>OY720344.1:122273400-122873400 GCA_963082975.1 Labia minor | reverse complement strand
CAAAAGAAGAACAACAAAACCAAATCCTACTCCTTGATAAGATATGTAAGGGCAGACTCCTTGTCGATAGCAAAGAAGAGGTTGTATACAAACTTCAGTTCAGCGAATAGAATTTAGCTGATTAATTTAATCTTATAATTAATCCCACGAGGTATATCAAAACTGGCAATCTTTTTAAAAATATAAATATTATCTTATAAATTCAATTTTATTAACATTACATTCTTAATTTTATAAATAGAAGAGAAAATTTTCAATGTAAAGTTTGTATGCTAAAAATTAATTTACTTTTTATGATATTTTTTTTTGATCAAAGTTGTTTAAAATTAATCATAGAATCATGATATACGTCACATACGATTAGTTGAAGAAAAAAATAGTAACCAGTCTAGTATAATATATCCATATCTATCTATCTAACTAACTAACTAACTAACTAATATCTCTCTATATATAATATATATAATAATTATATAATAAACATCTTACCAAAGGCCATCCAAACAAGAAATCGTATCCACGTGGTAATATCTAGAAGAAGCATTAAATAAATATTTATTTGAATACTGAGGGCTGGTATTAATGGTACTAATGGTACCTGAAAAAATTTAATTATTATTATTATTATTATTATATAGTTGTAGCTTACGAGGGTGGGGTGAAAAGTTTCCTGCCTGACCAAAAAAACGATGTTTTTAAATTTTTTTTTTGTTTTATTTTTCAACATAATCTCCATCAACACTGATACATTTCTCACAACGGTGTTCTAATTAATTAAATTAATTAATTAATTAAATTTGATTTAATTTAATTTAAGTCTCATCAACAGTTATCAATCGACGCAAAAATTCGTTTGGTTTACGCCTACAGCGCCAAATTGTCGGTAGAAATGTTTTTTCGAAGCAGTTTTTAGTGTAACGTTAGCAAACGCGGCACCCACGTTGCACACACCTTTCCATATTCAAATAATTGTGCAAAATATTTCGCACACCTTCAGCTGACATCGTACAGGTCTCAGCTATCTTGAATGTTGAAAAATAAAGCAAAAAAAAAAAAAAAAATTTAAAAACATCGCTTTTCTTGGTCAGTTCGGCAACTTTTCACCCCATCCTCGTATTTACTTATGTATTATATTATTAGAATATCAAAAGATGTATTTTTTGAAGTTTTTTTGTAAACATGCAGCAAGGACTCCAAATTATTCCGTAATTGTTATTTGAAAAACTTTAAAGGTATATACTCTTCTATATTTGAGCTGATTCAAACTTTAAAATGTTAAAATAAACATATCTTATATGGTAATTACACAGAATATAATACAGATCATAGGAGAATGTAATTTTTCTATTCTTTTTCTTTTTTTTGTATATTTATCCGTCAGATATGACACACAAGTAACAAAACATGATTTGATTTTTAAATTCTTTCGGTTAACATTGAAGTAAATATTTACCTCGAATGATAATTTATGTGAACATGTAGGTTGTCTAGCAATGATTATTAAAAGACAAATTTGTAATAGAAATAAGATAATTGTTACAACTATACTTCCAACATTGGCATTTTCAAAACCATCTCTCCATTGTATCACAGTTTCACTAAGGCCAATTGCCACAATAACTATAACAAACAAAAAAAAAAAAAAAATTAAAAAAAATAAATAAAATACAATACAATCTCCTAAACAAAAAGTAATGGGAAATTATTTGTTGATGAGTAAAAGTAATGTTGGTAAAAGAATATTAAGGAATAAATATACTACTTAATTGACCCTTTAAAAATTGAATAGAGATAACAGAAGACAGATGTGGATAAAATTCTCTTAATCAATAAAGATTCATTATTATCCCATTATAATTTTAATCTTATTATATTCAATGAGAGAGAGAGATATATTATATATCATCAATTGTCAAAAATATTACCCATTTATTTTTAAACACACACACACACAGAGAGAGAGAGAGATTTGTTTTAATTATGTATAATTTTACTTGAGCAATGCAAGATTTATCAATTTTCTAATGTTTGACATAAAATTGAATCAATAATCGTTTTTTTTTCTATTCTGTTTATTCTAACTTCTAACTATAAATTTATTATATAGTTGGAATCAAATTGAGGCATTAACTCAGCGTTTTCCAACCTGTGGGGCGCGCCCTGCCTGGGGGGCGCGAAGTTATTAGAACAATTCCAAGTGCCCTCAAATTTTTGAAAATTTTCGATTTTTTTTTAAATATTGTTCTTAAAAAAAAAAAATGTCATATGATTTTGCGATGCTCTGAACCATAAGGGGGGGGGGGGCGAAAGAATGTTTTTTAACAAAACGGAGGCGCCGGTACAGAAAGGTTGGAAACCACTGCATTAACTGATTGGTTGTTGTATGGTAAATCTATCTCTGTGGTTCTACGAAACTCGAAAGTTCTTGGCCGCAGCAACCACACTTCTCCAACTATCCCTATTCTGAGCCACAACCCTCCAATCTCTACCCTCTCCCATCTCTTCCCGTCGTCCCTTCCTACATTATCCACCCACCGCGGACGTTTCCCACTCGGTCTCCCCACCAATATATTTTTTGCCATTCTTTCCTCTCCCATACTAGCCACGTGCCCTGCCCATGCAATTCCTTGTTATTCAATCTCCGTCATTCCCCGGATTGTATGGCAAATGGTATTCTAAATATTCTTGCTAAACTATAAAGCATAATTAGTAGTTAAGTGGACAGTTAACTTTAATTAACTTTCAAAATAATTTTTTAAATGTATTTTATTTGAATTTTACTAAAATAAATAAAAAATATTTTCACTTACCAAAAAGACAAACACAAATAGAGACAATTCTTGATGATAATTTTATAGGATCTGATATTCTTTCAATATTTAATATTTGTTTAAAAATACGATTATATTTTCTGCTATCTTTTACAGTGAGTGTATTCATATGATCGAAATATTGTGATGAAATTAAACCATATTCTTCAGAATATCTAAAATTATTAATAATTTTTAAATTAATTAAATAAATGTTGTTTAAAAAATTATTATCTATTAAATGAATTATAGAAATTTTGAAATATATTTTCAAAAATACTCATTTCCATATTTCCATATTTACTTAAATAGAAATACATATATATATATATATATATATATATATATATATATAAAATACATAGGATCACTTATTTATTCTAATCAATGTACGAGTAGGTATTTCTTAAAAAAATAATGATTTACAAGTATATAAGTAAATAATTTAGTTTTGTTTATGAAGAAGATATTTTAAAAATAATTTTCAATTTTTTTTTTATCTAAACATTCATTATATATGTTTATGTTTAATAATAAAAATTAATGAATATATTTATAATTGTATTAAATGCAAAAAACAAAAACAAAAATACATTAAAAATAGAATAAATGTCTTTTCCTAAAATGTATGAGTCTGAGGTTTTTTTTTATATACTTTTTTTAATTACTTTATATACGTACTTACTTATATACATTTATGTGTATTATACAAACTAAAAGTTAAACAAATTTAATAATTAATAATTTTTTAGTGAAAACAAGCAAATAAAGTCAAAAAAAAAATAAAAATATTTTTATTCAATTTTATAATTTTTACATTAACAAATGTAATAATTTAAAATCAATCAAATTAATATCAACTGAATAGATATTAGGAGAAATATGAGTGAATTTTTGGTTTATGTTTTATTCAGAAAGAAGTAAAATAATTAAAAAACAAATTTTAGTTTGTATCTTACTTAAATGAAGTTAAATTAAATTATATTCAACCAATATATATTGATTTATTTTCATGATAAATAAGTAAATAATAGAGATTTCTATTAAATTTCAATTTATCATCCACATTATAGGTACACATATTATTATATTAATATACATATCTATTTAACTACTTATTAAATTGTAATGACAAAATAAACAACAGAATTTGCAAAAAAAATTTTAACCTGTGATTAGTTATAATATTTACATATTTTTATTGAAATTTGAATGAATTTAATTATTTATTATCATAATACATATATAATATATGTAATTTTCTCTAATATATAATAATAAATCAAAATTAAAGATTAAAATGAAATATTTAAAATATAATTAGCAAAAAAAAAAAGAAAAAAAAACAGAATCAAGCAAAAGTGTTAGTTACTAATAATTAAAAGTTGAAAGAGGAGAAAATATAAATATTAATTCTAAATATTCATAGACTATAAATATAAATTATTATATTCTTACATATCATCATCAGATTCATTCAGGACATTTGAAGTAGTAATTGTCTCCACACGAGATTCATATCTAATATCACAAAATATTAGCAAAAATACAAAAAACAAAAAGCACAAAGACAAAAACTATAACAAATTAATAATAATAATAATTGATAATCTTACCTGAGAATTAATACACAAGCAGCAACAATAGAATATGCAATAAGTGTACCTATTGACATCATTCCCACTAATTGGGATAAATCAAAAAGAGCTGCCATTGTTCCTAAATAAAAAAAAAAAATGATTGGTAGTAAGATATATTTATGAAAAGTTTTTTTGAATTGTTTTCACGTATGATGAAATTTGATTTTCAACGTTTCAAGAGAGTAAGAAGAATTAAAAGAAGGGAATTTTGGGATTCTGGATCTCACTTAATCTGAATCATCAAAAGTCATAAGGTGGATTTTTGGGCTGATTGTACGGGTGAATTTTTACTAAATATCCGAATTTATATATTTATGTAAATTCCAATAAATTTCCTTATTTATTTATGTGTGTAGTAAAGTTTAAATTGGACCATATATTTGAGTAAGTACTCGTACAAATGAGATTAATTAATTTCAATTTGTACAATTATATTAACTGATAGTTAGTTCCTGGAGCCAGAGGCAGCTGATGTTTAATAGAATTTATTAGAAAAATTGGTTCTTAGTTGGAATCGAACGCCGACTTATTGTGCAGAAAATTGCTATGCTACACTCTCGGCTAAGCTGCCTCCTGACAATTATATATATATATAGGATTATAAAAAAATGTGGTATGTGTGTATTACTATTTAATTTCTCAATTTATTCAAAGCAAAGTAAAATTTTCAATACTATATTATTTTTTTCTTTGTATGTAGTCAATTATAATACATTATTTAAAGTTAAAATAAAAAATTTCAGAAGCAGTCATTTAAATTTAAATAAATAAATAATAGATACCAGTAAGCAATCCTCCTATTATGGTTGCAATCATTGGTGTTTTGAATTTTGGTTCAATACGGCCAATTAAACGATAGAGAAGTCCATCAGATGCCATTGCATATATAATTCGAGGTAATGGAAACATTGCACCAAATAAACTAAAAATAAATTAATAATATTATTTATTAGAAAATTTCCCTTTCCTTTATAATACAATAAATTAGACAAAAAAAAATCTATGGACAGGACGGAGGTGGGGTGAGGGGTGAGAGAATATGAAAAAATAGAAGGGTAGAAATCATCATATACATGTTCTAATGCACACAAATAATAAATAATACATGCTTGCATGTATTTTGATCAGCGACATCTATTGGTTAAAATGTGAAGTATCAATACAAGCAAACTAGACTAACTATTAAATTCGATGGTTTTTGGACATTTCTCTACATAAAATAACAAACAGTTTTCCATTTAGTACTATTGAGTTATCCAGGTTATTTAGTCATTATTCATGGAACGCTTAAATTTTCGACATTCATTACTTTTGATGTTTGATTGGAATAAATCTGCTGCCATCGCCCATCAAACACTTTTAGAAACTTATGGTGACGCTGCTCCGTTATGGTTTCAACAATTTAAAGGTGGTGATTTTGATGTCAATGACAAAGAAGGGCCTGGAGGACCATAAAAGTTCGAAGACAATGAATTACAAAACTTATTGGACGAGAATCCAGCTCAAACTCTCAAAGAACTCTCAGACAACTTATGAATCACCTTTTTCGAGAGGTTTACATGCAAATGGATAAAATATTTTGATTAATAAATATTGTACCAATTTTTCTGAATAAATTCTTTTTTAAAAAGTGAAAAAATCAACATAAATACACGCACAAGGACCTAATATTATTTATCTATTAAATTTATTATCTATTTATTTATTTTACCTTGCAAATAACCCAAAAAGTCCTCCAATTGAAACGGTCCATTGAATTCCAGTTAAACCAATCGATTCAAATGCAAATGGAATAGGGGCTTTTTCATTCTAAAATATATATATATAAAAAAATATCAATCATATATATATATATATATATAGGTTTATTTTTAAAAAAAAAAAATTATAAAATTTAATATTAAAAAAAAAAAATTATAAATGAAAAAAAAAAAAAGAAAAGAAAAGTGTACTTGGAGATAATATGGAATAATTAAAGTAAGTACTGCAGCAATTCCAAAATAGGCTAAGAATACAATAATTAATGAACACATAATTGAAATTGGTATTGCTCGTTTTGGATTTTTCACTTCCTCACCTATTAGAGAAAAAAAAAAGAAATTATAAAATCACTATTATTATTATTTATTAAATGAATAACATTTTTTTAAAGCTTTGATCGCTGTTTTCATTTATAAGGGAATTTTGTAAATAAAACTACATATTGATATTTGTTATTGTAAATTTATTCAAAAAATACAAAATTTTATTTATTTTTGAATAAATTTACAATAACTAATATGTGGTTTTATTTACAAAATTATTATTATTTATTAAATGAATAACATTTTTTTAAAGCTTTGGTGGCTGTTTTTATTTATAAGGATATTCTGTATTTGCAGAAGTAGCAATCGAAACGTTGTGTATTTTTTGTATATTTTTGAATAAATTTACAATAACAAATATCAATATGTGGTTTTATTTACAAAATTCCCTTATAAATGAATAACATTATTATATAAATTAATATTGAATAAATTCACCTGTTGTTGCAATACAATCAAAACCTACAAAACCGTAAAAACATATTGCAGCCCCTTTTAATATGCCATTAACGCCAAATGGCATAAAACCACCATCGTCAAGTGTACCATCGACTGATTTATGTGGTCCAAGTTGCCATTTATTTATATCAGCTGAAATTAAAATCAAATACATTGCATATTCTCGTGTATATTTTATATAAATCGTAAATATAAATAAATTAATAAGTTTATTTTTTTTCTTAATTATAATAGATAGACTTTAATAAATTAGATTTAATAACATATTAAAAAAAAAAAATCTTTATTATAATATTTCATTTTCTCTTTCTCTGTTATCACACTTTTAATTTAGTAAAGTCATGATTTCTAAAATTAGTTTTAGTATAATAAATAAGTGTTAGTAGAAAAACAACGTTTGTTAATTAATCCATCAATTATAAAAAGATAAAGGATATTGCTTGGAATAGTAATCATAATATAATGTAAAGATTTCAGACGAGAGATAATATGTTTATATATTATATACATAAAACAAAGTCACAATGTTATTGATAAAATATATATATATATAATATAATATAAAATAATCACATATTTCATTTCAATTAAGTAAATTACAAATGATTCATATTTTTTTTAGCCTAATTAACCCAGTATAATAATGTATTAATATAATATTTGAAAATAAATTAGTATTATTTTTTAGAATTTATGAATAAAAAAAAAAAAAAAAAATTAAAATGTCAATAATTGTACAATTTTAATAATACTAACTGCTCTTGACACCTAGACGGAGGCTCCGCCCTCTTACCCCCGAGTGGTACATAGTATTTGGTGGAAAGTAGTAAAAGGTTTTCATCCATTTTGTTTCAAACCGTATATTACATAAAACATTCCTTTCTTTTTGTGTTCTTATTTAAAATATATTTTAATTTAATCAGTAAATTAATTATAATATATTAGCGGACCAGTGTGAGCCCTCACACGCAAAGGAATTGAAACGCAAAAGATTGAAAAATATAAGATACTAGCTGCTCAGAGCTCCTTCGTCGCTCTCCACACCTAGACGGGGGATCCGCCCCCTGTACCACCCCGAGTGTCCCTATTCTGAGCTATAACCATCTAACTCCTACCCTGTCCTATCTCTCTCACGTTCCTTCCTACATTGTCCACCCTGTTCACAATTGGTCTTTCACACAGACGTTTTCCAATCGAACTCCCCACCAATATATTTTTCCTCTCCCATTCTAGCCATGTGCCCTGCCGATCCCAGCCTTCTCTATTTTATGACCTATATCTAGAGATGCATAGAGGTCATGCAATTCCTTGTTATTCAGTCTCCGCTATTCCCCGGTGTCCTCATCTTTCTTTGGCCCATAAATGCTGGGAAGAATCCTATTCTCAAATACTCTGAATCTATTCTCATCTCCCAGGGTTATAGACCATGCCTCCCACCCATATAATACAATTAATAATTTAATAATTTTGATCCCGTTTGATAATAATTTCCAGATTGTAACCTCGATTTAAATTCTTTGCAAATATTATTCTCTCTGATACTAATTATTTTGTCTTATCACTATTAATTTCAAACCCCATCAATTTTCCTGCCTCGATTAATTTTTTTATGCTACTTTAAATGTTATTAATTTATTTAAAAAAAAATCAGAGTAAACAAAATAAAAATAAAATATAAAATTAGCATAACACTAAACTACTATAAAAATAATATTAAAAAATATATTATATATTAAAATCTTACGTGAAAATCCAATTATGAGATCAAATTTTCTTAATTAAAATAATTTACTCACATAATCTTAAAAATTAATAGTTTTAAATTATAGCCGGAATGTGAATGTTTTCAAAGTTTAAAAGGCCAATAAGATCAATTGAGATATTGTAAATATCAATAGATATATAAAAAGATTTTTATCTGCACATTGCTCAGAATTTAAATTACCGCCAAATTATCGCCACCAGCGCCTCTATGATCTAGTATGGTAACTAAACTATTTTTAATTAATTATTCTTTATAATTTTTTTTAAAATTTTTCTAATTAAATAATCGAAAATCGGGCTTCGAGGTTTGGTGGCCAGCCCCTTTGTGCTTCCGTGTAAAAAATTCCAGGTCCCTGCGTGCGATAGATTTGCCTGGAGCGCTCGGTCAGACAGACAGACAGGCAGACAGACAGACACATTACACTTGCTTTTATTATTATAGATAAGAGGCACTGGATGTGTCGTCACAAATGACGTCAAAAATAATAAAAAGTAAGAAAAAAATTATTTTTTCAATTTTTCTCCAAAAGTATTTATTGTTTTCCAATGAATTTCACGCTATTAATAGATTAGCACGAGGGCTATCCAATGGCATTGGAATGGCCCAAATCGCATAAGTCGTTTAGGAGTATGCGATAGAACTGTCTTTTAAATAGATAGATTATATTTTTAATATATTTACCGTGAATAGCTCCTGCAATAATTACTATTATTACTACTATTAAATTAATACTTGTAAAAACTGAATTAACTAAAGATGAAAATTTAACTCCAAATCCAAGTGCAACTGAAACATTTACACAATTTAAGATAAATTTGAATAATTATTTAATAAAAAAAAACAAAACAAAACATTTTTTTATTATTATATATTAAATCATTTTTAACTTACTTGCTAATATAATTGAAATAAAAAATGAAAAAAAATCAAAAAATTGTGATGTATATGGAGAATTGATAGGAACGATATCTGTAAATGTTTGATGCATTGTATTATTAGATAACGAGTCGACAAAAACGCTCAATCCTCTTGCCACACTTGCCGAACCTAAAATAAACCTTAAATCAATTGTACTGTAGCAAATCATTATTTGGTTTCTACAGGGTAAATGTACCAATAGTTGACACTTTTACATTTAATATCAGATAATAAGATAATAATAATAATATATTTGTCTAAAAACATTTCTAAATGCACGTTATATGAAAGTAATTCCTTGGACAGCCTTTGGAAGCGATCAGTTGTACAAAAATGGAAAAAGAACAATATCGTTCGGTGATTCTTATTTTTGGAAGGGAAAACGCGCAGCGAAATCAAAGATCGCTTGGATGATGTGTACAGTGACTCTTCTCCTTCGATGACGACCGTCAAAAATTAAACGATATTGTTCTTTTTCCATTTTTGTACATCTGACCCGCTAACTTCCAAAGGCTGTCAAAACAAAACTAGTGAAGGGAATGGACTGAAACTTTGACAGTAGGCTAGTAAAAGAATGTACTACATGATTGTAAAACTCTTTTGTGATAGCAGAACCATCGGGCGGTGAGGCTAAATACTTGTTGAATGACCCTCGTATACATGATTATAAAACATAGTATTTACAATTAAAAAAAAAAAAAATTACTAATAAGTAAATGATTAAATAAATAAATTTTATTTTTACCAATAACATATTCAAGAATTAAATTCCATCCAATAATAAAAGCAATAATTTCACCAACACAAACGTAACTATAAATATATGCAGAACCAGCACGAGGCACGCGTGCACCAAATTCAGCATAACAAAGACCTAAAATGATAGATGAAAAGTTAGAAAAAATAAAATAGGGTGGAGGTTGGAGGTTGAAGGGAAGAATTGCAAAAATGCATGTGTGGTTGTTATTGTGTGTGTGTGTGTGTGTGTGTTTTTTTTAATTCATTATTCATTCATTCATTATTATTATTATTATTATTAAACATAAACATATAATTTCATTAAAATAAAATAAATTTGATGATATTTAGTTTCAAAAGCGCCACAGGGTGTGATGTCTAGCGTCGCTGACTCACATTCTCGTGGTCCCAGGTTCAAGTCCCGGGCCTGGCAAGGGAATTTCTCTAGCTGGGGTCTATGGGACGGAGCCAAACCAGCCTCCGGGATCAACATTGGGAAGCTACTTGATAAAAAGTAGCGCCTTCGATCAAGAAAATCAAGGTAAAGGTTGAGAGGACCCGTTCTACTGATCATAGGACACCTCATTGATATAACCGACATGACATATGCGTTGTCCTTGCGTAGGACACGTACATAAATCAGAGGATATTTAGTTTCATTAATTTATTTAATGAGTGAAAATATGAGTATTTTTATTTTTTATTTTTATTCAATATACAGAAAGAATATGGAAAACCTTTTGAGTCAAAAATTGTAGAATTTTTTTTTACTGGACAACAGAATAAAACAAAATATTATTCATAATCATTTTTTTTGTAAAAGGGAGCAAATGAATTCGATACAAGTTTAATCCTTTTGCTCTTAGCCATTTAAATAAGTGCTATAAATGATTTACTGGTAAAACAAAAAAAAAAAAAAAATAAATCGTCTTGATATAACAGAAGGGGGGAAACTTGAGACTGGAGCTAACCAAATTGAAACCTAACATAAAATCTTTGTGCAGCAAACTAAATTAAAATATTAAAATAATAAAAACTGTGTTTTCAAATTTGTATTTTAGTTTTTCAAAATTGACTTACTGTTACTGATTCATTTACAATTTCCTAGTGATTTTTTCCTAAAATCTATCATTTAAGTTTCTTAAATGAACAATTCAATTTTTTAATATTATAAATTATGTAAGTATATGTTACATTGGGGGGGGGGGGGGATATAAGAATTTTAGAAGAGGATTTAGGGGAGGGGCATGGCATAAAAAAGATTGGGAAACACTGATCTAATGTAGAAATATCAATTCATATATGTAAGTGTAAATAAGTGTTTATTATCTATTAATTCAATAGTATTTTTGAATATAGATCGATGGATATAATTTATATTATCACATCAATCGATATGTTAATCGATAATAAAGCATTGAAGATATTTAATAATTTTATTTATATTGTTTTATTAAAATACCTGCAAAGGCCGATGCAATTGCAGCAATTGCAAATGAAATGATGACAGCAGGCCCAGCTACATTTTTTGCAACATCACCAGCCAATATATAAACACCCACGCCTAATGTGCTTCCAACTCCAAGGGTTGTAAGATCAAAAATGGATAATACACGAGACAAAGGCGTCTCTTCTAAATCAATGGAATCCAAATGTTTGCGACGAAATAAAGTACGCAACCATCCCATCTTTTAAAAATATACCTGAAACACACAAAATTTATTATTATTATTATTTTTTTTTTCTTATTCTCGCTCTTTTTACTCATTTAAACATTTTTTTATATTTAGAAATTTGGAACTCTATTTTCTTTTAACGTTTTAACAAATTTTAAATAATGATGCAAAATATTAAATCTAATAAAATGGTAGATTTTAGGTAATTTCGATTTTTCTGAAAAAAAAAAAAATTAAAATGTTTAAAAAATAAAAAAAACAATTAAACTAAATAAATTTAAATAATATTATATTTTGTAATTAAAAAATAATAAATCAATTATTTTTATAAATTATAGTATATTTTTCAAAATCTATATACGAGATCAGGTCAATAAGTCCGTGACTTTTTGAATTTCCCTCTTTTTAAATGAAATGGCAACACTGCTCCGGTCAAAATTTGAACCAGCTGGGTCTTTTAGTTTTTGTTTGACATCCATTAATAACAGACTAGGTGATTGGAGAAGGAAATGAAAAAAAGTGAATTGGGTTACGAATTGATCCTTCATTAGGCCTATTCTCCGGATTTAGCCCCGAGTGACTATTTCTTGTTTCCAAACCTAAAGAAATAACTCGCCGGAAAGAGATTGGACTCCCTCGATGAAATCATCTTACAAACAAATACCTATTTTGATATCCTCAACAATTCTTATTTTTTGGAAGGGATAAAAAAATGGAAGAAACGTTGGACGAAGTGTATAGTGCTCAAAGGAGACTAGGTTGAAAAATAAAATAAATAATTTTTTTATCCAAAAACCTGTGTTTCATTCAAGAAGTCACGGATTTATTGATCTGCCCTTATATTGAGAGAGAGAGAATAATTTTTCATCATATAAATTATATATTATATGTTATATGATATAAATATACATACATACACACATTCTTAATTGGGACTGATTGAATGTAAAAAATAATAAAAAGTTTATTCCAAAGTCTTATATATAAGAATTATATTTTATGTTCTTACAAATTGTTTCTACATATTATGTATAAAGTTTTTTCTTTCTTAAATCTTATATCATATATATAATTTGATTTATTAGTTATTTAAAATTTATGCTTCCACACTCTCCAAAAATTTTATAAATAAATAAAAAAATATAAATTAAAAAATAAAAAAGAAGTTTATTTCAATTAAATTAGAAAATCTTTTATCATACTAATAAATATTCTTGGACCATATGAAAGTGAGGGCTGCTCCCTAGGATACCTAAAACTCATTTTTGGTGTTTATTGTACGCGTATTTTATCCGTTGTAACAACTTATATACCTACTAAATTGTATTACCTTTAATAAATACTCCTAATATTTTAGAATATCTTTTTCTTTTATAATTTTATTATTCTATATATATATATATATATATATATATATATATATAATAATAATAATATATAAATTAATTTATTTAATTTTGATAATATATTAATTATGAAATATGAAACCAATGAAATCCATTACTTTTATACTTTGCTTTCTTTAATGTTGTCAAATAGATAAGTTAAAATACGATTCATTAAACTTTATCTTATCATTTATTATAATCAATGATTGTAATCATTATTTTATATATATATATATAGATATATATATAGATATATCTATATCTATATATATATATATCATATATAAATGGAAAATAAATAATTATAATTAAAAATAATTGATTGAAAATAAAAATACAATTGAATTGATAATCTTGATTCTTCTTAAATGAATAAAATTTTGTTCAACTTATAATACTTTCTATGATATTATTTAATTTAAAAACAACACAATTTAATAAGTAAAGTCATTTATTAAATTTGTTTAAAAATATATTATATACCAAAATAATTATATATAAAGAAAAAGAAAAAAAATATGAAAATTACTTGATTTTTTATATAAAAAGCTTGATTTTTTATATTAGTAAGTTGACTTTGATTTTTATTATTATTAGTATTAGTAATTTTATTAGTAGTAGCTACAATCTATATGAATTTATAAAATATTTTTTATTGTTTTAAAGATTTTTTTCAAATTCAATTTTAGTATGGTGACAAAATAAGAAATAAAAATTAGTACTAAACTAAAATGTAATTATTAATTTAAAATGTTATTAAATTCTTTCTTTTTATCAACTCTTTGGACCAAAACGCCCTCTTCGTAAGACCCGCTTCTTAATTCGCCCCCTATAAATTTTTACAGATAACAATTTCATGATAATCCCTAATAGGTGATACTTAGAGCCATATTGAAAAATCGAGTTTCAGAACCGGATTGCAAATCATCTTACCATTTTTTTTTAGAACCATTTTGAAAAAAATCGAAAAAAGAGGAAATGTTTAAAAAAGCATGTTCACAAAATCATCTTACCTTTTTAGAGTGGAAAATGATTTCGTCTCCCAAAAATAACTTATCGTCCCCCAAAATCGATCGTATAGTCAAATAATCGCCCCCTTTAAGATGTCGCGATCGCCCAGGTTGAGAATTACTGATCTAACAGGACATACAGGACAGAGTAGACAATAAATATAAAAATACAGGTGAAAATAAATGAATCAATAAACATTATCAAGGACATATTATAATAATATCATTTATACTGGCTTTTGAAATCAAAACATATACAACGCCCAAAATTAACTTTTTATTTATATAGCAGCTAATATATATATATATATGCCTTTTAATAGGGAAATTAAAGATCATTAAGATGCTATAAATGAACAGAAAGAAGGTGAAGATCATTTTTCGGGATGAAGTGATACGACAGTGTCAGGATTCTATATCGAGGCCTGTCATAGAAACTGCTATGCAGAGAAGATGTATCATTGAATGTCTGGAAGGAATCACCCGGAGAATCAAAACTTATTCCCCACCTTGCCCCTAAACTATATACTATTAACAAATGAACAGCTAAGTGGTCGACCCTTTATAATTTGCAATTGCTAAACAAACATAAATTTTGATATTTCAATAATATTAAATTAAATGAACTTTATTTTATAGTTAATTTCCAAGTTATAATTTCTGATGATACTTATTAATTATAATTGTATTCATTTCTTTCATATTAAATATTAGTTTTATTATAATTTAATATTTTATTTTAATCTGAATGTATTCAACTTTACCTCTTCCTTTATCAATCTTCGCTAGATTCACCCTACTATAATATTTTCTATTTAATAATAAATAGAGTGCTAACAAACCAATTAAAGATGATTTTTTTATTAATTTTAAACCCATTTTTTAAAATCCCATACTAAGCCTCTAATATACTACTAGTTATAAAAAAAAAACAAAAAAACCTCTGACTTTTGTACGTCCTACGCAAGGACAACGCCTATCAAGTCGGTTCTATCAATGAGGTGTCCTATGATCAGTAGAACGGGTCCTCTCAACCTTTACCTTGATTTTCTTGATCGGAGGCGCTACTTTTTATCAAGTTGCTTCCCAATGTTGATCCCGGAGACTGGGTTGACTTCGTCCCATAGACCCCAGCTAGGGAAATTCCCTTACCAGGTCCGGGACTTGAACCCGGGATCATGTGAATGTGAGGCAGGTTCGCAACCCAAACACCCAATGGCGCCTTAGATATATATATTATATATATATTAACTACTTTATTCTCTAATCGTGAGTAATACAAGTAAAATTGCATTATTTCTATTTTAATTTTTCAATTACTGTTATTTATCATCCATCATAAATAATAACCCGACATATAATAATAATAATAAACAGACAGAATGTCAATACGATTTGGTTCACTATCTCTCTCTCGCTCTCTACGTTAATTTTAACTTAAAATTTCATTCAACACAAATACAAAATTATCTTTAATATAATGTTTTCATGTAATGATATTAAATGATATGATATATATTTGAAAAAAAAAAATATAAAACAATAAAAACTTAATCTTTCTCTCTCTCTCTCTCTCTGATTATGATCACGGGTAATGGTATGATGAGAGGATTGAAAAAGTTTTGAAATGCAATATAATACACATCTCTATCTATATAATATCATATATTATATTATAATATATTATCAATGTCAAATTGCTGAATTATTTTTAATGAATTTCACAATTTTCAATTTATGATAAATTAATAAATAATTGGTATATAAACATACGATAGCCCAAGTTATTTAATTCAATTCAATTAAATAATAGTTCAAAATTTGTTGAATAATTTTTTTTTTTTTTTAAATTATATATTATATATATCAATCACTTAATATCGTGAGTTTATAGAGTTTATATTTATGATATATGAAATCATTTTTTAAAAATGGTTTTATTCATAATGAAGATAAAAAGTTTTAATTTTCTGTAAGAGAAATATAATTAAATTCAAATAATACTCATAATTAGGTAGGTACTATAATATTAATTCATTGACTAATAAATATTATGACTCATAGATAAATATTATCATTTTCTTATGCATTCTTTTTCTTTTAATATTTTTTTTTATTTCTTATCTCATTTGACTCTTCTGTTTCTTAATTTTTTTTTTAATTTTTAATACATTAATTTAATATTTATTATATATATACAAGAAATACAAGTCGTAAGAAATGTAATAATCATAAGAAAAAAATAAAAATAAAAAAAATCACACAAACACAACTTCAAATTCTATTGAATAAAATTCAATTTAAAAAATATAAAACTTTAATAGGAGAGAATGCATTAGAATTTTGGTAGGCAAAACTTAATCTTAATCTTAAATATCCGCAATGGAACTTTGCTGCGATAAAGAATGAAAAGGCAATGAACTTGAGACTGATTATAATTGTTCTAATTTAATCCAATTAAAAAAGAGTTTAGTGATTTTCACTGGTATTTTACCATGAAATTCGAAAAAAAACCCTGCTGGTTTCTTGCCTACCATTCACACAAGCCAATCAGTTCTCTCCTATAAACCCAATTTACACGGGCGTAGTACTTTTCAGGGGTGGGCAAATACTTTTAAGCGCGGGCCAAAATGAAATTTACAAAATATCTTTCGGGCCGGAGGACCATATTTCGAAAACACAATAAAAAAGATAATTTTTTTTTTAAAGACATATTGACAGAAAAATAAAAATAAGAGCCAACTTTTTCAACGGGCCGGCTGGCGTTCAAAAAGCCTGCGCTTAAAAGTATTTGCCCACCCCTGAACTAATGACAAGTACTAAGCCCGTGTAAATTAGGCAATAAGCATATATATATATATATATATATATATATATGAACTCAGATTAAGTTTCAAGTTCATTCATTGAAATTTACTTTAATAAAAAGAATTTCTCATGTAATGAGTATAGCAGCCGAAATGCGCATAAAGCAAATCCATCTGAATTTGAATATCATTAAAGAAATAAGAAAACAAAATAAAATTAATTTAAAATATTGAATTTTTCAAATTTTTATATACTTAAATGTAAATTTGCTGTCATTAAGCTTTAATTATTTTTTGAAATAATTAATAACCATAAATGTTTATCTACAAAATATATAGAAATATATTTTTAAAAGTAGACATTTGAATCAAATGCATTATGTAAGTAATATTAATAATATACTAGAAAAAGAGATATTATTATTATTATTATTATATCTGTATATACATTGTCAAAAATATTTATCAATTAATTTACTTATATTATTATATTTAAAAAAAAAAAAAATAAAAAAATTTGATCTACCTTGACAAATCACACACAGACATTGTAGATATATTATTCTATACATAATAATAACTACTCTTATTGTAGATCCCATATACAATTTTTAGTTAATGTAATCCCTTAATTTATAATAATAAATAAATTTAATTTAATTATTATCAATTGTCAATTTAAATATAAATTTTGTTTAATTTTCAATTATTGTACAATATATTGTAAAAAGTCAATTCAATTGTAATTATAATAATTCATTTCAGTTATTTTTCAATTTCATCTTGAATTGTCACGTTAATTAATTTTATTATATTACTTTAAGATTATATTATTTTACAACTACTACTACATAGAATAAAAATTATATTATTTATTTATGTTGAATAATCGTATAAATCAAAATATTTTATTTTCTATATTTTTATGTTTATATGTTAGTATATAAATAATAAATCATTCGTATATAATACATTTGCTCTTCTAATTTTAAATTATTTATTTTTCTCTTTTAGAATTAATCTAAAATTATTTTAATGATAAATTGAAAGATTTAAAATAAGATTGAATTCAAAAATCAATTTTGATCTTTGATCATTTCATTTCTATGAAATTTTCTATAAACACATGTTTTGTTTTTTATTATTTTTTTTTTTTTTTAAATTAATTTATTAATTTATTAAAAATTTTATATTAAAAATGAATAAAATGTTGAATAGAGTAAATAAATGAATAAATTGAATAAAAATAAAGATATCATGCGATATTCTTCTTAATTTAAATCTTAAGATAAGATAACAAAAAATAAAAAAAATCTACTGACAAAATATTATAAAATATATTCTTACCTTGATTTAGTTATGATGTTTGTGTGAGTGTATGTGTTTTGGTGAATACTACTTGTTCCATAAGCAAAAAGACATGTGCAGGAGTGAGAGGTGATCGGAGGTGGAAGGAGAGTTTGGTGGTAGAGTGGGGAAAAGGTGTACGAAAGTGAAGACAGTTAACAAACGGGACTTTTACATGGAAGAATGAATGATCAAAAGGAATATAAAAAAGAGAGAGAGAAAGAGAATATATAAATCAATACAATATATCTAGAAAATGAAGAAGAAGAAGAAGAAGAAGAAGAGCGTCGCCGAGGACGCAGTACACCAGACTGAACTCTCCGACAACTTTTTCCACAACACCATCAAGTAAACTTGTTCTCGTACCCAGTGACCTCGTTTCATCAACGTAATTCGATACTCACGCACTCTGTCGATCCTTCATTAAAATAAAATTACAAAAAAAAAAAAAAAAAAAAAAAATTAAAATGTAATTTCTTTTTAAATTTGTTTTGGATTCTTTCTCTTGAATGGACATTCATATCCGCCCATATTTTTCATATCATTCAAAATTTTAACTTGAAACAAACAAACATTTTATTTATTTAAAAATTTACTCATTACGCATTGATGATGGATGATGAATGATATAGGAAATTGGTACAATGGTTTACAAGTGTATTTGCATCTACAAAATTAATAAGTATTATTTACATTTAAAAATTTAAAAATATCAAATTTTAATAAATTTTTTTCGAGAAATAAAAATAGAATGCTGAGCACCATTTCATATTTTGAAAAGCACAAATAAAGAATGGTTTGAGTGCAGAATTGACTTTGATTTCATAAAAATTAATTTGGTTATCTATCTTTTCTTTAAGATTAGTTCGATTAGTACTTTGTAGTCCATCCAGAGCCTCTCTTGTCATATTAAAATATTATTATATTATTAATATTTATTATTCTCTGTCATATTAAAAATTACATACCACCAGTTGATTTGGTTGTCTAACTTTCAGGGACCAAAGATAAAATATCATATTAATAAGTTATTTTAGGTAATAATTAATATTTATTTTTCTTTTATAAATAAGTTTCTAATTATTTATTATATTTCTACGATATTCTCAGCCTGTTGAACTCGAGAATATCCAAGAGAAAATATTATTTAAAAAAAATTGATCACCTGACTATATACAGGGACATATATATACACTCCTACAATGTTTGTTGATCTTAATTCTAGAAAATATATTAATAAATAATAGCATTTATTCATGTTTTCATGTAAAATATCTTCAAGATTTTAATTAATTCTTTTTCTTTTCCACTTAAATGTATTACATGATAACAACATATTTGTTTTATGAATGGCATTATGAAATTTAACATATGAAACAGAATATAAAAAGAAAAAAAAATATATTTAATTACCAAAAATTTAAAACATCTCTTAATTACTATCAAATTATTGGTGAGATTAAAAATATGAAAAATATTTATAAAACTTCAATAATCTCTCTCAAATTATAAAGTAAACATTTAAGCAAAAAAAAAAAAAAAGAATTTAACAAGAAAAAAAAAGAATTTAACAAGAAAAAAAAGAAAAAGAATTGTGGCCATGCACAGAACCCCCCGACGATTTGAAATAAATTAATTTCCAAACAACATTATATAGTCTATAATGTCTATATAATATAGTATAAAAAAAAATATTTTTAAATTTTGAATTAAAATGACTAAATTATATTATCTTGTTTTTTATTTTTAGTTTAATCACTCAATAATTAATTACTAGTATATTTTAAGTGAAAAATTTCCGACAATGAATGAATATAAAATTAATACTTTGTAAACTACAACTTCCAGTTTCCGGATATACATCAAAAGTTGATGAATTCATGCTACTGATGCATTAAGTAAATATATATATATATACTAAATTTTATCAAAATCCGTTGAGCCGTTCAAGTTGTACACATCTATAAGGACGGACACACAGAGGGACGGACGGAGAGGCATCATGCTAAAAATGCTATACTATAATGTTAACAAAATGTAAAAATCTCCACATGTGAAGTTTGGTGTGAAAACTATATTCTCTTCCTATCGTCGGTCGATAAAAAATTAAATAACAAAAATAAAAAAAAAAATAAATGAATAAATAAATAAAAAATTAGACGACAATTTTTGTATTAACAAATGTTTTCTTAAAAATTAATTCACCACTCATGATTAATGTCCTTTAGTGTTGGTGACCAGTGCAAGTTCGAGATAGTAATTATTGATGAATAGACTGAATGCAAAGCACACATAGACATACATACAAAACAACAACTTGTTTTTGACATTTATGTAGTTGAAAAAGAAACAAATTTAAAAACAGATAATACACAATTAATATTGCGTTGGGGGATGGTGGGGTGGATAATGATGAAAATTATGAATGAATACTGGGGCCGCAAATACTGAAAGATTGAGAAAGGGCTGTATTAATTAATAAAAATCTCAGCGTAAACTTTTTTTTAAATTTCATGTTTTACAACTTTTAATTTATTATAAAATAATTTTATATAAAAATTTACAATTATAAATATCACAAGTTTATATACGTAGTAGTATATCTATATTATTAAGATGTAAAAATATTTATATAAACTTATTATTATAAATAAAATTCCATTATTATATAAAAAATCTCTAAATAAGGGGACTACCTAAACAAATCTGACGATTTAAGTTAAGTATATGTATCCTATATAAATAAAAAATTTCTTTAAGTTGGAAAATTTAATTTTCTCATTGTATATCTCTAAATATAAAATTTTTCTTTTTATTTCGATTTAAAAAGAAATAATAATAATAATAATAATAATAAACATCTCTTTTTCACCGATTCTCTTATTTATTCTTCATCACTAAATATTACATAATCATAGAATAAGAAAGTGATATATGAATAAATGAATAAATGAATAAAAAAAATTACATTAGAAAAAACATTCATTCAAAATCTCATTTGTTTAGTGATTTTCATAAAAATTTATAATTTTGAAATTTATATATATATATATATACAAGGGTGGGGGTGAAAAGTTGCCGAACTGACCAAGAAAAACGATGTTTTTAAATTTTTTTTTTTTTTGCTTTATTTTTCAACATTTAAGTTAGCTGAGACTGAGATATGCACGATGTCAGCTGAACGTGTGCGAAATATTTTGCACATGTCTTTGAACATGGAAAGCTGTGTGCAAAGTGGGTGCCGCGTTTTTGCTAACGTTAAACCAAAAACTGCTTCGAAAAACCATTTCTACCGACAATTTAGCGCTGTAGGCGTAATCCAAACGAATTTTTCCGTCGATTGATAACTGTTGATGAGACTTAAATTAAATTAAATTAAATTAATTAATTAAAAAATTAATTAATTAAATTAATTAGAACACCGTTGTGAGAAATGTATCCGTGTTGATGGAGATTATTTTGAAAAATATAAGAAAAAATAAATTTAAAAACTAATCTATACTAATTTTTATGATTTGTTATGAGACATAAATATATTTGTATAGAAATGAATAAAATGATGTATTATTATTAGTAGTAGTAGTAGTATTATTTATTGAATTTATAATTTTTTTTCGTTTAATCTCTTTTGGGTAACTTTGCTTTTTCTTATTCCATAAAAGAAATAAATTATAAAGCCTAGAAAAAGAAAAAAATATTATATACATAACTATATAAGTAAAATAAATAAATAAATAATAAATTATGAAATTATGAAAAATCTTTTTACTAAACTAACTTTATTTTTTATCTTATCAAATATGATATTAATTTAATATATATATATATATGTAAATGTTTGTATTGTATTATATTATAATATAATTATTTTATGTAAAAAAAATTGCAAAATGCCTTCTAAATAAATACTTTTTAAAATCAATACAAAATCTATACAAATTCCAATATCAAATTATTATTCATAAAAGATTTTTCACATATTTTTTTCAATATTTATAATACTACATATAATAGTAGTAGTATTATAAATTAGTAAAAGTTGAATAAAAAAATGATCTTACCAATAGCGAGCCAAGCAACAAGACGTATCCAAGTTTCACCTTTCATTACAGCCATTAAATAAGTATTAAATGTAATACTGAAGCATGGAATAAATGGTACAAGGGGTACCTTAAAATGGAGCTCTTCGGGATTTGCACTTTGTAAATAGATAATAAATACAATAGAGAGAAGACAAATGATGAGAATCACTAAAAGAGCCAATGGACCAGCCTCTGCGTCACCAATCCTTTCCTCTAGGAATACAATAGTCGTTGTAAGTCCGAAAGAAAGGGCAGCTAAAATATATACATACAATGTGCAGGTTTATACGAGAGTAATAAAGAAAATAATATAAATACTAATAATAGTAATATACGAGGTGTGTTCGAAAAGTAAGGTGACTTTTCAAATTTCTCGGGCAACGTACTTTCGATTATCGATTTTTTATGTTTTGTTATGTTGGTACACTCTTCCCGAACATCTGTACCAAGTTTCAAGTGTATAGCATTTTTTGTTTGGTTGTGAAAGGCGTAAAGGTTATTTTTTGCTATCGAAAAATATGGATCAAAGGATTTGCATCAAATTTTGTGTAAAAAATAAAATAAAGAGCTCCGAAACACTTGAAATGTTGACAGTGGCATACGGTGAAACTGTTCTGAGTAAAAATTGTTTACAAGTGGTAGTAACTCTTCCAAGATGGTCTGGAAGATGCTAATGATGGGCCTCTCTAACTGTTTTCTTCGATTATCATGGCGTGGTGCATTAGGAGTTCTTACCATATGGTCATAAGGTCATTAAACAGTATTCTCTTGAAGTTATGCGCCGTTTGCGAGAAGCAAACGTCCAGAATTGTGGAAAAACAATCCATGGCTTTTACCCCTGCTCACTCATCTTTGCTTGTGAGAGATTTTTTGGCCAAAAACAACACCACAATCATGCCTCAGCCACCATATTCACCGGATTTGGCCCCATGTGACTTTTTCTTGTTCCCAAAACTAAAAAGACCTATGAAAGGAGGACGGAGATTTGCCACGATTGAGGAGATAAAGACTGCATCGCTGGAAGAGCTCAAGGCTATACCGAAAAGTGCTTATGAGAAGTGCTTTGAGGATTGGAAAAACCGTTGGCATAAGTTTATTGTATCTGAGGGAGAGAACATAAATATTGATAAAAAAATAAATATTTTTTCTTAAAAATACAAAGTCACCTTTTGAATACACCTCGTACATATTTTTAATTTATACTTACTATATAATAAAACACAAACTGTAATAATTGATGATGATGTTGAATTTGGTTCTTTTATCTTATCTAAATTGAAGAGTTGTCTTAAAATTTTCGTTTCTTTATTTTCAGTATAATTTAATTTTACTGGATCATAATTATATCTGATAAAAACAACATATATTATATTTATTATTATTATTAATAATATATTATTATCATCGTTAATAAATACTCCTAGTTAAATTCATTTATTTTATTTTAATTTTGATAAACTTTGGAAAAATATTAAATATATCTAATTATATAAGATTCTCAATATTGACTATATATAGGGTGACCAAACGTAAACGTCCCGGTTTTCGGGCATTGGCCCGTTTATAGGTGCTCATCAAACATTTAGGAAATTTCCTACTTTTTTTCTAAATTTTTTCAATTTGGTTCTAAAAAAAAAAAAGGTAAAACATTTGTCCCGGTTTGGTGTTTTCGAAATATGGTCACCCTAACTATAAATAAATACGTTTTTTTTTATATCATTAATGTTTTCTTGTTTTCTTTATTTGTATGTATAGCGACAGAAAAATGTAAACCCCACGGGGGGGGGGGGGGGGTGATGTTGTCGATAAATAAACGGGTTGAAAAAGGCTATTGCTATTGCAGAGGTACAGTATAAATTTAACGACATATTTGTATCAAATATTTTAATTATAATAAATTATAAATTATAAAATATTTTTATTACCTGAGTTTCAAAACACATGCAGCTACAATTGTATATGCAAGGATTGTTCCAATAGACATCATTTCAATGAGTGCATCTAAATCAATGAAAATTGCTAAAATTCCTAAAAAAAAAAATAAAATAAATAGTCACACGATTTAGACTAGTGATTCTCAACCTTGGGAGCGATCGACATCTTAAAGAGGGCGATAAGTTATTTTTGGGGGGCGAAATCATTTTCAACTCTAAAAAAATTTACGAACAGGCTTTTTCCGCTTTTTTTTCAATATGGTTCTAAAAAAAAAAGGTAAGATGATTTTGAATTTTTATCTGTTTTAGGGGGACGAATTATGAAGCCGGCCTTACGAAGTGGACGTTTGGTCCAAAAAGGTTAAGAACCACTAAATTAGACAATGTTACAATGTTGTTTTATGTTATTTTCCTATATAAATAAGAAAATAAAAAAAAACGAATATTCTAGATCTTACCGGTTAGTAAACCTCCTAAAATAGTTCCAATTATTGGTGTTTGAAAACGTTTATTGACCCGTCCTAGAAATTTAAAAAGAACTCCATCATTGGCCATAGCATAAATGACTCGGGGCATAGGAACTAAAGCGCCAAATAAACTAGCAAATAAACTGAAAATTGCCCCAACACTGACAATCCATTTTGCCCAATACCAGCCGTCAATTTCAAATGAAGTTGATAAATTCCCCTTAAAAACAAAAACAAAAACAAAAAATTATAAATTGAATGAATTGATTGGAAATGAATATATAAATAAATAAAATAAATAAATATTTACTCCAATCAAATAATACGGTGTAATCATCGTGACAACACATGAAACACCAAAATAAGCAAGAAACACAATTGTCAATGATCCAATAATTGCTAAAGGAATTGTTTTATGTGGTTCAATTGCTTCTTCCCCTAAAATGTGTAACAAAAAAAAAAATAAAAAATAATAATAATAATAATTAAATTATATCATTGGCAATTGATTAATTAAAATAATACATGATTATTATCATCACACACACACAAATTATACAAACGATATAATCAAAAACAAAAAAATAAGTTAAAGATTCTAGAATAGAAGATAATTAAAAAATTTGAAAAAATATAAAATTTAATATACATATGTACACGTGTATATCATGTAGTAAATGTTTGAACCAAAGTAGAAATATATGTTTAGGTGCTGTATTATTTGTGTAAATAGACCGAATTAATAATCAAATTTTTTAAAATTATTTTCTATTATTTTCTATACAAAATATTGTATCTCTACTAGCGAAAGGGGTTTGTTAGTGAATTAAATTGCAACTTTATATGAAAAACTATACTCAAATATAAAAATTAAAATGTACAGATTTTTTGTATCATTTCTTATATAGTATGTATAAGTAGTACATATATAGAATAAAACTATCATAAACTTTCTTAAAAAAAAAAACAAAAACAAAAAAAGAATCAAATCAATTTCAATTTGTCATAAGAATATTAATATTCTGATAATTTTATAGATAAAAATTAAAATGAATTGATTGATTACCTGTTGTTGCTATACAATCAAATCCTACAAAAGCATAGAAACATTGAGCTGCTCCTTCTATGATACCGGTAAAGCCAAAAGGGAAAAATCCTCCATTACCAATCACTGTTTGATTGACGTTTGGATAATCAACCGGATCAATTTTCCAATTTTGTGGTGTAGCTAAAAATCAGTCAAGTTTTTAATTTCAAGTTAAATATAAATATAAATGAATAAACTTACCAAGTACTGATCCAGCAATGATAAAAAACAAAATTACTGAAAGATTAATGCCAGTTACTACATTATTAATTTGCGATGATTCTTTTAATCCAAACGCCAATGCAACTGAAGAAGATTAAAAAATAATCATCAATTTATATTTAGTATGTAATATTATATATAGGATTTTAAATAATAATACAATAAAAAAAAAATAAAAAATAAAAAGATCAATACTTGTAAATATCATAGTAGCAGCGAAAGCTAAAAGATCAGGATATTTAGCAAAATATGGAACATTTATTGGCAAAGCATTTTCTAAATAGATTGATATCGCATTTTCTGCTAATACATCGATATATTTGGTTAAGCCTTTAGCTACACTAGCAGCACCTAAAAAACAGATTATAAATTGATAATACTTAATTATAGAAATAAATAAAAAATATTTTGATAGGGAGTGTTTTTTTGTTTTATCATAGTTTATATAAGTGCAACTTAAGTGGATAATTTTTTTTTTCTTCTTTTATTCTTTTATTGTAACTAATCTTTATAAATTAACAAACAATTTTACACAATGACTATTAATTAAAAAAATAAAATTACATTAAAAAACTAATTCAAATGGTTTAGCCTTCCTTTTTACTATTTCGCCAGGAATAGTATTTCGATGTCAAGATTTTGATGTTTTTATATGTTTTGAAGATTCCTGAGTCATTTTCACTAAGGTTGAGAAAAATGTGTGTGTGTGTGTGTGTGTGTGTGTGTGTTTGTGTGTATGTATGTAGACAAGATTACGCAAAAACGGTTTGAGCTAGAATCATGAAATGTGGTACATAGGCATTATTCAAAATTCGTAATTTACGATCAACTTTTGAGAAATGTAGCTCAACCGGAAGAGGGTCATTACCTATAACGTTTTCATTTTTTTTTTCCTCTAAAGTGACCATACAAATAAAGATATAGGTTTGATAGTTATTTTGCATGATTAAAAATTGTATATAGAATTTCAGCTTGATTGAATCGCTGAAAGTACCAGAATTAATTTTTTAACACTGCACGCGCCAACACGTGATGTGATTCCATCAACAAAGAGCCAAACATGCGCTGATTTAATAAATATTATTTATTAATTTTATTTTATAATTTATAATTAATTAAATTTAATTTAAATATAATATATTATATGTTATTTTATCCAATTCAAATTGCGAGATAGTCGAGTGGAGACATTCCAGATTTTTTAGATTTCTCGACCCTTCCAGTCGTAAGAGGATCGATGCATTCTTTTGGATTAACGTGATTTCTTATTCTTTCTTGATGTTTTCTTGTACATATATTTTTTTATTAACTTGTCCACCAATTAATTCAATTTCGGTCTTCATATTTGTTTATAAACCATGATTTTGTTTTCAATTATTAATTGTGTGAATATTTGCCCATTAGTCAATACATTTTCTTATATTTAATCTCAATTACTTTGTGTGTGTGTGTGTGTGTGTTTATTAATCTATTATATCGAATTTAATTCATTTGTCATCTACGTAGATGCATGCATGAAAGTATTTATTTGGCTGTGCACAGCGTGGGGTACCATTTGTCCGTTTAAAATTACTGTTTTATTTTTTTATTCACCGAGATTGGTAGAAATTAAATGTGTTGATTTTTTATCATTATTTAATTTAATTCGCCACTGCATTGTCCATTTGTTAATTTTATGCATCTTTTTTTTTTGTAGGAAATGGGTAGTTTCTTCTCCTATATATATTCTTTTCCTACTGCTAGAACAGCGGTCGGGAAACTTTTTTAATCATTACCCCAAAATATTTTTGTGTCGGTTGATATAACCCCATTTAATTTGTAAAAATACTAACAGGTTTATAAAATAGTAAATTAAAAATATATACTTTTTACTCACAAAAGTTTCATTTTTTTCCCTATTTGGGGTAATTTACCCCGGTTCCCCGACCACACTTTGCTAGAATGTTATCATTCTATTCTATTCATCCGAAAAAGTGAAAATTTATCTCTGTTACTGTTACTGGTATATCAGATAAACGTGAAGAGCAGGTAAACAAGTGGAACTTATACACCACTGCCTTCGGACACTTCCATGACTTTAATTTCTTTTAATTCAGAATATTCATCGTATAATATTTAATTGTAAATATTCTCTCACATATAATTGCTATTTTTTTTTTCAATTGACTACATTTATACCTACATTTATTTAAATCTTATAATTTCTATGATAGTCAAATTGGAGTGATAGAAACAGATGAATTACGATCATGGATTGTATTGTTAGATACTATAAATTTGTGTTCTTCTATAAAAATACGATTAGATTAAATATATATTGGAATAAATGAGTTGAATGAAAAATATTAATCATACCTATGATATATTCCAGCATCAGAGACCATCCAATGATAAAAGCAATAAATTCTCCGGTAGAAACGTAACTGTAGACATAAGCAGAGCCTGCCTTGGGAACTCGAGCTCCAAATTCAGCATAGCATAAACCTAAATATAATCAAAACAATAAAAGACTATTATTATTATTATTAATAAAGGCGGCACAGGGTGAGAGGTTAGCGTAGCTGGATCACATTCTCGTGGTCTTGGGCCTTGCATAGGGTCTATGGAACGGAGTCAATCCAGCCTCCGGGATCAAAATTGGGAAAGCTAATTGATAGCGCCTCCGATCAAGAAAATCAAGCTACAGGTTGATAGGACCTGTTCTATCGATGATAGGACACTTAATTGATATAACTCACTTGATGGACGTACAAAATTTAGAGGTTTTTTTATTATTATTATTATATTATTAATAGGAAGTTATAGAAAATTATTATAATGTTGAAATTCTGAATGTAATAGCAGTTGTAATTTATTTTATTTCATTTCAATTTTAATTTTCTAAATTTGTTTTCTTCTTTATTTTTTTCTCATTATTCACTAAATTAATAATAATCTAAATTTATTTATTATATTTGCTTTACTTTTTTTTTTATTTATAATTTAACGAATGATGATGATTTATAATGGAATGTAAAGAATTCTAAAGAAGAAAGAGAGGTGAGCCTAGATATTTAACGTGCTTTTATTTATTCTATAGACATTTTTATATTTCTAACATATATGAATCTCTGTGGCGCATCATCAACTACATTTCTTCATCCATCCCTATCCCTATCCAATTATTGGTCAAAATATATGTAAATTAAAAAAAAAATAAAATTATTGATAAATTGATATTAAATTTTTTTTTTTTTTTTAATTTATATTGTCAGAATTTCATTTATTTTATAATAACTTTATCTTAACATACTATTATATTTATATTTATTGTATGCATAGGTTATAGTATGCTTATAATATGCTTATAGTAAAATTGTATGTATTTAATTATTTGATAATATTAAGATTTATCTTATCCATTAATCATTCTGAAGTATATTTAACATGTTCAACAAAAACAACTTTTCACTAATGATTGCATTTTACATCGAGAAAAGATGTGAATATAAATATAATTATTTTAATTATCAAATTATCTTCTCTCTTGTTGAATTTATTTTTAAGTATATGAATTGTATTTAAAATTTATTTTTATATCTTTATTAATTTAATACAATGTATAAAAATATTCATTACACACAAATACACACATACACACATTGATTATTATTCTATCTATTCTATCTCTGTGGCTCTACGTAACTCGAAAGTTCTTGGCCGCAGCAACCACACTTCTCCAACTATCCCTATCCTGAGCCACAACCATCCAAATCCATCACTCTCAAGTCCCACTCAACGTGTCCTTGGTCTTCCAAATGGGCGTTTCCCACTCGGTCTCCCCACCAATATATTTTTCGCCAATCTTTCCTCTCCCATTCTAGCCACATGTGCCCTGCCTATAGCAGCCTTCTCAATTTTATAACCTTAACTATGTCTAGCTGTTGTTGTCTTGTCTCCGCCATTCCCACCCCCCTCCCTCCCCCAGGCAACCTCATCTTTCTTTTCAAATTCTCTAAATCTACTCTAATAGACCACCATGCCTCACAACTCACAACCATATAATAATATGTACAACCGGCAAAATAATTGTTTTATATATTTTAAGTGATGCCTTTTGATAATAATTTTGACGAGATTAGCTTCTTTAATGCATGATAACAGGCGTTACTCGATTACAACCTCGCTCTTTAAATTCTTCTCGAATATATTACGTGATTATCCTTTGTGATTACATAACATAAGTATTTAAATTTTTCCCAAAGTAAAATAGTCTATTTGTACCCTTGGGGGTCTATTTTAACCTCCAGGGGGTCCACGGCAGCGAATAACAAATTTGGGGGGTCTATGAAATGAAAATCGGGATCTACTGGAGCCCACGTGTTTTCCGACATGGATTTTTTTGAATGTCTCTTAAAAAAAAAAAGGAAATCATTGATAAAAAATCAAAATCAATTTAGGGGGTCTACCCAAAACCGAAAAACATGCCAAGGGGTCCACGACAAAAAAAAAAGTTTGGGAACCTATGTTCTACATTTTCAAATTCTACATTTTGTATGTTAAGACTTTGTGTGTTAATATTATTCCTCTCTGTTACTAAATACTTTGTCTTAGCACTATTACTCGTAATTTCAAGTCCCACCTCTTTTCCTGCTTCGATTAACTTTTCTACGCTATCTTTAATTGCAATTGCCGCGAATCTCCTATTAAATTAACAAATCTGCTTAAGATAATAATTGAATTTTTTTGTTTAATTCGATTCCTTTTGATTTTTCCCCAATTTGTCTAATTACCTATTCGAGAACTAAATTAAATAAAATTGGTGATAGTACGTCTTCTTGTTTTAACCCATTCCGAATTTCGAATCTTTCTCTACTACCCACAAGACAAATCTGAATCATACGTAGGCTATTTTTTTCGGAATTCCATTAAAATGAAAATTTGAAAAAGTTTATCCCCGTCTATTGAGGCATATGCTTTTACTAAAGTTTACAAATAATTGGTGAACTGAAATTGAAATTACGTTTTTTTTTGATTTTGTTTTTTTTTTGTAATATCTACCTCAATGAAAATATCCGATCAAAAATTGATCGATTTGGCCTGAACCCGCATTGATATTCTCCTAATATTTCCTCTGCATCGTAATTTTAATAAAATAATATTTGTGAGAATCTTATACGATGTCGTCGAAAGTGAAATTCCCCTGTAGTTATTGTAGTTGGTTCTATTTCCCTTCTTATATATATATATATATATATATATATATATAAAGTGGGATGATAATAATTGCCTCACATTGATTATTAATTATTATTATAATTTCTTCTTTAAAATAATTATTTATTTTGAGTTTAGAGATTTTTGAATCTTTTTTTTTCTTTTATTTTTCATTTGATAATAAAAATGATAATAAAATAATATACATTTGAATTTTTTTGTTTTTCTAAATGTTTCTATGAAATTGCTCGACAATTATAAATAAAATTAGTTTTAGTTTATTATTATTATTATTATTATTGTTTCTATGTTTTCATGTTGCAATATATTTAGAAAGAATATAAATTTAATTATTTTCAACTGAGTATGAAATTAAACAAATGGTAAGTTAATTTTTATTAGATAATTATTTATACTATGTAGATAAGTACTTCCTAACTTAAATATAGGTATACTAGTATTCTTTACATTTGCATTTTATCGTATACTGTATAATGCTTATCATATTATTTTTGTTTTGTTTGTTGTTGTATTGAATTTACTTAAATACATATCAATATTTTAAAACGTTAAAATAGAATTTTATTATGAATGACTAACAAGTAAGTATAATAGTAATAGAGAATTTGAAGAATGATATAAGAACATAACAAAGAATTTAAATGAATAAGTGGAGGGAGCGAATATTAATATTACTATTAATTTTATCTTTCAATGGTTGATCTTTATATATATATTTCAAACAAATTTATAATTGGGAGAAGACTCATCAAAAAATAAAATTAAATGGAGGAAAAAATTTGAATTTAATGTATATACTTTCGAGTATATTTTATACTTTTATTTAGAGAAATGAATGAATCTATTATAAGGCGAAAATTATAAATATAAAAACAAAAATCTATTATTGGAATATATGTATCTATTTCTAAATTTTTAACATAATAATTCCAATGTTTCCATATATTCACAATATATATACAGTGAACGCTCTATATAAGCAACCTCTATAGAGAAAAAACTCTTTTTAGTTCAATTGTTCTCTATAAGCAATTTTAACTTTTTTTAAAGCTAAATATTTGAATTGACAGCTGTTCCCAACAACTTAACCTCAAATTGTAAAAAAAATCTCCACATGTGAAATTTGGTGAGAAAAAAATTATGTTATTGAAATATGTTTGTGTTTTATTGAAATTAATTTCTTTTAATTAGAATAGTTACTAGAATTTTGTTAATTTTTGTTAATTAATTAATCAATTAATTAATATCTTTGTGATTTAAATTCAATTATTCCCTATAAGCAACTTTTCCCAATAAGTTGCTTATATAGAGCGTTCTATGTGTATATATATAAAATCAATTTTTAACAATATAAAATATAATTATTAGTATTTATATTTATTTATTTTCTAGAGATCATCCATTTTTACTATCTCACCAGATCACGAAAATTTTCGATGTCGAGATTTTGATGTTTTTATACGTTTTGAAGGTCCCTGAGTCATTTTCACTAACGTTGAGAAAAATGTCTGTCTCTCTCTCTCTCTCTGTGTGTATGTATGTATGTATGTGTGTATGTAGACAAGATTACGCAAAAACGGTTTGAGCTAGAATAAGGAAATTTGATATACGGGAATTATTCAAAATTCGTAGTTTTCTATCAACTTTTGAGAAATGTAGCTCAACCGAAAGTGGGTCATTACCTACAACGTTTTGATTTTATTTCCTCTAAAGTGACCGTAAAAATAAAGATATATGTTTGATAGTTTTTTATGTGACTAAAAATTGTATAAAACTACTATTGGTATAGAATTTCAGCTTGATTGAATTGCTGAAAGTAGCGTAATTAATTTTTTAACACGCTCCAGGGCGTGACGTGGTGCCATCAACAAAGAGCCAAACATGCGCTGATTTAATAAATATTATTTATTAATTTAATTAATTAAATTTAATTTAAATATAATATATGTTATTTTATCCAATTCAAATTGCGAGATAGTCGAGTGAAGACACTCCAGCTTATTTAAAATTATATAATCATTTTAAATTTTATTTGATTTAATACAAAATTTTAATTTAAATAAAAAAAAAATAAAAATTAATCATAATTAAAAAGAAATCAATTTGTATTTAAATTTTTAAAAAACAGTAAAAATAACAGAATCAAATTTGCTAATTGCTAATTTGTTAATTTATACTTGTAGATATATAAATAATTAAATATTAGAATAAAATTAATAAATACCTAATTACTAATCTAATTATGATATCATTTTTAAATACTTTTGTCATTTATCATAATAAAAAAATACTTGAAAAATGATTTCAAAATTAGTTTTTCTTTTATGATTGTTTTTTAAGATAAAAAAACATCTGGATAAGTTTATATGTATTTTCTAATATTTTTTTATTATGCTTGACGATTGTAATATACTCTTGTTTAAACTTGTAGTGATTTGTAATATTGCAAAATAAAATTAAAAAGAATATATAAATAAAAAAGAAAAGAAACTTGAATTTTGTTCGATAACCATTCTAGAAAAGAAAAAAAAATGTATTTTCAAATATTTTTCTTTATTTAAATTAAATAATAATAATAATAATAAAATTGGATATAATTAAATAATAAATGAAAATATATTTTTTTTTAATTTTTTTTTTTGTATAAGATGCAAATGTTACCTGCAAAAATACTGGCAAGAGCTGCAATGAGAAAGGAGATGGTAACCGCAGGTCCTGCATATATTTTAGCGATACTTCCCAAGACAATATAAATACCAACGCCAAGTGTACTACCCACTCCAAGTGCAATAAGATCGATCACTGTAAGAGCCCGTTTCAAATTATTGGGCTCACTTTGATCGATTATTTTCTTCCCTGAAAGTCTTTTGGCAAATTCAATGATCAATTCTTGAAAACGGCCTTTCATTCTCAGAATGAAACAAGCAATGCAATGCCACTAGCAATGGGAATACGTTCCGTTTTCTATCAAAATTCTCCAATACTTCGACTCCCCCCACACCCACACCCCACCAGCCCCCTCCTCCTTCCCCTCGTCCACCATATCCCTCTACTATCTCACTGATAGGATACCATTGCTAAAGGAATACTCCACGTGACCTATTAAGAAAATGAAAAATTATCTTTTACTATTTACATTAAAGCTATTATTTTTTTTTATTTACAAATTATCTAAAATCTATCTTTTTATTCTGTTAATCAGTAAGTTAAGTTGATTTTACACATTTTAATAGCATTTATAGATAAGAACTTGATTCATAATTTCTTTTTATGATTTTTTTTTTTTGTAAGGATTTACATACTAGTATACCTTATTTACGTATTTTATAATAAAATATTTATTATAAATGTAAAATAGAGAGTGATTGTACTTGTGAACTATAATAGATAGGAATAATATATTAGTACATAAGTTATATTCTTCTTGATCATTTATTATTATTCAATCACCACTAAAATTTAAGATAACATGTCGCACTTAAAAATACTGCTTTCACAAATCACACAATTTACAATAAGCTCAAATGCTATTTAAATATATTTATGTGGAAAATGGAAGCAAATTAAATAGAGTCAAGACAGAAAAATGAGATTAGGTCCATTCAAGATTATAGGGAAGATTTCACCATTATTTTATGAAGTGGACTGTGGAAAGAAAAAGAAGAATCAAATTACTTTCACGGCAACAAATTGTCACTTTTTGCGCCTCCAAAAGTGTTTTCAGAGGGGGAGGTGTAAATTATATATATGCATAATAGTGTTAAAGCATGTTTGGCTGAAGGAACGTTAGAGGCGCTGGATTAGCTTTATAATTTAAATTAATTAGTTTGTTTATTTTTATTGTTAACTAGCTGCTCAGAGCGCCTTCGGCGCTCTTCACACCTAGACGGGGGCTCCGCCCCTGTACCCCCGAGTGGTACATAGTATTTGGTGGTTGAAAGTAGTAAAAGGTTTTCATCCATTTTGTTTCAATCAGTATATTACATAAAACATTCATTTCTTTTTGTGTTCTTATTTAAAAAATATATTTTAATTTAATCACTATATTAATTATATATATTATTATTGTATATGTTATATCTATCTACCTATGTGGCTCAAAGATACTCGAAAGTTCTTAGCCGCAACAACCACATTTCTCCAAGTGTCCCTATCCTGAGCCCTTGTTCCATCTCTCTTACGTCCCTTCCTACGCGTCATTGGTTTTCCAAGCGGACGTTTTCCAATCGGTCTTCTCACCAATAACTTTTTCCTCTCCCATTCTAGCCACGTGCCTTGCCTATCGCAGCTTTTTCCCTTTTATAACCCTAACTATTTCTGAAGATGAAGAGAGACCATGCAATTTCTTGTTATGCTGTCTCCCCCATTCCCCGGTGACCTCATCTTTCTTTGGCCAATAAATGCAGGGAAGAATCCTATTCTCAAACACTCTGAATCTACTCTCATCTCCCAGGGTCATAGACCATGCCTCCCACCCATATAATGCAACAGGCAAAATAATTTTTTTCATATATTCCCTTTGATAATAATTTTGAAGAGATAAGCCTCTTTATTGCAAGATAACAGGCGTTTCCCGATTGCAACCCCGATTTAAATTCTTCTCAAATATTATTATCCTTCGTGATTACATTCAATTTTTCTACATATTCAAATTCTACATTTTGTATCTTAAGATTTTGTATGTCAATACTCTTCCTCTTTGTTACTAAATATTTTTTCTTATCACTATTAATTTCAAACCTCCATTAATTTTTCCTCGCTATCTGCAATTGCAATTTCCTAATCTCCTATTATATTTAAGTCGTCTGGGTAACCTAACATTTTACAATTGATTTCTTCATCTTATTCTTTCTTTACTACCTTCAAGACAAATTTGAAGATCAAAATTTGAAAAAGTTTATGCTGATCTATATTGAGTCATGTGTATGTTTTACTAAAGTCTACAAATAATTAGTGAACAGAAATATTGAATTCGCAGTTTTTTTCCTAATATCTGTCATAATGAAAATATCTTAATTAATGTTGATCGATTTGGCCTTAACCCGCAATGATATCTCCTAATATTTCCACCGCCTATGGTTCTTAAGTATTTTCTATGTTATTATAGTGAAATAAAGTATAATATTTCTTGATCATTACATTTTGATATTTTATTTTCATTGCTAGATTATTATTGAATATTTTTAATTATAATGAAACTTGGGAAAATGCAAAAATAGAGACTTGAGACAATTTATAAAAATTAACGGTATAAAACTATAGATAAATGACCAATATATACATTCATTAATAGTATTAATTTAAATTAATTGATTTATTTGTTTTTTTATTATTAAGTTCATTTATTAATTTTTTTAGATCATAGTTATTTTCCTCCCTTAAAATAAACTTATCTAATTCTGTGGTGCTAGGGGATTTGAAAATTATTCGTCGCAATATGAAGATTTCGCTTACAGTTTCTGTCATGTCCGACCTCCATCCAACAGTTATTTTCTGTCAAGTTTTTTGCTTCTCTTAATCATGTGATCTATATATTTAATTTTTTTTGATTCATTATAATAAAATTTAAACAAATAAAAATTTTTACTTTGTTAATTTAATTAAATTTCAATATAAACTGATTGTGAGTGATACGCTTATCCAATACTCTGAATAATTTGTGTACAAAAATATTGAATGTTCTTAGCGAGATTTGATATAATGTTGTACGATTTGTCCTAAATCTGAATTAGAAGAAAATTATAAATTGCCTCCTTTTCCAGCTCAATTCATTTACCCACCCATGTTGCATATGGCATCTAAATTTCTTAAAACTCCGTTTTTTTAAATTTAAAATAGAAGGAGAGAAAGAGTTTTAAATTATATTCGAATAGTCTATATATTCTATATATCAGTATTTTTTTCTGAATTTAATACCAAGTTGATTTTCAAAATTTTCCATTCTTAATGCATATGATCGATTACATGTGTTAAAATTTAAAAAAATTCAAATACTCTAATTTTTATATTTATATACAATTTAATATTATTTTTTTATTAATATCATATCAAAAAAAAGAGAATTTATTAAAATTAAAAATAAAAAAAGAAGCCTATTAATAAAATATTGAATGGTGATTTAAATATTTTATTAAATTAATTAAAATGAGACCTTTTAGAATAAATTATTTAATTGAAATGATATTTAAATATAAGAATTTAAAAAAATATTATATTTTTTGTTTGGCAATTGTTATTTAATTATGTGCAACATGATTCGACTTGCACAGAGCATCGTTATTTTTTATTAATATCACATAATAAAAATGAATCTTTTAAACATAATAAATAAAAAAGACATTTTAATAAATTTAAAAAATATACCCAATTTAAAAATGTCAAAAATTTAAAACAACTTTATATCATCATATTTTAATTTTTATATAATATATATATATTTAGTAATTAATAATAGAGTAATTAAATTAAAATAAAAAACAAAGATAATATAATTCAGTCATTTTAATTCAGGTTAAATAATATTTTTTTTTATTATTCAATGATAAAATTTATATATTATTATATATATATTATAGAAAAGAAGAAATATTCAATTAAATAAAAAATAATTTAAGATAAAAATATGATCTAATAAATATTTTAATTAAATTGAGAACTTTTAGAATAAATTATTTAATTGAATTGATATTTGTATATTAGAATTTAAAATAAAAAGGGAAATATTATAATAATTCTTCGATTGGGAATCTCTATGATAATTCATTGTTTGAAATGATTCCGCTAGGCCGACAGTGAGCCGCGAGCTGCTCTTGAATGAACAACACGGAGAATTATATAAACTTTAAAAAATTAATTTCTGCGGTTATTGATAAGATATTAATAAAATTTATAGCCTATGTTACTCTAGAGGTATATAAGAATATTGTGATGTAATTTCAAAGAAATCGGTTCAGCCAATTCTGAGTCTATAAAATAGTAATTTTCCGGACAGACAGACAGACAGACAGACAGACAGACAGACGTGAAAAATTCTAAAGTCACTTTTGGATTCTAGAGGTCATGAAACGCGAAGATATGCAAAAATTTTTAAATTCTGAGCAATGTGCAGACAAAAACCTTTTTTTATATATATAGATTATTATTTATGTTTTATCGTTCTCGATATATAATGGTTTAAAATAACTTGTAATTTAATTTATTCTTTTAGGTATTGTATTTCTATATTTCTATCTTATTATTTATATATTTGTTTGTATATTCTTTTAGAATTAAATAAAATCTTGTAATTCAAAAACCGACTTACATATATATAAGGAATTGATAAATAACTTTTTTAATAATTATAAAAAAAAAATTAACAAAATACATATATAATCTTATTTTGAGTATAATTTTATATCCTTCTTGAATTTGAAGATAGTTATCATTTTTTCTCACGTCAATTTATATTATAATTTATTATTGTTTTTCTTTCTTTCATTGATTAGTAGATTTATTTATTCATCTCTCCCACGTATATTAATATTTAAAATTGTCATTTTTTGACGTAAATGTTAATCTTATTAATGGTTTTTTTTCATCTTAAAATATAGGAATATACTTTTGAATGACAAAATTATCTTGAGAGGTGTGATACTTGAATCTATGTATTTAGAAAACAAGATAAAAAAAATGAATTTTTGAATGATTATGATAGAGAATTATTATTGAGAATGGGAATGGATTGTCCATTCAAATTTGTGCTCTTTTCATTTGAGAGTACAAACTCTTGAAAGATATTTTCATCATTCATAAATTTATATAGAATTTTAAAAGAGATCATCAATTAATTATTATTTTCTATATAATATATATCAAATATCATATATCATATTATATCACATATTTGAAGATTTTATATAAAACAAAAACAAACAAAACAACAAATTAATCCTAAAAAGAAGAACTAATTTAGAAAAAAAATGCAAATTTCTCATAATCCACTACTTCAACTTTTAATTTAAATTTATTTTTTTCTTTAAATCAACTTTTATTAGAGTTGGTCATTATCTTTATATTTTATTAATATTTTGTTAATTTCATTTTAATTAAATTCATTAATTATTAATTTTTATGTATTTTGATTTGGAAGAGCCCTATACCCTAAGGGGCCTGTTTACACAATTTTAAAAATTCTAAATGTAAATATTGTAAAAAATATATATAAATGAACCATAATAAAGGCTATAAATATATATATCATATATATTATATATCATATACATTTATAGATACGAGAGTTACACCTTAAAAAGGAAAAAAATGGATTTTTCATTCAAACGAAAGAAATTACAAGTGAAAGGTTTTCAAATAAAAATGTAATATTAAGACAACTATGAAACTATTACTTATATACGTGTATTTATTATAATATTAATTAATCTTTTGAGTTTAATATGTTTAATATTTGAGTAATATATATTGTAGACAGAAAGTCCTTTGTTCCCCCCCCTACAAACACCTTAGCTAGTTCTGGGAATGGCCCAGAAGGAATGGGTAAGGGGTCTATTGTTTTGCACCCATATAAAAGGCCAGAAGGCCAGTGTGAAGGGACAGATGGTGTACACCACAGAGTATCCGTACTAGTGGTGTACACTGATAATTACTGAAACATCCTTAATAAGATCTCGCTCTGTATCGCAAGCCTGCTACAAAAGGTTATCCTACTTCAGAGTCAATAAGCCAGGGTGAATCCAAGCTAATCGAGGTCTTCCGATATTAAGAAACCCACTAGACACCTTCCAGCACACCCACTCAGCGGCCCAGATAAGTGAAACAATCCCCTTTTCAATAGACAATTCAGTGCTAGCTGACATTTAAAACAACATTCGTATTAATAACAGTGATTAATCTTAATTAATATCAATTAATATTTTCTATAATTTTATCCAAGCCAGAGTGCTAACCAGTGTATAATAAATTTAGAATAAGTATTTAAATATTTTATTTTATTTTCCCCTTCCTGATTATCCTGTTGGATGCTACAATATATATATATATATATATATATATATATATATATATATACATACATATATATATATACATGTATTTTTAAATGAAAACAATATTCAAACATTTCAATAATTTATTTTTATGATTTTCATCAAATAATAAAAATACCTAATACTTTAATTTTTAAGGTTTTAGATAAAATGCAATGTGTGAGTGGGTGGGTGAAAGAGCAGCAAATGTGGCATGGAAATTTTAAGGACCTTAATCCATCTCTCTCTCTCTCTCTCATTGTTCTTTCTTATCCATTTCATATTTTAATTCTCGACTTTGTAGATAGGAAATTTCTAATAATAATATTAATTATAATATTAATTAATAGGATTGTTTGCACCGAGAAAATATATGGACCAGTTTTTTTTGCTAAATATCAGGAGTGTTTCTTTCAACAATATTTGATCAATTTGATCACCAAAATCATCAAGAATTTAATATATTAACTACTCTTTAAACTTGATTACTAAATTCTAAACTATTCTAAAATGTTTTGTTTTGTTTTAAACTATTTATAACAAAAAACCTCTGACTTTGTACGTCCTACACAAGGACGCCTATCAAGCCGGTTCTATCAATGAGGTGTCCTATGATCAGTAGAACGGGTCCTCTCCACCTTTACCTTGATTTTCTTGATCGGAGGCGCTATCAAGTAGTTTTTCCCCAAGGTTGTTCCCGAGGCTGAGTGGACTCCGTCCCATAGACCCCAGCTAGGGAAATTCCCTTACCAGGCCCAGGACCATGTGAATGTGAGGCAGGTTCGATACCCACACACCCAATGGCGCCTTCAAACTATTTATATTTTTATATTAACTTTGCAAAATAAAATCAAATTATATATACTTATAATATCATTTAAATTTAAATAACAATCCAATTCTTGTTGGTAAATATTTAAAACAACTACTTTCGAATATATATATATATCATATATATCATAGATGTACATATATTCATAGGTTTATTAAAAAACAATTGGAAAATTCCAAGTAAAGAGATAAAAATAAAAAGACACATTTAAGAGATTTGCAATTCTCCTTGTGATTTTAACCAGAATATTTTAAATTATTATATTCTTAAAAATTAAACTATAACATTATTTTTAATTACATAGAGAGAGAGAGTAATAATCATATCTATTTTTATGAAATCATGATATAAATCATAAATTAGGGGAGTTTAAGAGGAATTAAATGGATATGACTAAGAAAAGGGCCAGTTTGAACAATATATTTGGTCTTGTGACCATTAACTTTTGATTTGTATTTATTTCGATATCACAAATGATAATATATTTCAATTAAATTATTATTATTTAATTATTTCTTTTTTTTTGTAATATAATATATATATAATATATCAAGTTATTTCAGGTTTATTGTAAGATTTAAATTTCGATGTTTGATCCTGGGTTTTCCGAATGAACGCAAAAGTGAAAGATTATTCATTCACCCACTAATTCAACCTAAAATCTCAATATTGTCTCTTGGTCAAAAAGACCAATTATTTTCTTTTAAAAAATTATCTTGAAAATGGTGCCAAACTTGACACCGAAACGCCGAGACTTAAATCTCACAATAAAACGTGAAAATACCCGGAAATAACTTTTCATAATAAAATCGAATATATATATATATATATAAGTAATATAATAAAAAAGAAATTATACTAGTTATAAAAAAAACATTTGGATGTCAACATACAAATTCATAAAGAATACATCTTTTATTTTAAAGTTGAGACTCTTTCATGGTAATTGTTCCGTTGAGTCCCATAATTTTTATTAATTAAACTAAAAGAGATCATGCAAAAAGTCATAAAAGTTGTTTAGAATCATACAAGGAATCCGTCAAGGTAAGTTTTATAAATTTTAGTTTTATTGTAATTAGTTTTTTATTTTTAATTTTAATTGTTAAAACATTAATATCAAAGAATTTTCGGTGGGTGCAAGGTGGTGGGTATCTTCCTTTTAGAGGAAATTGAATTATATAGCAACTTGTATTCTTTCTCGACGTTGGATCCCGACAACAACCTTCGGTGGGGGCAAGGTGGGGGGTATCTCTGTTTAGATGAGATTATATTTTTGCAAGTTGGATAAACAACATTGTATATATATATATGAAAATTCAATTTCCTCTAAAAGGAAGATACTCACCACCTTGCCCCCACCGAAAAGTCGTTGTTGGAATTCAACGTTGGGATAAGATACAAGTTGTTGATATAATCCAAATTTTGAATTTGATTCTCGCTCCCCTCAAGATTATTCCGTTGACTCCCGCAGCTAGGTGGGTTCATGAAACTTACCTTGACGGATTCCTTGTATGATTCTAAACAACTTTTTCTTATGACTTTTTGCATGATCTCTTTTAGTTTAATTAATAAAAATTATGCGACTCAACGGAACAATTACCCAAATATTTTGCCTAAATTTCATTCGGCTAAATTTTACTTTATGGGCCTTTTTTCTAACACGTGTTTTTTGATTGATATAAACATATAAAACATATCCCTTTCCTTTTTGAGTCGATCTGAAGCGCGGAACATGGCTAAAAGAAAGAAAGAATTTCGAATTAAACGAAAATTTTTGAAAGTGAACAAAGAAAAAAGAGATCACGGCCAATTTTGTTAATTGATTAAATTATTGTTGACATGTTTATTCTATTGTAAATAGATAGATAGGTGAAAATTATTTATTTATGTAAACAATTTCAATTTCATTTCTTACATGGCGGAAACACTTAATTTAGTGAAAATTTATATGATTTGCAATAGTGATAATTTGGTTCAACAATTGCAAGATTGGCAATTAATTCCAACTGAACCGACATACAAGTGTCCCAAATGTGATGGCCCACTTAAATTAACAAGTGATACAACAAAAGTAAGTTTCGGTTTTTTAAATTCGGTTTATTTTATTTTAGAAATAGTTTTATCCATACTAGAGTTATTTAAAGACTTTTTCGGTTTATTTTATTTTACAAATAGTTTTTATTTTATTTTAGAAATAGTTTTATCCATACTAAAGTTATTTAAAGACTTTTTCGGTTTTTTAAATTCGGTTTATTTTATTTTAGAAATAGTTTTATTCATACCAAAGTTATTTAAACGCTTTTTCGCTTGTGATTTTGATTAGTTCCGCGCATTAATTTCAATAAATAATCATTTTTTTGAACATTATTTTGTGTTATTATGTGCCGAGATAAGGGATTGGATCCGACTATCGCCTTCTTTAATATGTCGGGTGATCTGTATGATCCTAGAAAGCCAAAACTTGAAATCGAGCCAGAAGATTTTGATGACGTAACCGACGGGGAAACTTGTGATTTTGATTAGTTCCGCGCATTAATTTCAATAAATAATCATTTTTTTGAACATTATTTTGTGTTATTATTCATTTTTTTTAATTTTTAAAAAAGGCCCATAAAGTAAAATTTGACCTTTCATTCTTCTAATGTGAATGGACGAACCGTGCTTTTTCCTTTGCAGATGCAACCATCTTCTACGAATTTTTGATGCCACTTATAAATTTGCTCATAACCGCTCATAACGCAATTGCCAATTGTAGAACAGAAAAAGACTTCTGTGGTGTCGCCGCGATTTCATTACCAACCGACAAATAACAGCGCCAATGTGTCAATGTGGCCATGATTGGAACTTTTACCCGTACTAATAATAAATTAAAAACATCTGAGAATGCTAGGAAGCATTACTATCAACGAACTTTTATTCCTATTTATCACAAAATTGCAATTCCAATTTATATGATCTTAATATATTATGAGAATTAGATAAATAATGGAGAGAGCAAAAAATATTTAAAAATAGATATTTAATATTTAAATGAAATAAAATTATTTAATTTACAGTAATGAAAATGTAATTTTAATCAAAATAATAAACAATGTTTTTGATTAAAATGTTTCCAAGATTTATAATTACAATATATAAATATAAATTTTAATATTAAATGTTTAAATATATATAACAATGGAATAATAATTATAATTATAATGATAGGATCGAAGATGCGCTGAAAACATCGCTTATTTATAATTATGCGCTGAAAATATGGGAAATGTTCAACTTGGACCGCCGATTTGACCGATGTTCCTAACCGAATTTTAAAAAACCAAGACCACTTTACATTTACACTTTTTTAAGCTCTACTCAAATCCAAAATCAAAATTTAAAAAATCGAAAATTTTTGGAACAGACACACAGACATAGATTTTATAAACTAACTTTTAAAAAGTTCGTTGAACATTTCTCTATCCATTAACGTTATAATCATGTTTCCATTTTTTTGTACTTTGGAAGAAATAATGATTGAAATCTGCTCTTTCTTTTTGAATAACCCTGTATATTTAATTATATATACTCAGGGGATGTTTCAAGTTTTTGATATTTTTGCTTTAAGCGTATTTCAATTATTACACAAACTTTCTTCTTTTTTTTCAATACAAATATCAATCAACAAAGTTGAAAATTAACAGAGTTTTATTTTAGTTTCATTATATATATATATATATATAACTTATTAAAATGTTTCAACTTTTGTCTACGATTAAATCTCTTCTTCTTAACATTTATTATACATGAGAAAAACTTATTATAGTCTTATTTATAAATAAATAATTATTTACACTGAGAGTAAATTTAATATTATAAATGAAATTCTTTTTATTTTATATATTTAATACGTATTATAAAATATATAAAAACATTTAATTAAAAAAAAAAAATAAATAAAGATTGATATTTTATTTTAAATATAAATAAAAATCAAATTTAGATTAATTTTAATTAAAAAATCCATCATTTTCTTTTTGTTGTTACTGTTTATTATAATCCTCTTTAGAGATAATAAAAATATATGTAGAGAATATATCTACATTATTATATTTTTTCTTTTATCACATTATTAAAGTAGATAAGTTAATATTTTTCACTTTAATAACGTTTTGCAATATGTTATCTAAAATTTTTGTGATGAACTAATTTACACTTTATATATATATATAATCTCTCTCTGTCTCTGTCTTGAATAAACATAATTGAAGATTTTTATCTAAAATTTAATATAAATATAATATGTATATATTTTCATTTTTAATATCCATGATGAATACTGATGATAATTGCTTGATGTTTGAAATTATTATTATTTTTTATTCATTTTAGTTAGCAGTATTATAATATTAACTGTCCATTATGAATAGATATTAATAAAATTAATAAAAAAAAAAATTGGATATGAAATTCATTGTTCATCAACGAAACTCGATGTACCTATTAAAGTTTTGTCATGTCATTATTATGGCCATTTATAATTGAACTTTTTTTCTTATCTGAATGTTTCAATTGGCGTTCTTTATCCAAGAGAGCTTCTTTTGAGTTTCTCCAGCCGTAAAAGGCGTAAATTGCAAAACCTATAAAATAAATAAAAAAAAATTAAAAAAAAAAATTAACTTGAATTATTATCATTTTTAGATAATTAATTTAATTGAATTTTGAACTGATCTATTATCAATTTGATTTAAGTACATATATATAGATTCTTGAATGTACAATTAACATATCTAGATCATGATATATCTAACAAATGATAAGAACCTCTTCCAAAATTGTTTTTTTTTAATTCCTTTGCTACACTTTCCTTAAAGGATTAAAGACAAGCCTCTTTTATAAGATTTATTTAAATAACATCTTATATTATATTTGAATCAACTAATTAATTAATTATAAATATGATAATTGTTTACAAAACGGGAAGCTTCAAGGTTTTGGATGAAACTTTACCAGTGGATTCCTTTTTTCCCAAAGAAACTTTCCTTATCTCTTCTAGTTGACGAAATAAAAATTATTAAAAATTACATATAAATCCATTGATATTCTATTTAGTTACTATGTTTTATTCATTTGGCCAGCAGAGGGCTTCACTAATTTTTTTAAGTTTTTTTTTTTAATTCAGTTTGGATAAATTAAAATATATAAAAATTAATTAATTAAATAATTTTCTTATATCCAAACCGAACCGAAAATTAGTGAATTATACAATAAAACATTAAATGGCTGCTCATTCATAACTATGTAGTTTATCTGATAAACTTTAACAATTTTTATCTCGTAAAATAGAAGAGACCGGGACAGTGGCGTACCTAGAACTTTTGCCGCCCGGGGCGATCTCCAGTTTGCCGCCCTTTCTATTATAAGTCAATCAAATAGTGGTTTTTATAAATTAATACACATAAATAAATGATTAAGTTATTTAATCAATATTAATTAATACACAGAGTAAATTTTTTTACACATATTTGTATGCACTCGTAAACATATTTATATAATATTTACTCTTCTAGCTTTCATACTAGAAAAATCGTGTAGAATGCTCTCAAAATTTATATTATTTGTAATTTCTTGTTCTATTGACAATATTGCAAGATTTTGTAGTCTTAATTGACTCATTGTAGAACGAAGATAATTTTGCCGAACAAAATCTTAAAGATGCGTTTACGAATTCAACGAATTTTAATGAATACAATAAAATAAAATTATTATCCTGTTCTTGGAATTAGAATTCAAAATTTACACTAAAATGCATTTATATACACCGAGGAATAATATTCGAAATCATATAGTTGATCATAATTTATATAAATCAAATAGTAAACTTATAATAATCATTATTATTATTATTATTATTATTATTGCCTTTATTGGTTCATGATTAAATAATTACAAACATTTTTTACAGATTTTACAATTTTAAACATTATTTACACTTAATACATTTTGCATTTTTTTTTTTTTTTTTTTTTTTTTTTTTCCTTCATATTAAAATTGAACCAGGCCCCTTCGGGCATAGGCCTCTCCCAGATTCCTCCAGGCCAACCTCTGTCTTGCTACTCTAGTCCAGTCGACGCCTGCGACTTCTTCAAGATCATCTGACCATCTTCTTGAGGGTCTACCCCTATTTCTTTTATTCTCCATGGGATGCCATTCAGTTGCAACCTTGGTCCATCGATGGTTATTCATTCTTGAAATGTGGCCAGCCCATTTCCATTTTAGTCTTCTAATAATTACATTGATATTTTCAATATTAAACTTTTTATATATCTGGTTCATATTTATTCTGTCTTTCTTTCTCAGATATAGTATGCTCCTGATCATTGTTCGTTGCGCAATTTCAAGATCTTTTTTATTTTTTAGAGTAAGAGACCAAGTCTGCCCTCCATATATTAAAACCGGTGTTATGCATTTCTTGTAAATTTTTATTTTCGATCTCTGATCTATTTCTTTATTTTTTAAAATATACTTCATGGACCAAAATTTTTTCCATGTTAGAGCAATTCTTCTTTTGATTTCTTTTGTTGTTTGGTTTTCAAAACTTGTTAATTGTCCCAGATATATAGTTTCGTCTTTGCATGGTATGGGCTGTATTTTAGTATCGAATTTTATTTCTTCTTGGTCTCCGTTGCAAAGAATTAACGATTTCTTTACATTAATTCTTAGTCCCATTTCTTTACTTTCTTTATTTAATTGGTTTATCATTTTTGTTATTTGATTTCTTGATGTTGCTATTATTACAACGTCATCCGCGAATCTTAAGTTATTTAAATAGGAACCATGTATTTTCAGTCCTTCATTTTCCCAATCTAGTCTTTTAAATATTTCTTCCAATGCACAATTAAAAAGCATAGGTGAAAGAGGGTCCCCCTGTTTAACTCCTCTTCTAACTGGGAAGAACGTTCCCGGCTTTTCTAGAATGATACGGGCTTTACAGTCTTTATAAATTTCTTGAATAATTTGCACATATTGTGGATTTACTCCTTGAGATATCAATGCCTCAAAAACGGATTCCTGGTATATCGAATCGAATGCTTTTTCGTAGTCTATAAAGGCAAGAAAGATTTCCATCTTATATTCCTTTGATTTTTCTATAATTTGATTTATAGTATGAAGATGATCACAAGTTGAGAATCCACTTCTGAATCCTGCTTGTTCCGTTGATTGGTTATAAGCCATTTGCTTTTCTAATCTATTATAAATAAGCTTCATAAATATTTTTCCAACACTTGATGATATTGTTATTGGTCGGTAATTTTTAATATCTTTTGGGTCTCCTTTTTTATATAAAATCATTACATTCGATATTTTCCATTGGTATGGTATGATTTGACTCTTCAAAATGTTATTGAATACCAATGTTAAAGGTTTTATAATTAGATTTATTGAGTTTTTAATTATTTCGTTTTTTATAGTGTCAATACCTGGTGTTTTTTCGGGTTTTAATTTTCTTATTATCCCTTCTAATTCGCTTTCTAAGAAATCTGGAATATCTTCCTGGAGATCATTCGTTATTTTATATTCTTTATAATTTTCTTTTTTGTCGTATAATTCTTTATAAAATTCAGTAGCAATTTCTAGTATGTGTATCCTATTATTTTCTAAAACCTCACTTTTATTTTTTAATGATGTAATAAGTGTTTTTCCAGCTGATATTTCTTTTTTTAATTTTTTAATAGATGTGTGTGGTTCTATTATAGATTTTATTAAGTTATCATTGTATATTTTTAAATCATTTTTAATATTATATTTTACCATTTTACACATAAGGTTATGTTCTAGTTTATTACTCAATGAATTCCTCATATTTTTTAATAAATTTCTTTTTTTAATTAAGTTTTTAGTGTTTTCGGAAATTTTTGAAACCTGATTTGATTTCTCTACAGAATCTTTTTGTAAAATTTTAAGATTTTTTTCTATTAAGTTGTATTGGTTTTGCACTTGCTGTATCTCTGAGTAATCTATTAATTCTATTTCCTTTTGAACTTGATTTAGCTTTTCTATATTAATTTTATTAAAATTTAAGAAATATTTTTTATTCATTTTTGGATGGGGTCTTTTATTTATTATTTTTAAATCTACATTAATCGTTAATAGTCTGTGATCAGTTGAGAAGGAGAATTTATCAATTATTTCAAATTTTTTAATAATATTCAAATTAGGAGTGAGAATAAAATCAATCTCGGTCTTGTGTATACCGTTAGGGGCCAACCAAGTCCATTTTTTACCTGCTCTACGTTTATAGTAGGTATTTACTATCCTCAAGTTATTTTCCAGACAGAAGTTGATAAGTTTTTCTCCTCTTTCATTTAATTTCCCATAACCATATGGACCCATTATTAGATTTTCTTCTTTTAGTCTTTTTCCAATTTGACTGTTCCAGTCCCCCATAATTATTATTTTATTTCTATAATTTCTTTGGCAGTTTTCTATTATAACATTGTTTAGTGTATCATAATATTGGTCACAAATATTTTCATCCGTTTCACTAGTTGGTGCATATATTTGTATTAAAGTTAACGTATGATTATTTTTACATAATATCTTCATAAGTGCTATTCTGTCTGTATACCCTTTATATTCTAAGACATTATTTTTTATTTTTTCCCTAACCATGAAACCAACACCCCTTCTGCCACTCTCCTGACCAAAATGATAAAAAACAAAACCACTTTTCCTTTCTATCAGCCTTTCCCCGTTTCTTCGCACCTCACATATTCCTAATATATCTAATTCTGTATCTTCTAAGGCATTTTCAAGTTCGATCATTCTTTCCTCGCCCCTTAGAGTGCGCACATTTAGTGTGCCAATTTTTAATAATTTTTCTTTGTTTTTCCTTTTATTATTATTTTTATTAATTTGACTTTTTTTATTGAAAATTTTAGGTGAAGGTATCATTGTTATTTTATGTGTAATATTTTTTTTTATTTTAACATCATTATTAATATCATTATCATTACTATAATTCTTATTTTTAAATTTAACTTTTATCCTCTTATTTTTAAATTCATCGTGTTTATCTTCTTTTTTCTTAGTTTTGAAACTAGAACTATTTTTATATTGTGTTTTATTTTTATTAACTAAATCTTTTAATGAGTGGCTTAATGTTTGGTTATAAAATCTATTATTATTTATATTTAAATTTTTCTTGTTAATTATAAGTTTAGGAATATCTATTTTAGAAATATTTATTTTTGGAGAATTTATTTTTGGAGAATTTAATTTCGGGAGGAAATGGTCCAACTCACCCTCGTTGACCAAACTTTCTGGGTGGTAGAGGTCTGCTGCTGCTTTGTTTGATGTACTTGGCCTGGTTCTTAATTCCTATTCGGGCTGACTATTTTTTTCTTTATTGATTGAATTATTTTTTTCAAAATAATCATTTATCTTAGATCGATTATTCTTACTGTTAATAGAGTAATGACTAGTTATTTGTCCTTCTTCTTTTTTTTCTTTTTTTTTTGTAGAATTGACCGTGGTACTGTCTGTTGGACTTGAAGTTGATTCCATCAATTGTCTCTTTCTTTTATTTTCGTCAGAATGTTTTCCTATTTTTAAGTTTTCCTTAATTATTAATTTATCATATTTGATGATGGCAAACTTACCCATATTCCTTGCTTCAATCATTTTCGGGATCAATTCCTTTCTGATTTCTCTCACTTCTTTCGAGAGATCTTCAGTCAGATAGATTTGATAACTTTTTAATTTTTTACTACTTCTCAGAATTAAATCCCTCATTCTTGCAGCAATGAATGTTATTATTATAGGTCTGGTCTTGTTGTCAGATTTCCTTCCCATTCTCCTAATCAAATCGATATCTCGGATCTCTAATTTTTCATATATTTTTTCTTTTAGTATTTGGACGACCTTATCCTCCAATTCATCAATGTTTCTTTCATCTTCCTTAAGGCCATGCAACAATAAGTTTTTTCTCTTCTGTTCCCTTAACAGAATTTTTACCCTTTCATTCGTCTGCTCGTTCAAATTCTTGAATGATTTTTCCATATTTCTCTCCATTTCTCTCATATCTCTCTTCATTTCTTCTTTCCAAGACTGAAAGAAGTCCATCATTTCTTGTTTATCCATTGTTGGAGAAAAAACGAACAGCAACAAAATGAAAAAATAATAATATAGATAGACTTTGTCGTTTTCAATTTTCACTTTTGATAAGCTTCAGGAGTGAGTAGTAGGATCGACCGCACTCGACCAAGGTTCAGCAGAGACTTTTAATGAATACAATAAAATAAAATTATTATCCTGTTCTTGGAATTAGAATTCAAAATTTACACTAAAATGCATTTATATACACCGAGGAATAATATTCGAAATCATATAGTTGATCATAATTTATATAAATCAAATAGTAAACTTATAATAATCATAATAATCATTTATTATTCAAGAAAGAAAAAAAATAAATATGAAATGAATAAGTTGCTTTTTACAACTATAACTAAATATAAAAAATGCCGCCCCAAGATAAGTGCCGCCCGGTGCGGATCGCACCCACCGCCCCCCCCCCTTAGGTACGCCACTGGACCGGGAAATATTGCATAAGGAAAGTTTCTTTTTGGAATTAAAAAAGGAATCCACTGGTAAAGTTTCATCCAAATCCATTGAAGCTTCCCGTTTTGTAAACAATTATCATATTTATAAGTATTAATAATTTGAAATAATTAAAGCTTTGGTGGCTGTTTTTTTTTATAAGGAAATTTTTTGTAAATAAAACCACATATTGATATTTATTATTGTAAATTTATTCAAAACAATACACAACGTTTCGATTGCTACTTCTGCAATCGAAACGTTGTGTATTTTTTGCATTTTTTTGTTTTTGAATAAATTTATAATAATAAATATCAATATGTGGTTTTATTTACAAAATTTCCTTATATATGATATTAATAATATATTTATAAGAGATTTATAATTTCTTTTTATAACATAATAAAAATATACATATATCTATTAAAAGAATTTTTATTTAATCATAGTAGTTTTTCAAGTTAGTTTTCCATGATGATAAATAAATAAATAAAAAAATAAAAAAAAATACCGATTATAAGCCAAATAGCAAACCGGATCCAAGTTTCATAATCAAGAACAAGCATCAAGTAGATATTGATTAAAACACTTGCAGCAGGTACCCAGGGTACCAATGGCACCATAAATGTCAATTCCACTGAGGAAAGTGGTTGCCTTGCAATACTCGTTAATACAATTAACATTCCAAGCACGACAAGGGAAATGATTATCACAAGGGCTGGATCACCACTGATTAAACGATCCATGCCCCAAATAATGATTGCACAAAAACCAGCAGCAAATATACCTAATATAATAAAAAAAAAAATAGAAAAAGATAAGTACACTAAGTAGTATATAATAGATAAGGAAATTATTCACACACACACACACACACATGATATATAATATAGAAATGAAAAAAACTTACTAAATATCACAATTCCCCAACTGACAATGGATGCTGATGTACTCGTTGGTGATTTCATATTTAAAAGATTAAAATAGATTTTCACTGCATGGATTACTTTCTCCACCAAGTTTTTTTCAATGGTCGACATTTGTGTAGCAGGATATTGGTATTTGACTGTCTCTTGATTCTCATAACGAAGTACCAAAACGCTTATTGCTACAATTGTATACGCCAGTAGAGTGCCAATTGACATCATATTAATCAATTGGTCCAAGTCAAAGATTGCAGAAATAATTGCTTTAAATTATCAAAAAAAAAAATATTCTATAATTATTTAAATTATATTTAAATTAATATTTATTTTAATGAAATAAATAAAATAATAGTAAATATTTAAATCTTATCTTCTTATACGAGTAAAAATTGTATATATATATATATATATATATATATTTGGCCATGGGTTATAACCACCGCCTGTGAGATATATACATATCTATTCTTAAAATAAAATTAAAAATATTTATATTATATTCATATTTGATTTTTTTTATTTCATTAATAGTGTTTGGGACAAATAGTCACCTCCCACCCCTTTTTCCTGACCCCTCCTTGAGAGTGTACTGAAGCGCGAAAGCATGATATATACTGACACTTGCTGTGAAGCTCTCACACGAGAAACACGCAACATACCCGCGCTCATACCCGCTCATACCTGCTCTCTTATTCGCTACATCTACATCATCCATCTCGCTTTCACTCGCTTCCCACCCGCTACATTTATCTACCAGTCATCTTATCATACCCGCATATAAAGAAGCAGGAGGAAACACGCGTTTCCGGCCCCTTTCACCGCGCATATATGCAACGCAGCCAGCGGGAAGGTACAGCTTAACACCAAAGTGGTAAGTACACTCAATTCCTTCACAGAACCAGCTCAACCCGCCGGAAACGGGGATTAAAACCGTCTAATTGCCGAACGGTTTGCTCCGTCCCATTCAAATAGATATACATTTAAATTATTTGAAATTGTTTCACACAACGTTTAAAAGAAGAAAAGAAGATTTATCTTTATATTCGATTCGATATATAGTAGGAGAATTAAATGACGTTATCAATTTATTATACAACGAATCCGTAAATATATATTATAAAATATGATATACTAAATATTCAATTAGTATATATTAGATAAAACATTTATTTGTTTTTGGGTTCTTATTTTTAATATATTTTAATTTAATCAGTAAATTAAATATATAGGTATTTATATTGTAAATGTTATGTGTCCCTTCATATATTGTAATTCCACCCATAATATTTTAGTACCGGGACACCGAGGCTCGGCTCGGTACATAAGTTAAAAAATATAATCATTATTATTGAGTTTGAATTAAAAAATATTGATATTCATTTCTTTAATTATTTATTACAATTATTAAATGTTGCATAATTAAATCAATCTGATTAAAATGAATGGATCTGGGGTCCTCAATAATCAAACAAACAATTTTAGCTAGCATTATAAGATTAATCCAAGTAATATCGTCTATTTCTATTCGACACTATTTTCAGTTATGAAATGAACAGTCAGTAGAGAGTAAAAAAATTGTAATTGTAATATTATATACTAAATATTCAATCAGTATATTAGATAAAACATTTATTTGTTTTTATGTTCTTACTTTAAATATATTTTAATTTAATCAGTAAATTAATTATATATTATTATTATTATGTGTGTCCCTTCATACATTTTGAATCCACCCAATAATATCTTATACATACTTGAAAATGAAAATCCAATTATGAGATCAATTATTTAAAATTATTTGTTCATATAATCTTGAATTTTGTGTTATTATTTTTAATATATTTTAATTTAATCTGTAAATTCTCTTTTTTGATATGTTTTCCTAACATAAACAAATATACATATTCTTTGAATGAAAATAAAAATAGATATTTATTTAAATGAAATAAAATTATTTAATTTACAGAATGAAAATGTCTACAATAATATCTAAACATTTTTTCTTTATAATTTTAATTTGCAATCCCCATGTTTTTCCCACATGTTGCATATTGTGAGTATGTGATTACACAAATTGGGAAAAAATCACTCGAAATGCAATTAAACAAAAAAATTGAAAAGTTAGGCTAAGCAAACGTCTTAAATATTATAAGAGATTCGGCAATTGCAATTACAGATAGCGAGGAAAACTTAATGGAGGTTTGAAATTAATAGTGATAAGAAAAAATATTTAGTGACAAAGAGGAACAGTATTAACATACAAAATCTTAAAATACAAAATGTAAAATTTGAATATGTAGAAAAATTGAATGTAATCACGAAGGATAATAATATTTGAGAAGAATTTAAATCGAGGTATCAATCGGGAAACGTCTGTTATCATGCAGTAAAGAGGCTTATCTCACATCAAAATTATTATCAAAGGGAATCAAGACCATGGACGCATAGGAAGGGACGTAAGAGAGATGGGACAAGGGCTCAGGATAGGGTCATTTGGAGAAATGTGGCCAAGAACTTTCGAGTATCTTTGAGCCATATAAATAGATAGATATAACCTATACAATAATAATAATATATATAATTAATTTACTATATAATTAAATTAAAATATATTTTAAATAAGAACACAAAAAGAAATGAATGTTTTATGTAATATACTGATTGAAACAAAATGGATGAAAACCTTTTACTACTTTTAACCAAATACGATGTACCACTCGGGGGTACAGGGGGCGGAGCACCCGTTCAGGTGTGAAGAGCGCCGAAGGCGCTCTGACCAGCTGGTAGATATTTATATACAAATTTAATTCTGGATATTTATTTACAAAATGTAACAACATTGTACCTAAATATTTGCAATTGATAAATACTAAGTAATTATGATTACGTTTAATGCAGTGGCGCAACAAGGATTTGATCCTGGGGGGGGAGGTTGGACTAGCCGCTCCATCTTCTTATGCCCCCCCCCCCGAGTTCTCTCAAAGACAAATTTTCATCAAGATTTTTTAAATTTTTTTTTAAATTAAATATTTAAAAAAGTTTTGTAAATGAAACACTGATTTTACAAAATCTGGCAAAAAATTGAATTTTGTATTTTATTTACTCGTATTCACAGTATTAGAAAGAATATATTTTTTTTCCAGTTAAAAGTAAATCATTTTAGCTTTGGAATGAGGATAGCTTATACGATGGTCGGAAAATTTTGAAAATTTTTGCTCCGAGTTTTTTGAGATCTCCACTTTTCAGACAGTTCTGAATCCAAAACTGCAAAAAAATTCTTTTGAACCGACCGGCCGGCCGTTCGTTACCGAGATTACGTCTAAACAAAATGAGCTATTGTCTTTTTTTTGGGAATGATGGGCGGGGATTGGATTGTTTTTGGACATGATCGGATCATAAGTAAGCGTTGTTTAAAGAGTTGTCAAAGCACATTTTATTGATTTTCTCAATAAATACAGATTTTTATGAGAATTATCATACTATCGTATTATAGGGAATCGAATTTACTAAAAGTTTCATTCTATTAATTTTTACCTCAACTTAATAATAAAGGAGTTATTTATAAAAAACTACTTTAAGATTTCGAAAGCTTTTCGTCCGCCCGTAGTGGCAGGATATTTTGGAAAAATTAGTCTTCGCTTCATAATTTTTATGAAATTAGCAATTAATGTATTAATAATAAAAAATATTTATAATTAGAGTAATATTTTGATTTATTTTATATTTAAATAATAGTCAAATTGGAAAATTTCCACAATCAACTAGTCATCTTATATTAAGTCTTTTGTTTTTTAGGATTTAGGAGAAATAATAAAATAATTTTTTTATTTCTTATATTAAATTCTCTACAAAAAAATAAGCAATTTTTATTTTTGTTAAAATTTTTTTAAAATAAAATAAACTTACTTTTTATACACTAAGTTATACTTTAAGAATTTTTTTTTTTCAAATAAAAAGAAGGATTATATTTTTTCTTTTCTATTTGTAATATAGTACATAATATATAGCAATTTGAATTTTTTTTCTCTTCTGGGGGGTGGGGGAGTTAAAACCCTAAACCCACCCCCTGGTTGCGCCACTGCGTTTATGTCAAATGTTGAACAAACAAAACAATGTTCTCATCCGCCCTTTTCAAAATGCAGGTTTTCCTTTTATCACTACCATTCGTGTCTTATAAATAATATCTACAATTTATAATTTAAATTTTTAACAATAATAATAATTCAATATTATTTGTACTACTGCTTCTAATTGTAAGAGAAAAAAATAATTCGCCTGATAGTTATGTAACTATATAACCTTTTCTGATGGGAAAACGAAAATGTTGCATAATAACTAGGCGCACAAAACTAATTGAAATAATTAATTAATAGAATAGATTTGCTTTCTTAATATCTCAATATAACTTAACACATATTACTGCATGCCTTATTTATTAACTATCCTATTATTATTATTATTATTGTTACATTTTATGAATTTTATTTTTATTGTAAACTTGTTAATTAAGTCATAACTGCTGTAAACGCCATATGAAAATAAATAATAAATAATATTTGAAATAAAATTTATAAATTCATAAGAATAAAATAAAAAATAACAACATGCAAATTTACCAGTTAAGAATCCAGCAATCAATGTTGCTACGAGTGGTGTATGTGTTTTAGGATGGACTTGAGCTAAAAATTTGAATATAACTCCATCAGATGCCATGGCATATAATACTCGTGGAAGTGGAAACATTGCACCAAGCAAACTAAAAATAAATAATAATAAAGAAAATTTATATAATATGCATATTTCAGTTTTATAATATCTATCTATATCTATCTCTGTGACTCTAAGCAACTCGAAAGTTCTTGGCTGCAGCAAGTCTATTGCTACAACTGTCCCTATCCTGAGCCATAACCATCCAATTCTTACCCACTGCCATCTCTCTCATCATCCTTCTTTCCATCCTGGTCTTTCCTATTCATCTCCCCACCAATATATTTTCGCCATTCTTTCCTCTCCCCTCCCCTGTCCTGTCCATAATAGCCTTCTCGAATTTATAATTCAAACTAACTATATGTGGAGATGCAGTAATGAGGTCATCCTGATGAGGCACTTCCTCATTATGTTGCAGACTCCACCATTTACCGGTGACCTCATCTTTCTTAAATGCTCGAAATCTACTCTCGTCCCACAATGTCATAGACCATGCCTCACACCCATATAACACAACTGTCAAAATAATTGTTTTTTTTTTTTTAATTTAAATCGTCCTTTGATTTTGATAATTTTGACAATAGCATGATAACATGATTGCAACCTCGATTTAAATTCTTCTCGAATATTATTATCCTACGTGATTAAAGAATCTCAAGTCAATAATAATTATCATCATGAAATTATTTATTTAAAATTGAAAAACAGAGAGTTAATTTACCTATATATTTGAAATATACTTATAATGAAGAAATAATAAATAATGAATTAATCAAGTTATTAGCTTAACAACTACCTACTCTGGTCATTGCTCTAATCAATTAGATAACAAAGATATTTAAACAAATTATCTATAATAAATAAATGATTACTGTCATTGGGAAGGGGGGGGGGGGTCTTTAGAGGGATTAGCGAGTGGAGATACAATATTTTTATAAACTCAAGTTTGATAGTCCAACAATCAAAATTAAAGGGTCATAAGGTAATTTTATTTTTTTTATCAGATATCAATTTGAATTTTTGGGTGATATGATTGATTCATTGGAAATAATGAAGAATTTATCTCTAGAAACCAATTAATTCAATTTTCTATTTCTTTTATTTTTAATAATTTTTTTTTTAACATTAGCATGTTAAAAGCACCAGCAGTAGTTGACACCCATAAAATTAGGTAATATGGACATTTAATTAATTAATAATTAATATTTATTATTCAAGTCAATACTAAAAAAAAAATAAAAATTAGTGATTTGTCTTCTTCTTAAGCAATCGAAGAACAAATTAATAAAACATCCATATTTGTTCGATTGTATAAAAAGTTTACTCAAGTTGTGACGTTTACTCAAAACTTTTCTATTTGAACATCTTCAATAGAGAAGGAATTGAATTACTTTCATATACCGTGTATTTAAAAATGTTTAGACAGATGTTATATTTATTATTATCTTATTATCCGATATTATCATAAATGTACAAGTGTCAACTACTGGTGGTAGGTACACTACTACTGTCAACTAACTACTGGTACATTTATCCTAATCCATTTTCTTTTAAAAATAAATTTCAATTGATCCTATCTACGTATTTATTGTTCGTCTTTTATATTAGAAAGTGAAAAAGACGTTGTCACGTTAAGCAATATGGCACTTGAAATAAGAAATTTCAATTGTGTATTTCACAAGTGTACCTATACAAATACTAATAATAATAAAATTTTGTTTCCTTGCTGTTTAATACATTTCAAATGATTTCTATATTTACCAAGAGGAGAAAATACAAAAAAAAAAAACAATTTCTATCTAATAATTGTTTGTTTTAAAAATTTACACATTTCCTTCCCCCCTCCCCCTCTCTCTTATCAAAATTTATTTTAATCTTTTGAGGGTTGTAATACATAAAATAAAATAAGCTTAATTATAAATTACAATTAATAAATAATATTTATTAAAATATTTAGACAAACGGCTTTTTGTTGATGGCACCACGTCACGTTTTGGCGCGTGATTGGCAGTCAAATTTAAATAATTAATTCCGGTACTTTCAGTAATTCAATCAAGCTGAAATTCTATATATAGCAGTTTTATACAATTTTTGATCATGTGAAAAATTATCAAACCTATATCTTTATTTTTTTTACGGTCACTTTAGAGGAAAAAAAATCAAAACGTTGTAGGTAATGACCCTCTTCCGGTTGAGCTACATTTCTTAAAAGTTGATAGAAAACTACAAATTTTGAAAATACCCATGTACTCAATTTCATATTTCTAGCTCAAACCGTTTTTGCGTAATCTTATCTACACACACACACACACACACACACACACACACACACACACACACACACTCAACCTTAGTGAAAATGATTCAGGAACCTTCAAAACGTATAAAAACATCAAAAATTTTCGTGATCGCAATACTATCTCTGGCGAGATTGTAAATAAAAGGTCAGATGATTTTGCGATACTCTGAAACAGGGGGGGGGGCGTGACCTCACATCAGTGTTCTAAGGGGGGCACAGAGCCTGAAAGGTTGAAATACCTAAACCTAAAGAATGTAAGCCAAGTAGTGAATTATATTGATAAATGTTTCAACTTGGTATATAATCTATTATCTAAAATTAAACATTTTATTAAAAACAATATAAAATATATTTCGATCGTTTAATTATTTATTTCTTATTCTATTAATAATAATAATAATAATAATAATATTTAATGTATACCTTGTACAAAGTGCAAAGACGGCACCAATCATAACAATCCATCTAATTTCATACCATCCAATTGCTTCAAATATAAATGGCAAAGGTGCATCTTTGTCCTAAAAAATTGTCAAATATTTTATTTTTCATTTTTTTAAAACTATAAAAGAGAGAGAGAAAGAGAAAGAGAAATGATTAAAAGAAAAAACATGAAATATATAATATTATTATAAGTATTATTCTTTTATTTTAAATTCAATTAAAAAAAAGAATGAAAAGGAATAATAAATATAAATATTAATTTCAAATAAATAATATCAACATTTTAATGAAATTAACATAATAGCCATTTTTTTTTAAATAATTAAGATTAAAAAGGATTATGAATATTTTTAATGGGGGACAAATCTCTGTTTGTCTGATTCTTGTTTGTTTTTCTTTTTATTAATAATTGATGACAATGCCACAAGCAAACTACATATAATCGATATTTAAACAGTTTAGAAAAGTTTACAATTAAATTAGACTATGTGTGTGATTTAATTGTAAATAATATGTATTATCTTGATATAAATATATATATATACTAGGTCTATCAGTATTAAGTGAACGTATTTTGTTTTTGTTTTTATTTTTTGTAAAAATAAAACACAAATTTTAAATTGGAAAGTAAAAAAATTCTATTCAAAGTATTGATCATTGCTTTCTACACATTTTGATCACCTTTCTGTCAATTTATGGTTAGCACACTAATAAAAATGTTCGCCTTCAATTCATGTGGCATCCATTTTCCACACTTTTGAATTTTTCCCATAGCTTTTATACGATCATAAAATTGTTTATTGGAAAACACACATTTAACATTGCTGCCATTTCCTTTTATGGCTTCATCCAATACCTCTTGCAATTCAGCATCTGATCTTCCACGCCCTTTATTTCGCACATCAAAATCAATATTTTGAACCGTTGAAACCATCTTTTTTTTTACATGTTTCTTCTCCTAGAGCATAATCACCATATACTTCGACAAGCAAGCAGAACTTTTCTTCAAATAAAAACATAAAATTAATCCTTTCCGCAAATCACCACATTCTAGTCAAAAATATTCGACATTTGTAACACGATGATAAAATATGATGTTGTGTGTTCAATGACTTGATGTATACCATATTAAATACAGATGAAGGTAAAAATAATACAAACACATGTGAAATAATGAAAAATATTTACTAATAAAGGGTTGAACCACCCTTTGACTAAAGTTTAGAATTAATCCGTAGTGGGATTGTTGCATAATGGTGATGGACAACCTTTAATGGAATATTAAACCATTCCACTTTCAGAGCGGCCTCTAATTCCCAAAGCCCAGATGGAGGTGAAATCGGGAACAAAGAGATCGCTTTCCAGGGAATACAATCTGGACACCTCCCCTAAAATGTTTAGATAGTCCTTGGATTTGATCATTCCAGTTCTCTTTTGATAGTTGTTGTAGTTGAAACGGGGTCCTGGTGATCCCTGTTCATTTCAGATGTTATCTCGTTTGCTTCTGGGCTTCCATAGGCTTTAAGACACATCAGCAAGCTTTGACTTTCGGCCATTGCTTTGAAGACGTCGGTCTTAGGCTTTTTGCAAAGTTTACTGTTTTCGTAACCAATACTTTACTTAAACGCGCCCCAATGATCATTCCTCATTAACACAGACAGTTTGATACATGTTTGATGTAACCATGGTGACTGCTTTTGAAAGACTCTCACTGGGTTGCAGACTTCTTCTGTTACAGATCAAATACTGCGACTATACTAGAGGTGTGAAATTGTGTATCACTAGTGTTGGTATTATTTCCTGGTTCACCATCTGTTGTCCGCTAGAGGGTGATATAAGTAGGTAGAGGTAAATATAAATATTTTACATATATATGTGGGATGTGTGTGTGTATGTGACGTCACCAGGCAGGAGAAGAGTAACGAGTGGAAAGTTGCTAGGGAAACGGCAGACTAGATCAGTTGTTGATTAATTAATGAATTGGAGATAGACTATACGGAAGAGAAGAAAGATTTTCAAGGAATTACGAGCCAAAAATAATTATTAAGAATTTGAATTGTTATCTTATGTATTTATATAATTTTGATTTATTAAACGATTAAAGAATTCCTACAAATGGGGGCTCGTCCGGGATCAGATAAGCAAGAGCTCGACGACGGCCATGATGATGAATTAACTACACAGGAAATAGTTCAAATGAAATTATCTGAACTTAAAGAAGAATTAAAAAAACGAGGTATGTCATACGTTGGGAAAAAATCCGAATTATTAGTTAGACTAATACAAATCGTTAATAAAGATCAGGAAGATGATGAAGAGAATGAAAGTGAATATGAAGATACGGGTGAACTTGAAGATAAACAAATTTTAAACGAAAAGCTAAATATTAATTTAAAATGTCCTCCAGCACAATTTTCAATAAAAGATATTGAAGAAAACCTTCCATATTTTACTGGTGATGATAGATTATCAATAGATAAATGGATTTCAAATTTCGAGGAAACGAGTATTTTATTAAAATGGAACGATTTACAAAATTTTATTTATGCAAAAAGAATGTTGAAAGGTTCTGCAAAACAGTTTGTTACTTATGAAAAGGGAATTACTTCTTGGAAAATTTTAAAAAACAAATTAATAGATGAATTTAAAAAGAATATAAACAGTGCTATTATCCATTCTGAATTATCACGAAGAAGAAAACATCCAAATGAAAGCAGTCGTCAATATATTTACGCCATGCAAGAAATCGCTAATCAAGGTAAAATAGAGGAAGACGCCTTAATTAATTATATTATTGATGGGATAAGAGACGATGAATCTAAAAAATTTTATATCAAGCAAAAAATTTGAAACAACTTAAAGAGCAATTTGAAATTTATGACCGAATTCAAGGAAAATATAATTTTAAGAAAAATAAAACTATTAATTATCAAACGAATGATTTTAGAAAAGATCAAATAGTTGATAAAAGGTCAACAAATATAAAAAATTGGAGATGTTTTAATTGCGGATCCAGTTTACATGATGTAAAAAATTGTCCTGATAAAGATAAAGGACCCAAATGTTTCAAGTGTAATAATTTTGGCCATTTATCAGCAAAATGTAGCGAAACTAGAAATAAAATAAATCCTGCTTGCATAACAACTTCATATAAATTAATAAATATTAAAATAGCCACTGAAACCTATGAAGCGCTAATTGACACAGGTAGTGCTATAAATATAATTAGAGAAGATTTATATAAAATTATAAAAACCGATGAGATTGAAAATTCTATGATCCCTACGACAACAACATGCTATGGATTGGGAAATGTTGAAATAATCCCAAAAGGAATAATTAAATTAAAAATAAAAATTAACGAAGATGAGTATGAAACCAAATTTTACATTGGTGAAAAATCGTTAATTAATTTTAAAATTTTGTTGGGACACGAAATGTTAAAAGAAAGCGAAATTTATGTAAGAAGAGGTTATATTTCAATCAAAAAAAAATACAAGAAGAAAATAAAGAAAATTTTAAAAAAGTTGATGTTCAAAAACAAAGCGACGATGAAATGATAATGATGATGAATGTTGATGATGATTTAAATATCGATGCACCTCCGAAATATAAAGCTGAAATAAAAGATTTAATGAAAAATTATATTCCGACACAATCGGTTAACTAATTACCTGATTTCAATGCACAAACTACAACTAATCAAATTTCTGATGATATATATAAAAGACTTGAGGAGAGAATGGTTATACAAATGGTATACCAATTTCGTAGAAAAGTTGAAGAATTAAAAAACCTTTATCAAAAAGAAATTGAAGAAAAAAAGACTGATGATAAAATTAATGAAGACAGACCCAAAGAAAATAGATCCAAACTCGATGATGATGATAAAATTAAATCTAAAGTATCAGAAGAGTGTGAAAAAGAAAAATACAAAAAAGATATTGACAAAAATATTAAATTAAAAGATAAAGAGGAAGATCGTGATAGAGAAAAAAAGGATAAAAGTTCCCACGATAAGCATAAATCACTTTCCCGATCACCAATTAAATCAAGAAGAAGTCGTTCATGTCCATGTAGGAAAAATAGAAGCCGGTCTAGATCACGAAAGAAGAGTCCTGTGAATAGTAGTTGTCGCAAAAGTCATACACGACCTTCTAGAAGAAATAAGAGAAGTAGAAATAGAAGTCAATCAAGAAAAGGTTTAGATAGGAAACGTAAACGTAAACGTGATAAAGTTCTAGAGGCAGAGACCGAAGGGATCGAGATAAGGAAAGTGACCGAGAATTTTGGATGGACCACGAAACACTACATGAAGCCATACCCAAGGATATCTTCGGGGACCGAAGATGGATAGGAATGGCCGAATGTGGGATGACGTCACCAGGCAGGAGAAGAGTAACGAGTGGAAAGTTGCTAGGGAAACGGCAGACTAGATCAGTTGTTGATTAATTAATGAATTGGAGATAGACTATACGGAAGAGAAGAAAGATTTTCAAGGAATTACGAGCCAAAAATAATTATTAAGAATTTGAATTGTTATCTTATGTATTTATATAATTTTGATTTATTAAACGATTAAAGAATTCCTACATATATATATATATTTATAAGATTTAAAAGAATGAAAAATATAAGTTGAAATGGATAGAATTATTTATAAAAAAAAATCTTTTTGTTTGAAAAATTGTAAAAAAATATATACTCGATTTATTTATATTATATTTCTCTCCGAAATTTATAAATTAATTTTGATTATTTACTTGAGCATAATAAGGCCACACCATTGTAGAAACAGTTGAAATTCCAAAATATCCAAGAAAAATAATTATTAAAGAAAATACAATACTCAATGGAATATTTCTTTTTGGATTTTTAGCTTCTTCACCTGAAAAAAAAAAACAAAAATAACAAATCAAACTATATTCTTTATCTCTTTCTCTTTCTCTCTCTCTCTTTCTTTATGTTTATACACCAATACCTCAGTTGCGTTCCAAAAAAAAAAAAAAAACACGATGCAAATTGAAACGACGCAAAGTAAATTAAGATTTTCTTTGTTAAACCATGTAAAGATTGAATTGATAGGCACTTTAAAACTCCTTCCGCTGTCAGGATCATTTTTTAAAAAAATCTCCATAGTTTCGTCAATCAAACACATCGCTTTGGAAATTTGTTTGGAGGTTAAATTAAAATTAATAAATAAATTAAAATTACAAAATACTAAAAAAAAATAAAGACTTGTACCTAAAACAACGCAACCTCGAAAATTTAACGACGCTCAGTGAAAAGCAGCGACGCAACTTTGAAAAATAATTACAAAACGAAACGACGTAAAGTGAGGTATTGGTGTACATATTTTCTATTAAATTTTTCAAGTTAGTTAGAAAATTATATCATAAAATCATAAATATTTTTTTTTATGCGAGAATAAAATTTATTACAAAAGTATACGTGTATTGAGATGTTCTATTAAATGAAAATTAAATGATTTAGTCGTACCTGTAGTTGCTATACAATCAAATCCAACAAAACCAAAAAAACATTTGGCTGCACCGGCCATCATACCAGCTAAGCCAAAAGGAAAAAATCCTCCCTCGCCAGCTTCATGTTTATATTTTTCAGGAATATCTTCTTTTTTTATACTCCAATTTTGAGGATCAGCTAAAAATTACAAAAAATTTATGTTTATTAGCATTCTTACAATTAAATCAAAGGAAAACTTTTTATTTTAAAATAGAAATTAAGAATTAATTTTAGTAATTAGAAATTAAAATAAGAATAATCATATTTATTATTTAGATTATAGTTTATAGTAACTATTAATTTCTAGGATTGCTCTAATAAAATAACACCGAAAAACATACTACGTATAATTTGTGAAAAGAAAAAACGTAATCTTTTAATATGTTTTGAAGTAATTAATCCCCAATGGTTATAAAAAAATTATTATCTGAAGTAAAAGAACAATTGGCAAAAGAATTCAAAAAATCGACTAACAATTACTGGTCTGATAAAATTAAAAACATCCCACATAACGCGATTCACTTAAAACATTCCCCCAATTAAATAATATATTTCGAAAAAAATAAACAGCTTTCCCTTCTATTCTAGAAATTCCAGATAATAAAACAAATATTTTAACAAATGCAAAAATAGATACCCTTTCTATTCATAAAAATAACAAGGGCGAATTTACAATACACGATAGAGTCAATATATTGAATGTATTAGGAAGTCATTTCTCGTTGATCCACAAACAAAACGAACACTTAGGCAAACCAGGCCTTTCCAACATCGTAAATAAGCACGTTAATAATTTAAAAAACGAAATAGAAATAAGTAAAACGTGAAAGACAACGGAAGTGGAATATATCAATTTTCAATTTATAATTCTTCACTTGACCCTTCAGATGACAATGAACAACTTCTTACAAATGAAAGCTTTGTAAGCACACTATTTAAAAAATTAAACAACAAAAGATAATAACCAAATTCCAAATGTAGCTCTAAAACATATACCAAAAAAAAATTTCTCAATATTATACTATTATATTCAATAACTGTCTAAACAATAGATACTTTCCCCAAGCCTGGAAACAGGCAAAAGTCGTCCCAATTCCAAAAAAAACAATTCTAAATCATTATTAAATTTTCGACCTATTAGCTTATTACCTAATATTGGAAAAGTATTCGAAAGAGTAATAAATAATAAACTAATCTCTTTTTGCGAAGAAAACGAAATTTTACCAGAAGCTCAATTCGGATTTCGAGCCAAACATTCAACCGTTCACGCTATCACTAAATTAACTTCGGATATACATTGGGCCCTTAATAATAAAGGAAGTGTAGGTGCATGCCTAATTGATGTAGAAAAGGCTTTCGACACGGTTTGGCGAGATGGACTAATTTTCAAAATGCTCAAAAAAGGATTTAATAGAAACTTAATAAAAATGGTCTTTGATATGATCGAGGGAAGGTCTTTTAAAGTCACCAACTTTAAAGAAGAATCTTCAATTGCATTTGATGTAAGCGACGGTTTGCAACAGGGGGCAGTAATTTCTTCAATACTATTCAATATATACATAAGCGAAATCTTAGAATGCTTCGAACTAAATACTTCTCCAAATAAAAAAGCCATTGCCTTCGCTGACGATCCCATAGTGTATGTATGTCTCAGGGAAAAAACCTTCAAAAATTCAAACAGAACTACAATCACTTTTTGAAAAAATTCATTCATTTTATGACACATGGAAACTAAAAATTAATCTACACAAATGTGAAACAATCCTATTTAGAACAACCTTAGACAAAGGGAACTCTAATTTAAAAAAAAAATTGGAACAAATTTCAAATCAAATTTGAAAATGAAACCATCCCTAACGAACGATTAGTTAAATATTTAGGCGTAAACTTAGATGATTTATTATACTTGAATAAACATTTACATATCCAATTAGCTAAGGCAAAGGCTTCATTTATGTCACTAAAGAATCTTTTCTTTAATTGGGACCTTGATCACAAAATAAAAATATTATCCTATCAGCTTCTAATCCGCCCTATCATCACATACAGCTGTAACGTTTGGTTTAATCAGAGAGCGTCTGACATGGAACTCATCCGACTATTTGAAAGGAAATGCCTGAGAGCTTGCCTTGGTAAATACAGATCAGCGCATTCTGGTTATACTCGGTATATCAGTAATGAAAAGATATATAATGAAGCAAACATAAATCGCATTGATTGCTTCATATTAAAATTAATAAGGAACCTTTATTGCCAAGTTGCACAGGTTCCAAATAGTCTCATTAGCTGGTCAATCTTCCAAAACGAGCCATATTTCAAAAACACTTTAAAAAGCGGTTTTATCCCACCAGAGGCGTTCATATTCCTTGATAAACAAGGATATATACAAGATGATAATGGAATCCCAATTATCTATCATGTATTTAGGAGATATGGAGATAAATCCATAACTTATGATCCGTTTCTGGATGGAAGAGATCCTTACAGAATATGGAGATATAATATGCAAATTTCGAACAAAGACAAATTAGATTGGAAAAAGGTGGATAAAAAAGATGGTGGATCACATAATCTTTTGTATATATATATATATATATATATATATCTTTAAAAAAAAAAATGTAAATATTTATTTGTATCCTTATAATTATATAATATATTGTACAATGTAACTTATAAGAAAAACTGTAAATAAATAATATTATCACCCCTCATCCCTCCCCTCTTCCTTCACTTGCAATCTCCAGGTTTTACTAGCCTTTCCTGGTGAGTTGACAATCACAACCCTGATTATAGGTATATTAAACTTAAAATATGCTTAAGTAAAAAAAAAGAAAACAAATGTAAATAAAACATAATATAATTAACTAAAATTGTAATAGCGTATCAATAAATGATCGCAAAAGAAACAATTTAATCTTGTAAATATTGTAACTTTAATCTTTTGTATGTTCTGATAATCTCTCGACTATTGTAAAAATTTTTTGGCTAATAAACATACTCTTTAAATTGAAACATTCACATGATCCCGGGTTCAAATCCCGGGCCTGGCAAGGGAATTTCCCTAGCTGGGGTCTATGGGACGGAGTCCACCCAGCCTCCGGGAACAACATTGGGGAAAAGCTACTTGATAGCGCCTCCGATCAAGAAAATCAAGGTAAAGGTTGAGAGGACCCGTTCTACTGATCATAGGACACCTCATTGATATGATCGGCTTGATTGGCGTTGTCCGCAAGTCAGAGGTTTTTTTTTATGAAATACTTATATATATTATACTACGAGACGAGACGAGACGAGACTAATTCATATACTTAATTTGTAAAATAAACATAAAATAGATTGATTATTTGAACTTTTGTATACTTATGGTATCTTATTCTATTAATAGAATTATATTACTCGTAACTAGTAACTAAGAAATAGAATAAAAGTTAATGTAAGCAATATTATAATTGTCTATTGTTTTTTATTTATTTATTTATTAATAGTTTTTAATTGAAATAATTATTATTTCTAGATTGATTTAACATTTTTCTTTAAAAAAAGTATTATTAAATGCATGATTTCAATATTTATGGATCTAATCTAAATATCTAGATTGTAGCTTTCACATCTTTAATTGGAAAACTTTCTATATTTTTTTTTTATAAATAAATCTCGTATATATATATAAATATTTCCTGATAGTGATGTTTACATTTTCGGTACCAGTTATACACGTACAAATAAATATTCTATTCAATCATTCATTTAAATAAATCGATTATATCATATTTCTACCATAGATCGGTTTTGAAATTTAGATTAATTTATCTATCTATCTATCTATCTATCAATATATGTATATATATATATATGTATATAGAGACATGTTAAATTAATCGAGTATATGTACCTAATATAGGATCTTTATAAAATGTAGATATTTTTTACCAAGAAATAATCGCATATAAATAATTAAATTGGTATATAATTAATTTTATTTATTTATTTATCTATCTACTCTCGTTTCACTTTCAATCGACGACCTTCACAGTTAAGAGAATTTTAGTAAATATACTCTTATTATTATATATATTTAATTAATCACTCACAAATGTCTTTAGATTTCATACAATTAAAAATGACAAATATTTTATATTTTGATCTTTATTTTTACGGTCAGTTTAGAGGAAAAAAATAATGAAAATGTGGTGGGTAATGATCCTCTTCCGAATGAGCTACATTTCTCAAAAGTTGATAGAAAACTACGAATTTTGAATAATGCCCTATCTCTCACACATACACACACACACACACACTCACAGAGAGAGATTTTTCTTATCCGTAGTGAAAATGACTCAGGAACCTTCAAAACGTATAAAAACATCAAAATCTCGACATCGGAAATTTTTGTGATCTCATTACCATCTCTAACGAGATAGTAAAATAAAAAAGTAAATCAAAATTTCTTTGTGTTTTTTTTTGTTTTTCTTTTTTAATTGAAATTTTATTTAAAGTAAACACCAAAATATCAAAGAAGCTAAATTTAAATTTCAGCTTTATAGTATTTATAAATTATTTGAAAGATTAATTAATTGCTAGTATTTGTTTATGTAAAAAGTATTGTTTTAGTTCAATGACACGTAATATAATATAATATATGTACCTCGTATGTACCAGGTATTCAGATTTATTTATGTACATAAGTAGTCAAAATATATACTCCTTTTTACTAGTGTCTCGCCAGTATGTCGAGATTTTGATGTTTTTATATGTTTTGAAGGTGCCTGAATCATTTTCACTAAGGTTAAGGAAAAATATCTGTGTCTGATGTGTGTGTGGGGGGAGGGGGGGGTGTATGTATGTAGACAAGTAGGCAAAAACAGTTTAAGCTAGAATAATGGAATTTGTTATACAGACATTATTCAAAATTCGTAGTTTTCTATCAACTTTTGAGAAATGTGTAGCTCAACTGGAAGAGGATCATTACCTACAACGTTTTGATTTTTTTCCTCTAAAGTGACCGTAAAAATAAAGATATAGGTTTGATAATTATTCACATGATTAAAAATTGTATAAAACTGCTATATATAGAATTTCAGTTAGATTGAATCGCTGAAAGTACCAGAATTAATTTTTTAACACTGCAAATCTCACGCGCCAACACGTGACGTGGTGCCATCATCAAAGAGCCAAACATGCGCTGGTTTAATAAATATTATTTATGAATTTTAATTTATAATTAATTAAATTTAATTTAAATATAATAGGTATGTTTTTTAATCCAATTCAAATTGCGAGATATTCGAGTGGAGACACTCCAGCTTATTGTTTTAATAAAAGTACAATTAATGAAATTGAAAAATATGCATTTTTCAAATCTATTAATTATTTATTTGATAAAATATATAATTTTTATGTTTTTTCTTTTTTTTCTTTTATTATAATAATAAAAGTATAATATATTCTAATAATTATAATTAGTAATATTTGAAATTTTATTTATTACCTTTAATGGATCCTCCAATTATCACCATTAATATCACACAAATATTTAATATTGTGAATAGATTATTGACCAGAGTAGATTCTCTTACGCCGAGTGCTAATAATGTAGTGATCATCATCACCATTGCAAACGCAAAGAAATCAGGATATTTAGCAAGGAATGGCACATTCATTGGCATCACACTTTCAAAGGCAATCTGCATTTTATGGCCACAGAGGGTATCTAAATATCCACTTAAACCTTTTGCTACACCTGCTGTCCCTAAATTAATAAAAAAACAAACAAACAAAAAACGCACATTCAAATTTGTTGTTTTTAAAATAAACATTTGTACGTTTCTAACTTAAATCATTCCGTAGAGGTTTTTTTTTATCATTAAAAAGTTATTTCCGTGTTAGTTTCATAGGAGAAACTAAAACCAAGAATTTTAAAATTTTTCTCTTGAAAATGTCATCAAAATAGACGCCGAAACTTCTCATGTATTTATTATTAAAAGTAAAAAGTAAAAAATAAAAACACATGAAATTGTAAAAGCATAAAATTTTTTTAAATTTTTTTTTAAGTTACTTATAAATACATTATTAATTTTATATTTAAAGACATTCTCTTCATTTACCGATTGCATATTCGAGGATAAGATTCCAGCCAATGAGAAAGGCAACAAATTCACCAATACATACATAACTATACACATACGCTGAACCTGCTTTCGGTACGCGAGCTGCAAACTCTGCATAACACAGACCTAAAAAAAATCAATAAATAAATTTATTAATAATATTAATTGGAATAAAATAAAAATTAAAAACTAGTTTTTCATTTTTTTTTTCATTAATCTTTCATTAACAATATTTAATAGAATTTTATCATGAATTTATTTTGTTATTATGATCAATTAATTAATGTGTTTGTATTTACAAAAATATGTAAATAAGGTCACTGTTTCATTGAAAAAAAAGAGAAAGTATTTATATATATATATTTAAAGATATCAAATAAATACCAGAAGCAATTTTTTTTTTTGATTCTCAATTAAAATGTATTTTATATGCATCTTATATACATCTCATATATATACGTCATATATATATAGAGTACCTGGTTCACCTCGGCACTTAAGATTAAGAGATATATTAAACAATTTCAAATAATTTAATAACATAAAATAAAAAAAAAATATATAAAATATTTAATTTATTTAAACGTAAGAACTAATGCACTGAAAGATAGAAAAGTATGCCCTGTGGATATAACATAATATATATTTTGTATTTTGATTACAAAATATTATTAAAATAAATATTTTTAATTTTATTTTATTTATAATATTTTGTAGTTAAAGAAGTTACCCGGTGCCATTTTTATTATTTATATTAAAATTCCTATTTTAAATTAAGAAAAAACTAATAAAGATGATTTTAGGCTGAAACCTATACAGATCGATTTTTCTTTATAAAAATTATCTATGATGTGAATTTCAAAAAAAAAAAAAAATCCTTAGAGCGGTTTAATATTTCAAAAATACAAATATATATTCAATTTTTGCTAGTATGTATAATAAGCTATGATATATATATATAATTTTAAAATTTTTCTTTATTCATTCAACTATTACCACCCTTTTTTTTCTAAATCAATCCAATATTGTTTTTTTTTAAATAAATAAATTTAGATAAATAATTAAATTGGATAAACTCTTTTATTTTCAATAAAGAAGGTTACATCAATTGATATATGATGGTAAACAAAAAAAAAAAAAGGATAAAAAATAAATATTATTTCTTTTTAATAAACAAACAAATTATAAACATATATAATTAATTATATATTTATTTATTTATTCATACAATCAAAAATATTGTTTATAATCGTCTATAGGTACATCTTATTTGTAAAATTTGTTTTTTATTAACTTCCATTTGAATTGAATTGAATCAACAACAAAAAAAATTCTTAACAAAATTATAATACTTGATAATAAATCTACTGTTTAATAAATTTTAGTAATTTCTAGAGACACTATTATTATATTATACCAGTACACCTATCCCCCGATTTACACGGTACTTGTTTTACACGTTTTCGCTTTTACAGGGTTTTCCAAATAATTTTTACTATCTCGCCAGAGATAGTATTGCGATCACGAAAATTTTCGATGTTGAGATTTTGATGTTTTTATACGTTTTGAAGGTTCCTGAATCATTTTCACTAAGGTTGAGAAAAATGTCTGTGTGTGTGTATGTGTGTGTGTATGTGTGTGTGTATGTATGTAGGCAAGATTACGCAAAAACGGTTTGAGCTAGAATGATGAAATTTGGTACATGGACATTATTCAAAATTCATAGTTTTCTATCAACTTTTGAGAAATGTAGCTCAACCGGAAGAGGGTCATTACCTACAACGTTTTGATTTTTTTTCCTCTAAAGTGACCGTAAAAATAAAGATATATGTTTGATAATTTTTCACATGATTAATAATTGTATAAAACTGCTATATATAGAATTTCAGCTTGATTGATTCGCTGAAATTACCAGAATTAATTTTTTAACACTGCAAATCTCACGCGCCAACACGTGACGTGGTGCCATCAACAAAAAGCCAAACATGCGCTGGTTTAATATTTATTATTTATTATTTATAATTTATAATTAATTAAATTTAATTTAAATATAATATATTATGTTATTTAATCCAATTCAAATTGCGAGATAGTCGAGTGGAGACACTCCAGCTAATTTTTTTTTTGTTTTTACCGCACTCTACTAAATGCTACTGTGTTTGAACACGTGTGCTGTGTACACATCTCACGGGGAATCCTGAGCTTATGTGCTGACTTGCTGCACATGCACACTGTGTCTGTATTTATTCGCATAAAATTAAAGTTTTATCTACGGAAAATTGTATTTGAGTGAAAGTTTCACAGTTTCAGAAAGATTTAATTTTCCATATTTGTAAATTACAAGTGAGTGCATAATTTAGATTATTATAAATTAAAATAAATTAAAAAAAATTATAGGCTTATAATGTCGAAAGAAGTTAAAAGAAAAGTTTTTTTTTAGAAACTAAAATCGAAATTTTGGATCGCTTACGATAGGGAGTAGTAGATGTTGCAAAATCATATAGCATGGACGAAGCTACCATAAGAACTATTAGAACAAATGAAAACACAATTAGAAAGAGTGTTGCAGCTGGCAATACCACGAGTATGGGCACAATTGTTAATAACCGATTTTATTACCACCTCTCAGAATGTAAATATTTCTGCTTCAAACATCGAATCGGCGCAAATAACTTCGAGTGATGAAAGTGAATTCCAACCTTCGATTCCGAAAAAAAGAATGAGAGTAATTTCTGATAGTGATGAAGGATAATAAAACACCTTTGGTTTTATTTTTTGTTCTTCTGTTTAATGTATTGTAATTAAATAAAAGAACAGTGTTTCCGTAATATATTACATATTTTAACCTGTCAATGCATTTTATTTTTATTTCTGTGTACACCTAAAAAAATTGAAAAACATCACAACTGTTAAATAGCAAAATTATGCATTTTCCGCAAGCTTTTCGATTTACACGGTTTTGACTTGAAAATTTTTAATTTTCGATTTACACGTTTTTCTCAGGAACGTATCTACCGTGTAAATCGGGGGATAGGTGTATTCTACAATATGTATAGATAGTATGTACGACTATATTGGATTGACGATAAGGAAAATACATATAATGTATTTAATCATTAAAAATTTAATGGAATTTGAATAGTATAAATAAAAATAACAATCAAAATGTCTTTTTACGAAAATAGGAATTTTTCGTTGCCATTACAAAATATATTTGTTTGATTATTGGTAAATTTATTACAATATCAATTCTGATTCACTGACACGTTGGATGCCATCAAGATTTTTTTGAAGTTAACGAGAGTGAGTATTTTTCATTGAGTTGAGTAGAACACAGCCAAAACTGTGTTTATAACTTAAAAACTAATGTATTGCATTTTTAAAGAATGCTATTTTTTATATTAATTTTTGAATTTTTAATTAGCTTTTGTTAATAGAGATGAAAAATGGCTGGTGAAGGTATTCACGGTTGGCAGTCATTGTGAAGGTCGAAGGACAAACATTTTTCCTGTCAAGTATGAAAGGAAGTATTTCCCTTATCGTTATTCTTATCATCGTCCATATCGGCGATGGTAACATATGGTCGCCAATGGAAAAGAAAGATATTCTTTTTTAATGAATGGACACTTATATTATTATATTATAGAATGTATCACACATATCATTTAAATTTAGAAGAATCTAAGAGAGAAACAGAAAGATAAAAAAAAATATTTTTTTTTCGGTTCTTGAGTTGGACTTGAAATATTCTTACAAAATGTTATTACAATTTGCTTTATGTAATTAAAATAAATTTAAAAATTTTTAACTATATTATATTTTATTATTTGGTGTATTATATTTTACTTACCTTTTTTTTTGTTCAATGGACAGTTAAAAAAAAAAAAAAAAAATAATAATAATCCACTACTGAGATGTCATTAACTATGTCAGCGGTCGGGGAATCGGGGTAAATTACCCCCCCCCCCACACACACAAATGGGGTAAAAATGAAACTTTTGTGAGTACAAAGTATATATTTTTAATTTACTACTTTATAAGCCTGTTAGTATTTTTACAAATTATTTTTTTCAACTTAAACAATTTAGTGACATATGCAGGCAATGTCAGTGTGGGGCTATAATAGGAAAGAAGCTAAAAAGAGGCGAGATTTCGTTTTTTTTTTCTCTTCACCATGGGATAATATCAACTTACACACAAAATATTTTGGGGTAATGATTAAAAAAGTTCCCCCGGCCGCTGAACTATGTGTAGTTCAAAACTAAATGTGCTCAATCAATCCCAATCGGTCAACACCACTAATAAAACTATTACCTTTTTTTTTATTTTTTTGTTTTCTCCTTTGTTTGATTTAATAAATATCAGAGAGATGAAGCTAATTTTTTCCTTACTAGGACCAAAATAAGTAATGGTATTGGATGGTATTAGTTTACCATTATCATTCAACCTTGTTTACTTTATGAAAATTATTACTCTACTAGTATATAAACATTAATAATATTCTTGTTATTTCATGATATTTAATTAATAATTCAAAATAATATTTATACAAGAAAATTAAAGATAATCAAATTATCAGTTTAATTTTGATATTCTATTAGCAATTTAGTATGAATATAAAAAAAGAAATACAAAAAAAATATTTGATCAATCTATATATACTAATATATAAATATAATAAAAATATAATAAGAAAATAAATAAAAAAAAAAAAAAAAGTTAAAAATCCATATGAATGAATTGTTTTAATGATAATTTCAAATAAAGTGTTAATTTAATTGACATTCTCGGGAGTGTCTATTGATCATTAATTATTATTATTATTATTATTATTATTATTGAATTCATTGAATAAGATAAATGAAAAATGTCCATGTCTCAATAGAAAGAGCAAATGTTAACCACAAAAACCTTGAAAATATCATAATAACGATAAGTAAAATACCTAGGCTTAATTTTAATATTTAAAAGAGCAAATGTAGCATTAGTCAAGGAAAATTTAAAGAGAATAAATGTGACAGCAGCGAGAAGCCAGTAAACAAACCAGGACCCCAACTCCTTAGAAATGTCTGAAACCAATTTTTTTTTAATATAATGTCTCATTGTTGCACCGCTAAGAGGCGCTGGAGTTGCATAACCGATAACTCTGCATACAAAAACAAGGCAAACACACACACACACACACATTTTTTTCCAATTAGTTACTGTCTGCACTCGCATGGTGGCGCCAAAAACTTTGTTTCAGCAAAGACAATAGAGTTCACTAAAGATAGAGACATCATATTAAAAAAAAATGGTTTCACCGATTTCTAAGGAGTTGGGGGGGCCCTGATTCATCTACTTGTACTTTCTATCTATTATACAAAGACAAAGATTGAGAAAATCTCAATTTAGTTACGATATTTCTAAAGAAAGATTAGATATAATTCAATGTTTCTCAACCTTTTGGACCAAACGCCCACTTTGTAAGGCCCGCTTCCTAAGTCGCTACCTCTATAAATTACCTAACTGATTAAAAATGCATGATATTCCATAATATAAGGTAGATTTGGTTTAAATTAGGCGTTAGTAAGATCTATCCAAAGAAATTTGAAAGGAGAACAAAAGTAGAATAACATTTATTATGTAGAATTTTAATTTAACGGACAAAAAGTAAGATACATAAAGTAATATATTAGCTTTAATTTTAACCTAATATATAAATAATAAGCTTAATGAAATTTTACCTTTTAATGAGAACCTTCTTGAGGTTGGTGATCTTTGCAATGATTAATAATATTTGGTTCTAGAGATTTCAAGAGATATAATAATCTTAAGGTACCTAAAAATAATTTAAATTATATGGCGTGAGCACAATCGATAATATTAAAATTAAATTGAACACTACTTATATTACTGACTGCTTGAAAGCGAATCTAATTGTAATACATGTGCACATTATGCACTCAAAATGCAGCGAACAGATCATCACTATCAGACTCAGACTCAGACCACAGACACTCAATAACTTAACTTTTAAAACATTGTTTTTAGCGCCTCTGGGGAGTCTAAGAAGAACTAAAGGAAAATAAAGAGGGCAGGTGTCACATTTATACGGGTTGCATGAGCCATCAATGCAAGCGGGTATTCAAAATGATTTAGCCCACGAAAAATAACTACCGCCCCCTCCCCCTAAAAAATAGCGTATAGTCAAATAATCGCCAAGGTTGACAATCATTTTAAAAAAATATTTTTAAAACCTGAATTAAAATGGCTAAATTATATTATCTTGGTTTTTATTTTTATTTTAATTAAAACCAATTATTAATTACTACTATATTTTAAGTGAAAAATTTCCGACAATGAATATAAATTAAAAATTTGTAAACTATCACTTTCGGTTTCCGGATATATACGAAAAGTTGATGAATTCATGCTACTGATGCATTAAGTAAATTTATTAAATTAAAATCCATTGAGCCGTTCAAGCTATACACATCAATACGGACACACAGACGGACGGACGGACAGACATCATGCTAAAAATACTTTTTTCTATTAAGAAATTGCATGATTCGTGGAGATATGTAAAAATCTCCACATGTGAAATTTGGTGTGAAAACACAATACCTCCCTTTCCTATCATCGGTCGGTAAAAAGTGGAAATATTGTACCTACAACCTTTTATAATTTCCATAGAAGGATTATTTATGAAAAATTTAAAGAGCAAAAAACGATAATTTTACAATACCATTTGTAAAATCTAGAGCAATTGTTTAAAAGGGAAGTAAAGACCCTTTCCACAAAATCTGATCATAATTCTACACTATCTAAATTAGTGGTTCCCAACCTTTTTGGACCAAACGCCCACTTCGTAAGGCCGGTTTCATAATTCGCCCCCCCTATAAAAATTCAAAATCATCTTAAATACCTTTTTTTTTAGTAACATATTGAAAAAAATTGAAAAAAAGCGGAAAAGCCTGTTCGCAAAATCATCTTAACTTTTTTTTAGAGTTGAAAATGATTTCGCCCCACAAAAATACCTTATTACCCCCTTGAAGATGTCGATCGCCCAGGTTGGGAATCACTAATCTAAATCTGAGGCATATAGGAATAAGTAATTAATGTAGATGAATATTTTCAGTATTAGAATTATTCGAGATAATAAGTAATTTATTTTAAATTAATTAAGTAATACTTAATTAATGTTATTTATATTTTCTTTTACCTTTTGATTATGGTTTATTATGGTTTATCATATAAAATAATAGTAATTATGTTATGTTCCTAACACACATAAAACATATATTAAATATTAAATACCTATACACCTGATTAATTAAAGTTCTTGAATCTATTAAATTATATAATTATTATGTTTTTTGAAAAAATTTTTTCCTTATATAAATACGCGTAATTTAATTAATTTAATTTAATTAATTAACTTATATAACTAATATGTAAAAGCATAAAATTAATTACTTGAAATAAATATATAAGAAAACATCTGGGAATGCTAGGAAGCATTACTTTTCAACGAACTTTTATTCCTATTTATCACAAAATTGCATAAATCATTCCAATTTCTAAAAAAAAAAAGAATAGAGGGCGGGTGGAGAGAGGATGAGGATGAGGAGGAGGAGGAGGAGGATTAAAAATTAAAACTATAAAATAATTCCGAAATTCTTTTTCAAAAACTCTTAAATTAAAAAGTTATTTCAATGCAGCTAATATATCTGACGCGATGTTACAAAAATTTCACAATCTTCCTCTCTTCATTCAAGATTCATCCATCCTCATGGTATTTCATTTCTTCATTTTACTGACCTTCTTATCATACTTTCTATCGCAATTCAAAAACATACCAAGTGAAAACTGGATTCTTGAAATTAGTTCCTGATTTTTTTTGTGTTAAATATTCTCTTCCTATTTAATTAAAAGAAATAATAAATAAAAACTTTTTAATTCATGAAAAAACAAAATTATTATTAATTTCAATTTCTTATATTCTTTGGTTTGCTTTAATTACTATCTCGCCCGCCAGAGAAGGTTCCTGAATCATTTTCACTAAGGTTGAGAAAAATGTCTTTGTGTGTGTGTGTGTGTGTGTGTGTGTATGTAGACAAGATGACGCAAAAACGATTTGAGCTAGAATTATGAAATTTGGTACATGGGCATTATTCAAAATTCGTAGTTTTCTATCAACTTTTGAGAAATGTAGCTCAACCGGAAGAGGATCATTACCTACAACGCTTTGATTTTTTTTCCTCTAAAGTGACCGTAAAAATAAAGATATATGTTTGATAGTTTTTCCCATGATTCAAAATTGTATAAAACTGCTATATATAAAATTTCAGCTTGATTGAATGGCTGAAAGTACCAGAATTAATTTTTTAACACTGCAAATCTCACGCGCCAACACGTGACGTGGTGTCATCAACAAAGAGCCAAACATGCGCTGGTTTAATAAATATTATTTATTTATTTATTAATTTTAATTTATAATTTATAATTAATGAAATTTAATTTAAATATAATAAATATATTATGTTATTTAATCCAATTCCAATTGCGAGATAGTCGAGTGGAGACACTCCAGCTTATTTCTTTTCTGATGGTCATTTTTAATTATGAATGTGATTGATTAATGTTTGAATTGTGATATTATTAAATAAGCTTCATCATTTTACATATTGTAGCAATTTGAATAGATAAGGATTTTTAGGATAATAGAAAAAAAAATAATACAAAGCGTGGGTCGTACAAGTAAGACAACAAATTATTATTTATTAAGGACGAGGTGCTGAATTTAAGGCCGAAACATGTTACACTTTTTGCATTCCAAGTTTGTTTTGGCAAATGAGGCCAGGACTGCCCTCAGGGAGCTGAGAGCGCTCACCTGACAGGCTGACTTGCTGGTCACATGGAATGCCACACTCTTGGACAACCAATTTTTTTTTTTTTTATATCTATGTTACGTTATATAAAAGTTTATTTATTTATTGAATGATTTATTTATTTATTAAAGAGCTAAGAAAGAAAAAATCTTTCCACTGTCTCTCTTGTCTTTTAATAGAGGTTGGTTATGGTTGACAGGGCCTAATCATAATGTAAATGTTCTCAACCACTTAGTTACTTGAAAAAAAACACACACACCACATTACACCAGGAGATTACATCCTATTCAGTTCAGTCAGCAGTGGGGAGCCATTCATTGAATAGGATCATCATTTCTCTAAATGTTAATTGGTTTAAAATGAATTTGCCCAGGACACATTTCATTTTATAAATGCGACCTTTATATATTATTTAAACTTTAAAATTATTATTATTATTATATAACCAGAAATCTATATAAAGAATATATAATTTATAATTATTTATTAAAAATAAGCTGGAGTGTCTCCACTCGACTATCTCGCAATTGGAATTGGATTAAATAACATAATATTTTTATTATATTTAAATTAAATTTCATTAATTATATAAATTATAAATTAAAATTAATAAATAATATTTATTAAACCAGCGCATGTTTGGCTCTTTGTTGATATCACCACGTCACGTGTTGGCGCGTGAGATTTGCAGTGTTAAAAAATTAATTCTGGCACTTTCAGCGATTCAATCAAGCTGAAATTCTATACAAATATAGCAGTTTTATACAATTTTTAATCATGTGAAAAATTATCAAACATATATCTTTATTTTTACGGTCACTTTAGAGGAAAAAAATCAAAACGTTGTAGGTAATGATCCTCTTCCGGTTGAGCTACATTTCTCAAAAGTTGATAGAAAACTACGAATTTTGAATAATGCCCATGTACCAAATTTCATAATTCTAGCTCAAATCGTTTTTGCGTCATCTTGTCTACATACACACACACACACACACACACACACAAAGACATTTTTCTCAACCTTAGTGAAAATGATTCAGGAACCTTCAAAACGTATAAAAACATCAAAATCTCAACATCGAAAATTTTCGTGATCGCAATAATATCCCTGGCGACGAGATAGTAAAAATAATAAATTTATCATTAAGAATAAAATTTATAATAAGATTTATTATATTTGATATTTAAATATAAATTTTTAAAAACCTTTAGCGATTTAGATTTAAAGATTTTAAACTATAAAATTATATACAGTAATTTTTTTTTATATTTTTACTAGTGCGATCACGAAAATTTTCGATGTTGAGATTTTGATGTTTTTATACGTTTTGAAGGTTCCTGAATCATTTTCACTAAGGTTGAGAAAAATGTCTGTGTGTCTGTGTGTGTGTATGTAGACAAGATTACGCAAAAACGGTTTGATGTTATTTAATCCAATTCCAATTGCGAGATAGTCGAGTGGAGACACTCCAGCTTATTTATAAAAAATATAGAAAGACGTTTTATAAAAATTATAAATAAACCAATATTTGTTGGTAAACAATTTTTATAATTCTTGGATTATAAAAATGAAAAAAAAAACAATCCTTCTTGGAAAAATATATTTTTATATAAAAACTGTAGCCGGTCCTTTCGTAGGACGACCGAGTGTAGTGGTGGTCCTTTTTCTCTTCCAGAAAAGTCCGTCTGCTCTCCACGGTAGCCCACGAACGAATGCTCTTGTCTGGCTTTTCAACTATTCTTTTCTTTCAGGGGGGAAACGTCTTACAATAATCTCTTCCAAGGAAAATAATTTAGATTTAAAAAAAATAAATTTTATTTTTAAAGGATTAATGATATTTTTGGAATATCATTCTACTAGCAAACCCGTCAAAGCTTCGCTTTAGCATGTGTGTCTGTATCCATACATCTATACGTATGTGATAACTGAACACTTAATAATAATAATAATAATAATAATAATAATGTATTAAATGAATATAATTGATATTTTAGTTTTATTTTTTTTGTTAATAATTTATTTTTATTTTTTATTTTTTTTTTTTTGTTAATAATTATTACATTTTTATTTGTTGGAAAATTATTTCTACTTTATTAATTGTTAATAGTTATTACATTTTAATTATCAGTTTTCGGAATAAGTATATTCTCTTATTATAGAGATTCTTATTGTCTCACAGGTCTACCTACAATATTTCATTACCATTGTATGATTCAAAATAAAATTCAAAATATTTAATAGGACATGACATGATCTTAGTATTTTTTCCATCCCAGAATATTTGCTAATATTACATGTTGGAGTTCCAATTACCCAGGGCCGGCCCTAGAGCCGAGCCAGTAAGGCCATGGCTCGGGGCGCTTGGCTGGCAGGGGCGCCATTATGAAAAAAAAATTAATCCTTCGCAAGATATCAGGGCTGATAAGACTTAATAGTAAATAAAAAATTATGGTACGCAATAAAAAAATTGCGTTTATTTAAAATAAGTAGTAAATTATTACATTTTTAAAAATATAATGTTGATATCATACCAAGATATCTCCTTTTTAGGAAGATCAATCAATATGTGGATCCAACTAAAATAAAATATATTTTCAAATATAAAAATATTTTTTTAATAACAAACAAAAATTTTTTAGTTGATTCTTTTTTTTTGCTTGTTAAAACATAACATAACGCTTGTTAAAACATAACACTTTAGACCCTTGGCCTAGGGCGCCATAAGAGCTCGGGCCGTGCCTGCAATTACCTGCATATTTAATGGCAATTTCAATGCTGAAGATGCTTTTAAATAAAAAAAATTGAAGAAAGTAATTGGAATTATTATTATTAAGAATCAATAAATAAATTTATTAAATATACATTTATTTTTATTTTTATTACGAATGTTATTATGGGTATGTTATTTTTGACAGTTTAAAAAAATTAAAAATATTAATAAAATTTATCAAAATAATAAGTTGAAAAGATTTCCAATTATTTTTATTTATTTATTGTAAATTTTTCAATGTAACCATGGTAACCATAAATAGACTTTTACCAAAATATTACTAATTAAATTAATTTTGGATAAATTAATTTTGGATTTAACTACACTAAAACCTTCCTTGGTATGCCCACAACAATCCCTGAAAGTTTCATGCCCACAACAATCCCTGAAAGTTTCAACGCAATCGGACGGGTAGTTTTTGAGTTTAGGCGAGACAGACATACAGCAGACATTCCCTTTTATATATATATAGATAATTACAATATGTAAAAAGAAGATTTTTTTTAAATAAATAGAAACAAAGAATATTTAATCGAAAAAAGAAACAAGCAATGGAAATTTTATTTAAATTTAAAAATAACATGTAAACATATTATTGAATGAGAGAAATCTATGAAATCAATTCAGTCCTAGGAATATTGCTTTCTTCTTTTTTCATATTTTAGTAGAAAGGGAATTAATTCTCAATTCAAAACAGACCAGTTCTGGTTGTATTTTTTTAAATTTCTATTTTTGAGATTAGAATAAACAAAAAAAATTTCATTCAAAAATCACTGTTCATTTTACATTTAATTAATAGGAAATTGCAATTTTGAAATTTTATCAATTCCATCATAACCATCATGTACATTTATTTATTATTTATTTATATTTTTCCTGTTTCTTGTTTTAATAAAAATATAAAAGAATGAGTTAACGATAATTAAAATGCACAGCTCATATTAGTAAAAAAAGTAATTAATTTCAATATACCTATATGTTTTCTGAAATGGAATTTATTGGAAATGTATATTTTTTATACATTACAATCGATTTCTTCCTACATATAATAATACAATATCTTGTTTTCATCTCTTGTATTTATTATATAACTTGAAACTTGAAATTGTTTTCTTTTACTTTTTCTTCATTATTTAAGACATAATAATTGGCATTAATGCTACCTAGGATTATTATATACTTACGTGTAAAGCATAAATTACAACTTTCTTTTTAAAATAAAAACTACAAAAATAATAAAAGTCAACTATTCTCTAAAAAGGCTGGTGATATTGTGGAGCCGGTGTGAGAATAATTACATGTAAAACCAAAATAAAAACTCATCGAGTTGAAATGTTTCAATATTTAATTAAATAAGTTTTAAGAATTTAAAAGAGTACATAACTAAAATAATATGTTTATACAAATCTGTGATTATGACTACCCTCGTTTTATTTAAATTGTTTTTTTTTTTTGGGGGGGGGGTTCCATTTTCTATCAGAGATAAAATTCACGCCATATCCCTCGCACACAATGCATCATATCACTCCTTCGACACAATTTTAGATAGACTTGCAAATAGTAAAAATACTGAGTGATATGAAAACAAATAATAAATAATGTCTTCATCTTGGAGGGGGGAGGGAGGAAATGGATTGGACTTAGCATGTCTGTCACCAAATACCTTCTTTCATTGAAAGTTGGATTATCCCGTTATTTTAGTTTGGTATTTGAATGCATCAAATCTGTGCAATAGTATGCGATTCTTCATCTATCTATCTATCTAATGTTATCTATTTCTGTGGCTCTACAGAACTCGAAAGTTCTTGACCGCAGCAACCACAACCCTCCAACTATTCCTATTCTGAGCCACTACCATCCTCTCCCATCTCTCTCACGTCCTTTCCCATATTATCCATCCATTCATTAAAAAATTAATGAAAAATAATATTATGAATGTCAAATATTGAAACGAAAATGTTTTGCTGATAATTCCAATGATTACCTTAAAAGCGTTCCATTTCCTATTAGATTGGCAATCGCTATGACAATTAATGAGTTGCAAATAAATAAACGATTGGGCAGATCATCAATTAATTATTATACGTGGCATGAGCTTATAATTTGTCTTGGTTAAAGTACTGACTAATCAAAAATATCGTACATCCAATTTTTTGTTTTTTTTTTGCTCTTTATAATTGGAATTTATTTATTTATTTTCATTTCATACTTTAGGTTTAATTTTAAAGAGATGAAACTATGTGAACTATGTTTGTTAATTAAATGAAATAAATTATATTGAAATAATGTTTTTTTGTTTTGTTTTTATAAGTAATCATCGTCGGAAAGCACTCCGTTCTTCTCTCTCTCTTTCTAACATTGATCTCACATCCTCACACTTACAATACATTCGCGTGTTACTTTTTAATTAACAATCTAATTATTAACAAGAAATAATTTATAATGCAGAACAACCTTTAACGGGTCATTTAAATTAGTATTTATTATCTATTATAATTATATCTATATTTTTTAGATTTCTTGAGATTTCATTTTACAAATTATAATTAAAAAAAATATAATAAAATGAATTTTAAGGATTAAGTATTATTCTATGTTATCTATTATCTTATCTTATTATACTAGCAAAAATTGTGTGTATATATATATATATATATATATATATATATATTTGTATTTTTGATATATTAAACCGCTCGAAGGATTTTTTTGAAATTTACACCATAGATAATTTTTATAAAGAAAAATGGATCTGTATTGGTTTCAGCCTTGGGAAAAATCATCTTTATTTCATAATTTAATATAGGAATTTTAATAATAATAAAATTAGCTGGAGTGTCTCCACTCGACTATCTCGCAATTTGAATTGGATTAAATAACATATATTATATTTAAATTAATTATAAATTATAAATTAAAATTAATAAATAATATTTATTAAACCAGCGCATGTGTGGCTTTTTGTTGATGGAATCACGTAACATGTGATTTGCAGTGTTAAAAAATGAATTCTGGTACTTTCAGCGATTCAATCAAGCTGAAATTCTATATATAGCAGTTTTATACAATTATTAATCATGTGAAAAACAATCAAACCTATATCTTTATTTTTACGCTCACTTTAGAGGGAAAAAAAATCAAAACGTGGTTGAGCTACATTTCTCAAAAGTTGATAGAAAACTAGGAATTTTGAATAATGCACATGTACCAAATTTCATGATTCTAGCTTTATGCGTAATTTTAGTTACATACATACACACACACATTTTTCTCAACCTTAGTGAAAATGATTCAGGAACCTTCAAAACGTATATAACCATCAAAATCCCAACATCGAAAATTTTCGTGATCGCAATACTATGTCTGGCGAGATAGTAAAAATGGTACCGGGTAACGCCGGACAGCACTTCTTTAAATACAAAATATTATATATATATATAAATATTTATTTTAATAATATTTTGTAATCAAAATACAAAATATATATTATGTTATATCCATAGGGCATACTTTTCTGTCTTTCAGTGCATTAATAAGTACATTTAAGGGCTGTATGTTTTATGACTATTTTTTTTTTTAATTTATGTTCTTTTAAATTATTTGAAATTGTTTCCTATATTTTGTCGTTTATTTATTTTAAATTAAATAATAATCTTAATCTTAAATATATTCATAGTTCATAAGGAATAATTTTTTTAAAGGACCGAGGTGAACCAGGAAAGTACTTACATTTATAAGTCATTGTTTTAATTAAAAATTGAAAATTTTCCTATACTTGGGTATTGAAATAGAAATCCTATCATTTGTTAACAAATAATATAGAATAATAATATAGAAGAATAATAGAATAGAATGATAATAGTAAAATGAATTCTTACCAGCAAACGTTGATGCAATGGCAGCAACAAGAAATGCAATCGTGACAGCGGGTCCTGAATGCTCTCGGGCGACAGCTCCAGCGAGAACGTACACCCCCAAGCCAAGGGTGCTACCCACTCCCAGGCCAACCAAATCGAAAAGACTTAAACATCGATTTAATTGAGAATTACTCTCTTCAGTTACAGTCTTTTTACGCCATAGTGAATTGAAACAATTTCTTGCCATCTGAATAAACAAAAAGATGGATTTATTAAAATTAAAATTAAAATTAAAAAAAAGAAAAAAAAAAGAACTATCAAATATGGATAACATGAAAATTAATTGAATGTGTGGGTGTGTCAGATACTTTTCTTTATTTGAAAACAGATTCAATATTTTGCATGTGTCCATTGATTGGTTATGGATATGGGAACAATACCAAAACGATTTAATGTTAAATTGATAATTATACGTATATCCGCTTTAAAAAAAAAAAAAAAAAAAAAAAAAAATCAATTTGCTATCATTTTCACTTCCTCTCCCTTCAATCATCAATCATGATGTAGTATCTCTCTCTCTCTCTCTCTCACACACACACACACACACACAACACACACACTATAAAGGGTAAAGTATACTAAGTCGTTGGCCCCCTATCACTAAAACACAAATAATATGAGATTTTTATTTTAAAAATTGCGTTATATTAACTATGAGTTATGTAATCGTTTGTTATTTGGTTGTATAATCACTATAGAATACATAGGCCAGTAACTATAACAGGGAGCCAATAACTGTATTTTTTAGGATTTTTGCATGCTTATTGAAAATTATTTTTTTTTTTATTCATTCATTAAAATACTCATAGTATCTGGTGTATGTTCAGCAAACATAATTTGACACAGATTGTACCGCAATTTGCCCAGGTATACATTACAAACTGCTAGGAATCGCTTAAGGGGGCCAACGATATAAATTAATAAAATTAAAATTATTTACTTTTTGTTTTATTTTATATATTACTATGTATAAGTATTATAATATAATAGAAAAGACAAGGACACACAAATAAATTGTGTTATCTTTATGATAATAATAATAATAATAATAATATAGTCTCACTTTATTCATAAATAATAAATAAATATGAGCTGTGGCCAGGCACAGAACCGACTGACAATTTGAAATCAATTAATTTCCAAACAACATTATCATATATACATTATATATATCGTATATCGTATATAATATAATAATTTTAAAACTTGAATTAAAATCACTAAATTATATTATCTTAATTTTTTACAATTATTAATTACTACTATATTAATTATACATTAATGAAATTGAATATATATATATATATATATTAAATATTACTAATATAAATTTTATTCCATTAAAATTGATATTCATTTGAAATGATTATTAATGAGAATCTCAAATATTTCAATTAAAATATTCAATAAATATGTTTAATTTTTATTAAATTTAGGTATTAATATTAAAATGAAAACTTTTATAATTATATATATATATATATTTATAAGAGTATATTTTATATATTAAAAGATGAGATTAAAGAATTATTTTAATTTAAATATTAAAATTTGTATTTTTAATGGTGAGGTTTGATTCTCAACGTTTCAGAGCCCATTTTGGCACCAGTTTCAATAGCGTTAGGAGAAAGGAATTGTTTTCTAATTTAATTTATAATTTCACAATATTTTATTAAATAAAAGAAAGTGAAAATGAATTATATGTGGATTATTATTTCTTTTTTTTTACACTTTTCTCCTCTCTATTATATATTAGATTAATAAGTAGATAGATGAATAGAAAATGTTTAACAAATTTTTCCATTGACCTCCATAATATATAAAGTAATAGGATAGAAGCGAGAGTGATAGTAATAGTAGTAGTGGGGACGAGGGGAAGGGGGGATGGAGCAAGAAAATAGGGAAGCTTGTCCATGGCCCTGTCCATGAAGACCTATTATTATTATTATTATTATTATTATTATTAATCATGATTATGATCATTGTGCATGTGAGAAATTTTTTTTACCGGTCATTCGTTTCATTGACTGGTCAGTGCCGTCAACTCAATAGGCAAATATCCGGTTAGTTTTTTTAATATGAATTGATAACATGACATCTATATATATATATATGTTGGTTTAGATTTCCGTGAATGTTATTATTATTATTATTATTATCAGATTTATCAGGGATATAATCACGTATTTTTGTGAGATTGTTTTCAAGAGATTATTTAGGTGGGAATATTTTTGGGATAAGAATTCTGGACAACAGCCCGAGGCTGACCCGGGCTGTTGTCCAGTGCGGACGTGTCCCAGTCTCAGGATTGCCCAGGATTCTTCGGAGCTCCACAGCAACGCATTGAGTACAAAACCACCCAACCTATCAACCCAAAATCCCGATATTAACCCCTGGTCACATAGACTAAGACCCAGAATCCCAAAACTATTCCCACCTAAATAATCTCTTGAAAATGGCGCCAAAATGGGTGCCGAAACGTCGAGAAAACAATCTCACAAAAATACGTGATTATATCCCTGATAAATCTGATAATAATAATAATAATAATAATAATAATATATATAAGATTATATTCTCTACATAACTTTGTATATCTTTTAATCTGTTAAATATAGATTAAGTATTTATCTTTATGATATTAATGCAAATTTAAATATATATAAGTGCAAGATAATCTCTATAATATTGTTAATTAATCATTTCAACTTAAATACAAAAGATTAATTAATATATAATAAGTATCTCATTAATTTGTATGTGTGTGTGTGTGTGTATGCGGTTTAAATTATATATATTTAAGAATAAAATTAATGCTTAGTTTAATATAATAATAATAATAATAATAATAATATGAACGAGTATTTAATTAGATGTATTAAAAAAAAAATAATAATAATAATTAATAAAAAAGGCGTTATTTTTTTATAGAATCCAAAATGGGATCTTAAAGTTTCAATTTTTTTGTGAAAAATATGAAGAAATAAACACCAAAAATTATCTGTAAAAGAAACAGGATAAGAGCGGAAATATGATATTAATTTTTTAATATAATTGTTTGTGTTTAACATATCTTTGCAAAAAAAAAAAATGTTTAATTCTTCTTCAAGTTCTCCTTTTTAGTGTTTAATTCAGGTCTTAATTTGTAAAGTAATTCAATTGGGTGGGACTGTCAAGACTAGATTGAAATTGTTAGGGAGAGTTGTTATATTTATTTCCTATAAAAAAGAGAGAATACTCTGGAATAATATCATAATAATCGATGTGATTAATTTTAATTTTATGATCATAGAAAATTAGGTACGTTTATGTAATATAAGGAAGGCGCCATTGGGTGTGTGGGTAGTGAACCTGCCTCACAATCACATGGTCCCGGTCCTGGCAAGGGAATTTTTCCCAAGCTGGGGTCTATGGGACGGAGTCAACCCAGCCTCCGGGAACAACCTTGGGCAAAAGCTACTTGATAGCGCCTACGATCAAGAAAATCAAGGTAGAGGTTGAGAGGACCCGTTCTACGGATCATAGGACACCTCATTGATATAACCGGCTTGATAGGCGTTGTCCTTGCGTAGGACGTACAAATTTTATTTGCGAATAATAATACTATAATAGTAGGTATTTACGTACAATACACAAAAATAAATGATTAAAAAAGAATATCATTTGATTAGTTTTATTCTTTAATTAAATTCACAAATAATGTGTAAATTTTTATTATTTAAATGATGATAGCTTATATAAAGATATTTTTAATGAAGCAATTTTGTATATAAACTAAAAAATAATATGTAAAAAATTGATGGTAACAAAATTTTTTTCAAGAAAAAAAAAAATAATAATAATATGCTTACTTATAATTTATACAAAAAGTTTCCTTGTATTTAATGATTATAAAAAAATAATAAGAAATATATATAATTTTATTTTTATTAATAGAGAGTGAAAAAAATAAGAGAAAAATATTTAATTGAATTAAAAGTGAATAGCAACATTAATTTAAATCTAAATATAATCGAAGGTGGGATTTTTTTATATAAAATTATTATATCATTAGGTAAATATTTTGTTTTTGTTTTGTTTTTATCAATTTTGAATCAATCAAAATGGTTATGCTTATCTATTTTGGATTAAAAAAGTTTTTGTTTTATTTATTTAATTTATTTTTGAATACTGTCAATTATTTATTTATTTTTTTAATGTAATCAGTAAATTAATTTAAGCACACGTAGATATTGGCAATGATAATAAATATTTTGACAAAAAATATTTCTTATGATTAATTTTAATATATAGTTATGTATGTAAGTATATATTATATTTTTTAATTGTTTTTTATCCTTGAATAAAGTATTAAAATAATGAAAATTAATATGAGAAAAGATTTGAATAGATAGATCTTTATTAACAATAGAATATATTTATAAATATTATAAGATAAGGTAAAACCAAGGGATATGATGCACAATTTAAGTTTTTGCCAATATAATATCTATTAAGACATAATAATTGGTATTAATGCTACCTACCTAGAATTATTATATACTCAAGTGTATAGCATAAATTACAGCTTTCTTTTTAAAATAAAAACTACTAAAATTTACAAAAACAAAAAAAGTCAACTTTTCTCTAAAAAGGGTGGTGATATTTATTGTAGAGCCAGTGTGAGAAAAAAAAACATGTAAAACCAAAATAAAAACTCATCGAGTTGAAATGTTTCGATATTTAATTAGATAAGTTTTAAGAATTAAAAGTGTACATAGCTAAAATAATATGTTTACACAAATCTGTGATTATAACTACCCTCGTTTTATTAAATTGTTTTTTTGTTTGTTTTTGTTTTTGTTTTTTTGTTTTTTGGGGGGGTTCCATTTTCCATCAGAGGTAAAATTCACGCCATATCCCTCGCACACACAATGCGTTATATATATAACTCCTTCAGGACAATTTTAGATAAAGACTTGCAAATAGTAAAAAAAAATGAGTGATATGAAAATAAATATGTCTTCATATTGATTTTAAAGAATGTGTAAAATCGTAGATACCACTATTCTAACTTAGACTAATTGCAAAAGAAAACAAATTACGAGCCTTTGAAATAAATTTGATGAAATTTCGCATGAGTTGATTTTTAAGCTACAATCGTGCTCCCAATGCCTTTCCCCACATCAAAAGGATTAGTTTTTGAGATATAGAAAATTAAATAAAATTAATTCTTAAAATTAAATATGAATATTTTTGATTATTAATTTATTTAAAAATATTCTTTTTAATTTAATAAAATCATACTTATTTTATTAAATAATAAATAAATAACTAATCGGCCCAGATAATTATGAGTATAATTTTATAAGTAAATTTAATAAAGGTTAATAGATTAAAGATTAATATGAAAATGTATTTATAGAATAAATTTGTTGAGAATTAAAAAGTCTTACCAGTAAAATGAACACTTTTCATCTATGGAATTCAAGATTATTATATTTCTTTGTATATACAACATCAATAAATCCTTGTTCTTTCAAATTTGCTGAAATTTCTACCCTTGAACGCGTTGTCCGTTCAAAACTATACCCGTTGATAACCAATGATGATAAGCGTGTTAAAAGTTATCTTCTCTTGTTCAAAAATTATAATATAATATAAGTATGCTAGTATATATTTATTTTATTTTGTTTTTCTAAATCTTCATACATAAATCATATTCATCATTGAAATTGTATTCTTTCAATTTCATTATATTTATACATAATTAATTAAATTTAAAATCCCAATGAGTAGTTGACAACTACGAGTGCTGTGTTTTTGTTATTGTAGAGATAAGTTTAGAAGAATTTGATTAACCCTCGAATAGTTCTAATTTTATACAAAATTTACTTACAAATACCATAATTTACTCAATACAAGTTTTTAATAACAATCACCAATCAACTCATTATACTTCTTTTATTTCTTTTGTCCATATATATTATTATTATTATTATTACTTGGTTAATTAGTATCCTTTAATCATTCTATAAACTTTCAATCACTTTTATTTAATATAATAAAATGATAGAATGATAGATTAATTTAAAAATAGTGTCAATTTTTAATGAATTTCAATAAAAAATTAAAATATCTTACTTTTTCCTCTCTCTCTCTATATATATATATATATTTAAATTTAAATTTAAATATATAGTTACTTACGTTTTCATTAGATAGTTTGAGCTTGTCTTCGAAATGTCATCAGAAAAGTTGCCAAGTGCGTTAAAATCTCCACTCGTTTGATTTTTATTACATCGAATGAAGGAGTAATAAATGATGTGAATAATTTCAAGTCTGGTGCACAACTGACGATTGACAAAGACTAGTACGGTGACGGTAACGGCGAAGGTGACGGCGACGGCAACGGAGACGTCGACGGCTTCGACCACGGCGGTTACAACGACGACGACGACGACGACGACAATATCAATCAACGATCAGAGAACGTGAATTTCTCCGACCTCCCCGATTAAGGCCGCACGTCTACCAAAGCGGCAACGTGATCTGTGGGAGGGGTAAAGAAGGGGTGGGGGTTGTAGAGGAGGAGGAGGAGGAAGAGGAGGAGAGGGGAAAATAATTCACAAAAACATTCAAGTATTTTCATATGTATAACAACACCTTCAAAAATATCAAACATATTATATAAATGTATTTTCTGACCTTTTCAATAATAAATGATTTATCTCAATATTGGAATATATACTTACCTAATATTCTTATCAATCCCTTTAAATATATATATATGTGATAATAAATTATTAGACCTTTCAAATTGGACATCATTGAAAGAAATAGTTTAATTTACTAGATTTAGTTTATTTAAATATATCCAATTTGAAAGATGTATTAATTAATTTTTTATTCCTTCATTTACTCAGTTATTCTATAACAAATGAAAATCTTTTACATAATAATTTATTTGCGAGTATATTGCAAATCTTATATATATATATATATATATGTATGTCAAATATACACTTTGAAGAAATGTATAAAATATGATTTTCTATATATATACAATAATAGAGTTTATTACTATCTCGCCAGAGATAGTATTGCAATCACGAAAATTTTCAATGTTGAGATTTGGATGGTTTTATACGTTTTGAAGGTTCCTGAATCATTTTCGCTAAGGTTGAGAAAAATGTCTGTGTGTGTGTGTGTGTGTGCGTGTGTGTATGTAGACAAGATTACGCAAAAACGGTTTGAGCTAGAATCATAAAATTTGGTACATGGTCATCATTCAAAATTAGTAGTTTTCTATCAATTTTTGAGAAATGTAGCTCAATCGGAAGAGGGTCATTACCTACAACGTTTTGATTTTTGTTCCTCTAAAGTGACCGTAAAATTAAAAATATAGGTTTGATAATTTTTCACATGATTAAAAATTGTATAAAACTGCTATATATAGAATTTCAGCTTGATTGAATCGCTGAAAGTGCCAGAATTCATTTTTTAACACTGCAAATCTCACGCGCCAACACGTGACGTGGTGCCATCAACAAAGAGCCAAACATGCGCTGATTTAATAAATATTAATTATTAATTTTATTTTATAATTTATAATTAATGAAATTTAATTTAAATATAATAAATATATTATGTTATTTAATCCAATTCAAATTGCGAGATAGTCGAGTGGAGACACTCCAGCTAATTTTTCTGTAAACCACACAGCAACAACACATATGTTATAAATTTCTGTGAATTCTCAATTGAGGTGTCATATATTTCTAGTACTAGACAATAGAGCTAATATTTTCTTCCATGAAAGTTTCCAGTGATAATCTAATATCAAGATTTTACTATGAAAAGAGAATGCAATGACTTTTCTTTGGATGATTGATTTAAAGTAGTAGAGATGCCTGCCTTATTTGATTATTTTATTAAAATTACGACCCTATGCAGAGGAAATATTAGGAGAATATCAATGCGAAGTCAGGCCAAATCGATCAACATTAAAGATTCTCTTTAAGACAAATACTCGTATTAGTAAAAAAAGTAAACGCCAATTCAATATTTCTGTTTAGCAATTATTTGTAGACTTTAGCATGATTCTGGATGACCGGAGAAAATATGGTTGCTGCTGCCAAGAACTTTCAAGTACTTTAGAGCCACAGAGATAGACACTGTAAATAGATTCCTTGATGCTAAATGAGAGATGACATAAATTTCTCAACAATTTTGATTTTTTTATCTTTTCAAATGTACCAGGTACAAAATATTATGGGGCACCCTTTAGGAGGTTTAATAAAATATAATCATGTTTTTGTTTTAATTATAGTAATTTTTTCAAAAACAAATAATTAATTCAATTTACTTAATAACAAGAACACATTTTTGATAAGCTATTTGGATATTTGTTTAATATATTATTGGGCGATTAGAGAAAAGGTTCATCATTGAATATGGTATAATAATTTTTTTCAAAGATTATATTAGTATTTTTACTTAAAAATTCTAGCATTAAATAATGATCATTTTCTTTTTAATGGCACAATCTACGTTAGTTTGTTTATATAATTTGAATATTTATATTGTATTATTAGTTTTATAATGTGATAAAAAAACCTCTGACTTTGTACGTCCTACGCAAGGACAACGCCTATCAAGCCGGTTATATCAATGAGGTGTTCTATGATCCGTAGAACGGGTCCTCTCCACCTTGATTTTCTTGATCGGAGGCGCTATCAAGTAGCTTTTTCCCAAGGTTGTTCCCGGAGGCTGGGTTGACTCCGTCTCATAGACCCCAGCTAGGGAAATTCCCTTGCCAGGCCCGGGACTTGAACCCGGGAGCATGTGAATGTGAAGCTGGTTGGCTACCCGCACACCCAATGGCGCCTTCATAATATAATAAATCAAATATTTAATTACGTTTTGTAGGGATTATATGGATTTGTTCGTGTCTAGAATATTTTTTAAAGGATAAAAGGCTGGAAGTTTTCTAAAATAAGTTATAAATGGGATGATTGATTAGGGATTTAATTTTTTGAAATATTATTTAATATTAAGAAGTGTTTTAAATGTATTTAATGGAGATTGAATTACTCCATCAACTAGAGAAGGCTTGTTTTTAACCGACATTGCTTGGTGGTGGATAGTTATTATAGATATTTATGATGCCTATAGATTTAGGATTTAGATTATTATTATATTTAGTCAAATATAATTAAATATTTGAATGTTTTAAAACTTTTTTAAAAAGTTTGTTTTCTGAATTTCCTATAGTAGAAGTATTATTTTCCTTTAAATGATCTCTTATAATCACTTCTATTTCAAAGCTAAATTAAATAAAATTAATGATTATATAATTCATTTCGAATTTTAAATGTTTCTGAAAGTTGATTTTTGTATTTTTATCTTTCCTTGATAATTTTTTAGATAAATTCAAATGAAACGAACCAATTTCTTTTAAATTTCCATTAAATAATGAATTATTAAAATTGATGAATTTTAATATATTGTTTTTAAATTTCCTTATATTATCGTTTCCATTATTCTTTAATTAACTTGGATTATTTAATTTATGAGAAATTTTAAAATTATAAGTGAAAATCGTTAATTTTTTTCACACCAAATTTCACATGAGGAGATTTTTTTATATATCACCACGAATCATGCATTTTCTTAACAGAAAAAAGTATTTTTAGCATGATGTCTGTCCGTGCGTCCGTCCGTCCGTCCGTATAGATGTGTACAGCCTGAACGGCTCAACCGATTTTGATGAAATTTGGTATATTTACTTAATGCATCAGTGGGATGAATTGATCAACTTTTGGTACAAATCCGGAAACCGGAAGTGGTAGTATTAGCGATCGACGATAGGAAGGGAAGGGTTATTTTCACACCAAATTTCACATGAGGAGATTTTTTTACATATCACCACGAATGTATTGGTTTTATCCTCGTGAAAAATCATCTTCATTATGTTTTTCTTAATTTAAAATTATATGACGTCACCCAGCCCTTCATGACGTCACAGCCTCGGGTAACGCCGGGTAACGCCGGCTACTTCAGCTATATATTATAAATAAAATAAAATTCAAAATATTTATGTTCTATGCCTATCTGTTTTTTATTACATTAATAGATATATGAAAATTATTTGAAATTGTTTCTGTAGCTGGAAATTAATTTACTTCAAACCGTCGGTCGGTTCGGACCTGGCCACAGGTCAACTTATTTTTAAATGCATCTTCTAAATATGGGCTCATGAAAGTCAAGGATGCAATCTTTTAATAATATAGTCAAGGTGACAATTAAGATTAATATGTAATTGTATTTAGATTAACAAAAACCAGACATACGATATCGACGTATGTTTGTGTCTGATAATAGAGTTCAAACACCGTCTCCTAATTTTGAATACATAGCTATTATATAAGATTTTTTTAAATATTTTTTCTAATGTGTAATTGTATGATTAATAATAATTTACTTATATTAAACATAATTAATTTAATTATTTTGTGACTATCATAAAATTTATATATATATATATATATATATTTATGTATTCACTCTAGTTAGATAAATAAATTAAAAAATAGAGAGATCATATAAGCCTATGAGTTTGTGATAAATACATACATAACCTGTTAATCTTACTACGTCAATATCCCTTTTCCTAAAATTAATCCAAAACCTGCATAGAACAAAGAATATGATTAGATTAGATAGGATATTATTTATTCATATAATATCGTCAGTTTATAAGAAAATAAAAAAAAGCTGGAGTGTCTCCACTCGCGACTATCTCGCAATTGGAATTGGATTAAATAATATAATATATTATATATTAAATTATATTTAATTAATTATAAATTATAAATTAAAATTAATAAATAATATTTATTAAACCAGCGCATGTTTGGCTCTTTGTCACGTCACGTGTTGGCACGTGAGATTTGCAGTGTTAAAAAATTAATTCTGGCACTTTCAGCGATTCAATCAAGCTGACATTCTATATATAGCAGTTTTATACAATTTTTAATCATGTGAAAAATTATCAAACATATATCTTTATTTTTACGGTCACTTTAGAGGAAAAAAAATCAAAACGATGAAGGTAATGATCCTCTTCCTGTTGAGCTATATTTCTCAAAAATTAATAGAAAACTACGAATTTTGAATAATGCCTATGTACCAAATTTTATGATTCTAGCTCAAACCGTTTTTGCGTAATCTTGTCTACATACACACACACACATACACACACACATACACACACACACACACAAAGACATTTTTCTCAACCTTAGTGAAAATAATTCAGGGACCTTCGAAACGTATAAAACCATCAAAATCTCAACATCGAAAATTTTCGTGATCGCAATCCTATCTCTGGTGAGATAGTAATTAAAACATTATAAATATATGACATCTCTCTAAAAATTTTATCTTCTATTTGTACTAGTTTTCATTAGTATTTAGTAATATTAATATATATATTTTATATTTAAATAAAAAATATTAATCATTTTAGTTTATCACAATTACCTACTATGTATATTTCTTTTTTTTTTTGTTTTATCTTTAATCATATAAGCTTTTAAATTATATAACTTAATATCAAGGTATTGCATCGAATTCTCTTATGAAATTAAAACTATGATATACATCATCTAATTTTACTCAAATTAATAAAATTGAAATACAAGATATTACTTACTGGCTAAATGATTAATCCATTTTAAAGGTGTTCATTTACACACGTCACATGTCCAAAATATTCATAAAAATTGCCTTGAACGTTCTAAACGAGATGTCTTCATACATCATCATCGTTTTCATTAATAATCAACTCGCAGTTTCTTCATTAACAATGTTTCGAAACAATTAATATAATTTTTACACCAAATTTGATTCAAATTCTTTAATTCATTTATTTGACTTTATACATTGATGCAATTTCAAATACAAATTTTTTTGAACGACATTACAATATTCACATTAATAAGAACTAATAACTGTGAGATGTATTTATTTTAAATCAAAATTTTAATGTCATTCCTAGGAGACAATAAACATTTAATAATAAAAAAAACACTCTTTTATCACGCTACAGTGAATATTACAGGCATAGGTTGATTTAACTTGGAAAATCATCAACAAATTTTTTGTTACACCAAAATCTGTTAACGTAGATTTTATTTAATTTTTTTTAAATTTATAATAAGAAAATAATTCATTAGGGCCACTAAAAAATTAATTAGTTAACAGTTAGTAGTTTGCATTTATGACTTGTCAAATGAAATTATTTTTATCAACGATGATAGTTGTAGATAAAATAAAATGATGTTACGAACCGAACAAACATAAATGATGGTTTTATTTAGATAATGACCTTAGTGTCCTTAGATTTAAGGGTAGATTTCAGAATAAAGCTTTTGTTATTCTTTAATCTTGAATAACCCTGCAGAACGCCACACACATCTTAGTTTCAGCATCTGTTTTATATAACAGAACTCTGAATCAATAAGAAGATCATCAATTAACCACCAAATGTACACAGGTATACCGATTTTTATAATATAAAGGAGGACATAAGAGAATTAAATAGAGATAGGGATGGTTGGAGGAATATGGTGGATGAGATCTAGAACCTCAAGAGTTCAGTAGTGGCGATATTAAAGAGCCTTCCAAAAAGGACTTTTTAAAAGTTGTTTAACAGCTTAGAGCAGAGGTGTATAGGGAAGATAGGGATAACTTCGAAATAAATTAAACATTTACGTTTTTCACATTATCTGTTCTTGAGTTATTAGAACAGTCCTGGAAATGAATTGCCTCACCATGTTTATAATTTCATAGTTATATATATTATTTGTTTATATCGGAAAAATATCAAAAGAATTTGGATTTTCAAATAGAAATACTAGTCAATTCTTTGGTAAACGACATTTATTATTATATTTTCTTTATATAATAAATGATTTTTAATTTCACAAATAAAAAAAGTATATTTGTTGAATATATAAAGATGATTTATAAAATTATTAAACTTAAATTGAATTAAAAAAGATAAAATTGCTTTTTTTTTAATATTATAATTCATTTATAAATTATTATTTGAGATATATATATATGTATATATATATATATATATACATATATATATAAATTATTAAAATTAATTACTATAAAAAAAGGAGAATACTTTTTATATTTTATAAAAAATTTTCTTCATCACAGTATAGGTACATTATGTGTTGCATTTTGTGATATTTGAGGATTCATTGCACAGCCAGGACAAGTGTGCATCACATCATGAATAAATAAATCGCAATCTAAACAAAACATGTTTTCACATTTCCTACATTCATATGCCTAAAAGAGAAATTTAAAAAAAAAACTAATAAATAAGATTAAAAATAATAAATATATATCTATATATTTCTATATAAAAAATCTTACATTTTTATCAATATCAATGAAGATTTTTTGACAGGCAAAACATAATTCTGGTAATGAATTTGTTTCTCTTAATTTTGTTAAATCATGTTCATTAAAATTATCCACAGGGAAGAGATGATGATAAGATCTAGCTAAATGAGGTGCTGATACTAAAGTCAAACCACATGAGCGACATTCAACTGGTAATTCACAATACTGAAATTAAAACAAAATAATAAAGAAATCTATATAAAAGATTTTTCTTAACAGTGTAAACAGACTAAAAAAAGATATATTTCTAAATAAATAAAATAGCTTGAGCCAAATTGATTTAATATATTTGATAAATAGATTTAAAAATATACCTTGCTTGAACATTGAGGACAATAGTACCCTCCTGCTGAAAGTCGACTATTGGGTTTAGAAGTTGGAGTTTTAATTGAACCCAAACCATTTTTCCCCTTTGGTACTGGTAAAGGTAGATTATCGACATCCAAATGACTAAAATATATTTGAAGTTTTATTATATCAGAATGAGGAAATTAAAAAAAACAAGGAAATAACGGGTAGAGGTGACTTATGGAAATATGTAGAAGTTGTTTCAACCAAGAAATTTTATGTTCAATTTTAGCATATAGATAAATATAGAAAGAGATTAAAAATAAAAAGAAATGTATAATATTTATATAACTCAAAATAAATATTTTTATTTTATTTGATTAATAAAATAATTTTTTGCCAAAAACTAGAATTTTCGATTAAATCGAGGGATAGATGCCATTACAATTTATATAGCATAAATTGGTTCATATAAAAAGTTAATTTAATGTCTCCGTTACCTGACCAACGAATAAAAAAAATATATATTGAAACGTTTCCTTTCAAGCACATATTCGTTTATGTTAAGGGATTCAGGTGAGTGTTGTTCAATACATAAGTAACAACACTACATAGTGGTAAAAAAATGGAGTGATATTTTTATATGATTTATATATATATATATATATATATATCACTTTATAAAAAGAAAAATGTATTCATTGAACATTATTCAAATTCTAAATTATAAGAAAAAATGATTTTTAAAATTTATTATAAATGTTCAATTATTCAATGCCATATATCTTATCCTAACTTATTTATTATTTAACTTTAAAAATTAAATTTCTCTTTAAATAAATAGTAACACATCTACATATATATATATATATATATAAAATGTAATAAAATTAGTTTATAATAGAAATAAACAAAATTTTGTTTTTATTAATATATATCTCTTAATTAAATCTATAAATTTATATATTCAAATTTATTACCACATGCATAGTGTTAATGGATGCTGACGACCTTCACTAAGTGAATGATGGGGAAATCCCATTTTAATGAGTGAAGAATCAAGGCATTGTGCTGCTGCTGGAGGTTCTATTTGTTCATATAAAAGATCTTTATAATGATTATCATCAAGTATTAGACCATACCTATAAGCATTTATATAAATAAGTATATATTAATATTAATATATTGAATAAGTTTTTTTTCACTTACTTTCCACCTGTTTCTGTGGCTAATTTTGAGCATATCATTACTTCTGCTGCTAATCCAATTACTGAGCATCTTACACCCTCTTTTTTAAGATTCTAAATTAAAAATATAAATTCAAGTAATTAGATAAATTATTATTAAAGTTTTCATGAATTTTGAAAAAAAAAGTAGTAAATAATTATTATTAATCATTATAAAGATCATTGAGAAATGTATTTAAAACCATTATATAAGTTTCCAAATTAAAAATAATTTACAGTTATAGTGTCTAGTATGTCTCCTGGATCACATGTAGTTAAACTAGCCATTAAGACTAATACTTCTCGACTAGCATGTGAGGGCAAAAGCCGAAGAGATCGTAGCGCCAATTCAAGAGCATTTTGTAATGATGGCTCTCCATTACAAGAACTTTTTGTTAAAGACTGTATTACCTAAAAATATATATAATTATATAAACTTTAAAATGGAAAAAATAAAATTTTAAAAAAATTGAAAATACTTTGATATGCTTTTTAGAATTTCCTGCAAGATCGCCTATTTTTTCCGCACGTTTATTTTTTGTTGTTATTAATCCTAATTGACTTATTGGATTTTGATCAAAGAATTCTTCAATAAAACCTTCAAGAAGCTAAAAGTAGAAAATATTTTTATTATATTTAAATGCATCTTTCAATTAAATAATCTAAAAATGATTTTAAAATAAATTCTAAGTATAAAGGAGGGTTAACAACAACATAATTATCTCAAATTAGTATAATACAATAACTACATATATATATATTAGTACAAAGTTTAATAATTTAAAATTTGAAAAATATTAAATTTAAATATCACTAAATAATATATGTAATCATAATAATGGAGTAATTATTTAATTTAATTTATTAACTATTTAATTATCTACTTAATAGATAAAAAAATAATTTTATTCTTGGGAAATATTATATATAGCCGTTGTCAAGGTCAGAGGGAAACAATTTGTCTTTGTATTTTTATTAAGTAATAATCTTTAGTTTAAATTTATTATTTTGAACATTTATATGAAAAAATTTCATGTTTTGATTGTTTAGAATAACAAAATAAAATGATAATAACACTAATTCAAAATAGATAATATCTTGAATATTATAAATTAAAATCATCAAAAATATTTATTTGATATTTTTAAAAATATACCTTAAGTGTACATAATTGCCTGGTAGGTTTCAAATCTTGATTTGTCATTGCTTCAGAACAATCAATTATAAGATATAAATGTCTCATCATTCCAAGCTTTGTATAACCTCTTTTTTGTGATTGTCTTTTTCTTTTGGCTCTTTGAATAAGATCTGCAACAGATCCTTCAAGAAGACCATCTTCATCTTCTTTAATTGCCTCCCTAATTGAATAACAATAATTTTATTACAATTACAGTTTCATTCACAATCATTTTCATTAAATAAAAACAAACCAAGTTTTTTCATATCCAGTTTCCCAGCGATATTCTTTTCCTTCATCCTCATCAGCCATTTTTCTTAAATTTTAATTAAATCTTTATATAAATTGAATGAATTTATGAAAAAATATGAATGTTAATTTCACACTTAAAACAAATTCAATATATACAAAATTTCACAAGAAAAATTTAAATAACATAACCTATGTTTTGAAATTAGCCACAGACCAAGTTTTGTATGATTTAATGATAGTGAGTGAAAAACCATTGAAAAACATATTCAACATATGAACAAATAAAAATCTTGAAATTATAAAATAAAATTTATTTATCAATTATTTATTTCTATTATATATAAATTATATAATTTATTTTTAATCATTTTTATATTTTCAAATATTTATATTTTTATTTTATATATATATAAACTTAAATCATTAGATAAACCCGCCATCATTCACCCGAAGTGGTTCTTTGATCTAAAGTTGGTAACATCACATACACTTTATTCCTAAGTTCAGTATTAATATGCATAAAGAAATTAGAAATTGAATTGAATCGATCATAGAAAAAAAAGTTAAATGTCATTTTAGGAATAATTTAATTTTTATTTGGGAAAGGTAATCTTTTTGGATTATATATATATTTCTTTATTTTCAAAAGATTATTATCTTTTAATTATATATTTATTTTAAATTATTTATTAAGAAAAATGGCAGAAAAAAATAACATTCCTTCTAATGAAGACATTATTGAAGATTTAACAAAAGATTTAAATAAGACGAATTTAAATCAAAATAATTCAACTTTAACATCAGCTTCATCATCATCTGAAGTTAAAAATAAAAATTTTAAAGATGAAGGTCCTATTATAGATGAATTGATTGATGATGGTGATGAAGGAGAAATTGAATCTAGTCAAGATGATATAGATGAAGTAGCTTTAAAAGATATTGAATTAACTCTTAGTGATGAAGAAAAAGAGGTTAGATATTTTTATTTAGAAATTCTTTTCTTTTTTCTATTTTAAAATTTGTATTTCTTTTAAAATTTCAAAGTTAGATTTGTTCTTTTCTACATTTGAACTATTACATTTTTCTCTTCTGAAAATTAATATAATATAATTAATTAATATATATACACCATTAATCTATTTTATTTTTGTTTTAGAAACGAAGAAATGATGCGGAAGAGTATAAAAACAATGGAAATGAATTGTTTAAAAGTGGAAAATATTTAGAATCAATTGAAAAATACACAAATGGATTACGAATTTGTCCTTTGGCTTACCCAAATGAAAGAGCTATCTTATATAGTAATAGAGCAGCTGCTAAAATGAAATTGGTATAATTAATATACTATTTGTTCAATTGACAATTTACATTTATATTATTCAATATCGATTATTAATACTAATATTATTTATTAATAGGATTTGAAAAAAAGTGCTCTTGAGGATTGTTCTAAATCCGTTGAACTTAATCCCAATTATATTAGAGCATTGCATAGAAGAGCTCAAATTTTTGAACAATTAGAAAAATTGGATGAGTCCTTGTCTGATTACCAGAAAATTTTGGAATTAGATCCAAAACATAAAGAAGCAAATTATGAAATTAGGGTAACTATTATTATTTTTTTTTTTTATATTCGAATGCTAAATAATTTATATATATATAATCTTGACAATCGCAACAAAACTAGATTAACCCAAGGGTAATAATAAAAATGGGAATAGAAAAGGAGTATATAGTAAGGAGATGATTGAAAATAGAATATTGTATGTAAAAAATAAAAGATCCTATGTAGCTTAGGGATAATAGAAGAGAAAGGTCAATAAATGATTATTAAGGTAATCTGGAAATAATAAGAAAAAAAGAAAGAAAAAACATTTTTATTTATTTAGTCCATTAAACATAATCGAACTATAACTGAATTTATATTATTTTCCTTACTTCTCTTTATATTAAATTAAAAAAAAAAATAAAAATATATGACGGCACGCAGCGACGACGTTAACTTATGTTCTCATGGTTCCGGGTTCTAATCCAGGGCTTGACAAAGGGATTTTCTTTAACTGGGTTCTATGGGATCAAATTTGGGAAGCTACTTGATAAAAAAATTAGCTCCTCCCATTAAGAAAATCAAGGTAAATGTTGATAGAACCCCTTCTGATCATAGGACACCCTATTAATATAACCTAATTGAGAGGCGGTGTCCTTGCGTAGGATGTATACAAAAGTGAGAGGTTTTTTTTAAATAAAAATATAAAAATTTCTATCATATTTTTAAATAAATATTACTGATATCTTTGAAGCAAGCAAGCTCTTAGCTATCCAAAACGACATTCATGTGGAAATTGCTTAAAAATAAAAATTAATAGAAATTATTATAATGGTACAGATTGGGCGCGCTCCAAATTAGGTCCAAAGGTGAAAAACGGTTTTTTTTATTTACCAAGTGTTATAACAAAAAAAGATCCGTTTTTGGCCTTTTGACCTAATTTGGAGCGCCCCCATTGAATCATCTATTTGCAACTTTGTTGATATTTTATGATTTTTCCTTTATTAATAGGGCGTAGTCCAAATTTGGATAAAGACAAGAAATAGTTTTTTATTTACCCATGTGTAATCTCAAAAAATAATATATATATATATTTACATTCTTTTAATAACAATATTTTTTCTATTTTTTTTTTTTAATTCTTTCTTCAAGTAGTAATAAAAATATTTTACAAATTAAATATTTATGAATTAAATTATTATCTTGTAGAAAATATTTATATATAAGTAGAAACCATTTTGATTATTAATATTAATTAAAAAATGATATATTATTTTTTATTGTATAGAGGCTTCCATCTCTGATTGAAGAACGAAATGAAAAACTTAAAGCTGAAATGTTAGGTAAATATACCTTTTTTCTTTTTCATATTAAATAATATTCGTTATAATATATATATGGTAATCCATTTATTTTATTAAATATATTTATCTTTTATTTTAGGAAAATTAAAAGATTTAGGTGATATTGTTTTGAGACCATTTGGACTTTCAACAAATAATTTTCAATTAAATAAAGATCCAAATACTGGTGGATATTCCATTAATTTTCAACAAAATCAGTAAATTGTTTTCATCAATCATATTAATATATAATTTATACATTTCTTTATGGACTTATGAAACAATAAATTTTATGTTTTTTAAGCTATATTAATTTTAATTATTAAGTATTTATTTTCATCATAATGATGTATGTCATCCCTTTTAAAAATATATATCTTGTAAATTCTATTTTTGAAGTATTCAAACTAACAACGTTTAATTATTGTAAAAACACATTACAATAATGGTGAAAGTTTTGAGAAAACAGTTCGCAAAATGCGTTAATTTCTTTGATAATGCCGCTTGAAATGCGTTAATTGTTAATGGAGTTTATGTTGCCCGAATTGGTTGTAATTGATGTGGGAGACTTATTTTTCCAGAAAGACGTAGAGACCTTAGACATCACGTGATACAATGGTGTTAATGCAGAATAAGTTTCCAGGCGTGTCATTTCTCGATTTGGTGATCAACACCGATGGCCCCAAAGCTGATATTTTCAAGTATTATTTACATAAATATAACTAAAATGTAATTATTTATTTCAATTTCTCTTGTGGAAAAGTTGAACATTCTTGATATATAATTATCATAAAATTTATCGAACTATAATGTCAGATCAAAGTGAAAGTGAAATAAAACACCGAATAGGGAAAGGCAAGATTGCCACAAATTAATTACATCCAGTCATTTGGAGCAGAAATATCACAAACTCTGTAAAACGGAGATAATACAAAACAATAGTGGAAAGCATTATAATATACGGAACAGAGATGTAGAAGATCTCAAAATAGAATGAAGGAAAGCTAAAAGCGATGGAAATGGACTTGGCAGCTGCTTTATATCTAGAATAAAGAAAGTTAGAAATGAAACTGTTCGAGAGAAGATTGAAGTTCCCCTGAACATTTTAGATAGTAGAAAATAAACGTTGAAAATCGTATGGGCATCTGAGATGAATGCCAGATGAAAGATGGCCATTGAGAGTATGGCATTGGAAACCTGCCCAAAGGAGTCGGAGGTTATCTTGAAATGACGGAGTTGGAGAAGCCATGGCAGATGGAGGAATCCAGGGGGGAGACTTGGATGCGAGAAACGCCGCATGGTGTAACCCCACTCGCTATAATACGTAATAAAAATATTAATATATTTTAGGAAAACATTAGATTATTTAATAATTTTTTACCATAACCCATGCTAGTCTGTGTATTAGTAATAATATTACAAAATTAATAATAATATTATATAGTGCATATAATATATTATATATATGTGAGGAAATACCATATTAAAAACGATTGATGAAAAAATATGGTTACTACCCAAAAACTTTCGATTTAAATTGACTCCCTTCATTAATATTATTTTTTTATAATTAATAAAATTTGTATATTTTTATTTTAAGAAACTCGTTAGAATTTATGTTAGGAAAAGGACTCGAACTTTTTATTTGTTACCTTTGTATTCTATTGTATCTTAGAGATTATATATTATATAATAATAAATAAATATCTTTAATTAATCATTAACATTAAGAATAATTCACTAAAACACAGATAATATCAATAAATTGTTTTCACTTAATATTTTTAGCTGTTTTAGATTATTTATTTATGAAAATCACAGCAACTTGGATATGTTCATTAAATTTAAACCATATACATATACATTGATAGATAGACAGATAGATAGATAAATGAAAACAATAAGATTTATTTAAAGAAATAAAAAAAAAAAAAAAAAAATTGAAAGGAAAAAAAAGCAAAAATGTATTATAATTTTATATTTCAAAATTATTTGGAAAAAATACATTAAAATGTTAAAAAAATTAAATATTTAAAACATGAGATCTAACAAACATATTTCAGGTATGTTTTTATTAAGTTTGTTTAGAAAATAAAAAAATAAATCTATAATTAATTTATTTTTTTTAATTATAATATATAAAGGTCCTCAATCTAATGATGGAATAAATATAAATATATTTATTGGTGACATGGATCCCAATTTTAATCATTCTCCGGATTCTTTATCAGATATGGAAGTAAATATATTTTTGATTTCTCTTGTTGTAAATATGTAATATCATATAAGTACCTACACATTGTTTCTATGGTTTTTATATAACTATCGATTTATCGAATTAAAAACACATATTATAAGAAACACTTAAAAAAATGGTTTAATTATTAGTAGTACTTATTTAGTATTACATTACTATTTTATTATCTATCAGTGGCACCAGGGATATTTGCTTCCCTCCCTCGCTAACCTATTGATTCCAATAGTTTTTCCTCAGACGTTCTTGTTGCATAAATCTTATTTTTATTTTATATTACTAGCAAAAAGAATAAAAAATATTTATTTTTTTTAGTTAAGTACAAATGATAGAAGATTAACTTATACAGATTCTGAACAATTTTGGGGTGATAATGAACTTGAATCTACCTCTATCTCTGATATCGAAGTAACTAAATCAGGTGGTCGAAAATGTATACGCTGTCGTGGATTGAATATTACTAAACATACACTTTGTAATAAATGCTATGGGGTAAGAGTATTAACAATATATTTGTTTATTTAAATGTTAAATATATTTTAAATTATAGATTAGACAAGAAAGAATCAATACACAAATTGTTAATCGACGAAAAAGGAATAAACTATTGAAACATCGAAACAAAAATGAATATAGAAAACGTTTCGTTAGCAATGTGATAAATTCATTAACAAATAGTAGTACGGATTCGGATGCTACTCCAATCATTAGAGAAATTAAAAATCAAGGTTTTTTTTATTTTTATTTTTATTTTCTCAATAAAAATTTACAACTGCCTTGTTAAGGGCATCAATAAATTATTTGTTTGATTGATATACAAAATAATTTACATATTTACATTATATACAATACCATTTTGATTACTCGACTCAGCAATTTTAGTGAGAAAATGAATGGAGGATGATGAGGAATCTCTCTTAGAGTTTAAGTTTAGAATGTAAAAGAAATTGTAGGTACGAGTCTATAGTCGAAGAGGCCAAAGTTGGTGCCTGAGTGCCCCACCCTCGACCAACCAGTTCCCCCGCTTGCCCCCATCATTCCAACAAGAACACACCGCGCAACTCTGTTGCGCATATCACATTTTTTATAGTTTAGTTTGAGAGAGTAGAAGACTGTGATGGAGGGGAAATCACTAGGAGGGGGTACCCCACCTCTCCTGGCCGCCACCCCTCACGCACCAACTTTGGTCTCTCTGACTATAGGTACAGTTTTTTGTTGTAAACGTTGTAAACCTAAAGGAAGGAGAGGATTATTTCTTGGGTAGGAAAGAAGAAAATGGAGAAAATGAATAGGGGTAACACAGACGTTAGAGTATTGTAAGGCAATTGGTCCTTTTTATCAAGTAGTTGTCTGGCATTTGCGTTTGGGTGTCCAATTAGTTTTCATCGGTAAATTCAAATTTTTGTTTTTTATTTTTTTTTTATTTTATATATTTTATATGAGTCTCCCAAGTTAATCGTCTTCCTAAGTGGATACTAAGGTATTTCACTTTGTCCCGTTGGAGAATGAGATTGTGAAGCAATATTGGTAAGGTTTGTAAATGTCACGTGGGTATAGATTTGTCTTCATTAACTACCATTCTCCATTTGTCCGCTAAAGTTTTAGTTTATCAAAGTACTTCTGGAGATTGGGATTAGCTATGTCAGGGTTAGGATGCGTATCGTCTGCAAATGAAGCAATGAAGTCTCCTATGTAGATCAAATACAAAAGAAGTCCCATTACACTGCCCTGTGGCACTCCCGAGCGAACATCACAGTCTCCCATAACCACTTCCTAGGGTTTTTTTTTATAATATTAGTATTTCTTTTTGATTATAATGAACTTAAAAATTTAAATTTAAATTGATTAATTCTGGATTTTATTTTCATTTTGAATCCCTCAAATTAGATGAGTTAAGACATTTTATAATATAATTATATTGAATAATATTAATATAAAATAAGATATTTATTTTAATTCATTTTAAAATAGATATATTTTTTCTATTTTAAAAATAAAAAAAAATAAAAATCAATTTTTTTCTTTTTATAATTTATTTATTAGTGTTTGTTTTTTTATTTATTGATCAAATATATTTAGTATTTATTTATATTGTTTGAAGGAATACCTATTATTGTTTAAATTTAGAAGTTTGATACTAAAATTGTTTTGAATTTAAGCAGAAAACACTATATTAATTATTAATCTAATAAATTTACTAAAATTAACAAAGTCTTTTAATGATTTTTATTTATTTTTATTATTATAGGTAGTGCTCAAAATGCTATAAAAGATTGGCCTAAGGGTTAAAATTAAAATCATGAAAAAATCGCAGCATAATAAATTTTAATAGACTCCGAATTATGTCAAATAATGCAATAAATTTTAAAATTATTTTATTTTTCAAAATTTTGAAAAAGTTGCAGATTTATAAAAATAAACTTTAATTAACAAAAAACTCTTTTCATTAATTATTCAATATTTATATTTTTAATATCTCAACATTATATGTGCCACTCAGAAGCCAATAAACTCCAAATATAAACAAATTGAGAAAATGAAGCCCAAAGTTCACAGCTTGTAGAAAATTCAGGGTTATTGATTACAGAAAAATGTATATTGCATTGCAATATTAAAATTATCAAGTTCATTATTCACTTCATATGTTGCAGATTACTTTACATTAGATTACTAGCAAAATTTTAAAAATTGGAGTTAATTGGTTTGGCTTCTGAGTGGCACATATATAAAAATCAAAATCAAAACTATATATATATATATATATATAGAAAAAAAGGTTTTTGTCTGCACATTGTTCAGAATTTAAAAAATTTTGCTTATCTTATCGTTTCATGACCTCTAGAATCGAAAAATGACTAGAATTTTTCAAGTATGTCTGTCCGGAAAATTGTGATGTCATGGACTCAAAAGTGGCTGAACCGATTCTATGAAATATTCTTATATACCTCTATTTGAAGGCTATATATTATATCAATATCTATTCAATATTTTTTTAAATTTATATAATATTCCATATTGTCATACAGCGCATCTGGTGGCTAAGTTAAAAAGTCGATTCATTTCCGATAGTGAAGATAAAATGATTTTATTTTAATTTCTATTACAATTATTTCACCTTTCAAATGAAAGAGATGGTTTAGCTTACTAGATTTAGTTTATTTAATATATATATATATATATATATATATATATATATATATATATATATATATCTCCAATTTGAAAGATGTAATAATTAATTTTTATTGAATTATTATTCCTTCATTTACTCAGTTATTCTATAACAAATGTTTTTGTTTTAGTTTCAATTTAAGTGCACTTACCTATTTCAGTAAAATAAGAATAAAATCTTAAAATACGTACAATCTATTTATCGAATTGTTTGAGACATATGAAGAGGTGTAAGCATAAGTTCAAAAGCTGCATCTTTAAGATTAGCACCACGAAGATTTGCCTCGTGAAGATCACTTCCAGATAAGTCACAATTCTAAAAGAATAAATATAATCAAATTATATACTACATTAGAGGTTTTCAAACTTTACAATTCTACCAGTCACTTTAAGAAGAACCAATTGCATAGTGCATCAAAATTTTTAACATCACAATTTATTAAAAAAAAAACACTTGGGTTTTGATTTCAGTTTAAATTTTTAAATATAAAAAAAAATTTCAGCTCTAGCCTCCCTAAATATATCAACACCTGAGAATATTTGACCATTAAAAATTGAAAAGCCCCCCTCCCCTCTCTTCACAATCACCACGCGAACTGTAACCTCAAAACATATCTTAATTTTAATTTAATTAAAGATGTTTGTTCAAGTCTCTATCTCTCTCATGCAGTACTTCGTGAGGTAGAATTTGCTAGGAGACCATTACTATTATACTTCAGTCCTGTAAATTTTGGATTGCCCGCCTGTATGTGTGTGTGTGAAGGAGGTGATATATGAGTGTCTTACTTCTAAATCAGCACCAGCCAATACAGCAGCCCTTAAATCGCAATTTTTTAAATTTGCATTTTTAAGAGTTGCTACTCGTAAATTAACACCAGCCATATTGCTTCCTTCCAAATTTGCCCCTTTAAGATTTACACCTTCCATATTTGCTCGAGCTCCCACCGGATCCTAAAGACAAAATAATATTAAAAAATTATTTTTTTAAAAACAAACAATTTTGTTATGTATTTTAACATTTTATGTATTAAAAAATGAATTGCTTGTGTTAAAAGATTTTGAATTAACATATAATTTTTTTTTTTTTTTTTTGTTTTTTTTTATAAACATATTCTCAATTTGAGGTATTTTATAAATATATATATATATTGTGAATTATTTTTCTTACTTCAAAATTACATCCACGAAGATTGGCACTTTCTAGATTAGCACAAAGCATTCGAACACCAAGAAGTTGAGCTCCTTCCATCTGTGCATGAGACAAATCAGCACGTTCTAATGTACACCAACTAAGATTTGCTCCAACCATTCGACATCCATGAAGACAGGCATACTTTTAAATAAATAGGTATTTAAAAATAAATATAAATATAAATGGATGAATTTATTACCTTAAAATTGATATGTCGTAAATCTAATCTAGAAAGATCGGAACCAGCAAGATTTACTCCTTGAAATCGCAATTCTGTTGAAAGTCCAGTCATTATTAAAGCATTTATTACGTCCCTTCTAGTTAAAGGTAGTAGATCTCCTGATCTTTGATTATTTTGAATTGCTGTCTCCAATTGAGGTACTAATGATTCAATTCCAAAAAATTTGGCTTCTTCAAGTAAACCTAAAAATATGTTTGTTTTTTTTAAGCTAAAAGTAGTGTTATGTTTTTTTAATTATATTAGTATGAAAACTACTTAAATTTTTAGGATAGATCGTTCTGATTTTCCAACGTAATCTCCTTTTAGGCTATTATATTTTGTCCAATGATGCTTTAATTTGTTGATCCCTTTCGATATTTGAGAACAAGTAATAGTCCAAAGGAGCCAAATCAGAATTATAGGGAGGATATGAAACAAGTTGGAACCCTAATTCCAACAGTTTTGCAACCACAACTTCGTTATTATTTACGTTTTACTTATAATAAAAGTATTTTTAGTATATAGCCAATTAGCTACGACTATTTTCATCTTTCCAGGAATGTTTTTTTAAGTCTTTTGTTATTCGTCATCCGGTTAAGTAATTATCCTGACATATAATTAATATGGGTCGATAGTTGGTTTTAATACAGTAACTGATTATTGCTTCAGCTACTGTGTTGGGATATTAAGGTTCTTATGAAGAACCCCTGTTTGAATTGAATTGAGTTTGCTAATTACACTTCTTATTTTTTCCCGAAAAAACCAAGCCCGAGAGATATGATATAAGAATATGAAAACAAAACAGGGAATATTTTATAGATCTTATAGAGAAGTCCCGTGTGCATATGAGAAATTAGTTGTGCAAATATTTCTACATATTAGTTTGAAAGGACTTTAAAGAACTTAAATCTCTAATGTTTAAATAACAATTTTTTTTATGATTATATGTATTGATCAAAATAAAAAAAATTAAATTAATTACCTTCTGGATTTACATTTGAATCATATATAAGTTGTCCATTTCTTAAATAATTTAAAATAGGTCCGAAATATGTAGGACTTCTGTCAATAAGGAATGCACCATTACTATCGACATTACTAGGATTCATAAGAAAGCCTTGTTCTCCTTCCGCAAACATTCTATAATCATATAAAATGAAATTAAAATATTATAATAATAAGAAAAGAAAAATTGAAATGTCATTATTATGAGATTTTTTTACCTTGCTAACATAGACATTGGTTCTTTAGTGGTTAAAGTACTTCTAGAAGTAGTGAAATATTTCCCTCCAACATTAAGAGTAACCCAGTCTGAATTTGACACTGCAAGTTGATTTAGTTTCGATATTAATGGGATTACAGGTTTAACAATATCATCTTGTCTTTTAAATTTTTCCCCTTCAGAAACATATAATATATCATCATCACTAAAAATGTATTATGATTATAATAAAAATAACAAGAGGGAATCAAAATAAAAGAATAATACCGTAATAATTTTATATCATCTATTTCTCCACCTTGTGGAGTGAATATCCTTTTAGCATTAATACCAAATTTGGAACTTGCAGTAGATAAAAGTTCCTCAAGAGAATGTGTTACCATTATGACCTAAGAAATTATTATACATTTTTTAAAAAAATAACTTATTTATATCGAATAAAATAATTATATATTTGTACTTTGCCATCCTCTTGACTTCCATTTTTAAATAAAATAACCCTTTTCATTTTTAATTTTTTTTCTTAATTAATATTTCTAAGAATTTAATTATTAATGTTTTATTTATATATATTTATAAAAGATTTATTGTGTTATTAATGTTAAATAATACAAATTGAATTTAAATTATATGGTTACAATTTACAATTGAATGTCATTTATTTATTTATTTTTATATATTACAGGATGACCAATATAGGAAAAAACTTTTTTTTTTATATTTTAATAATTTTTAATAATTATGAAGAGTTATAAAGAGTTATTTTTTAAAAAATATTTATGTTAAATAAAAGTTTATTTTTACAATACACATATACTTAAATATTTAAACTTAAATTGAAAAAAAAGTTTTTTATTCATATTTTTAAAATATTCACATCATAGACATAGATTTTTTTCTTAATTTAATTAATAATCTCACTATTTGAAATTTATAGAATATTTTTATAGGTATATACATCTATAATTTTAATATATATTAATATTAATGAATATAGGAATTCTATTGCTTTACAATCTGTGGTGATGATGACGTTCTCCATTCGCCATCTAAATTGACATTTACAGATGCAGGATTTCTAAAATAAATATCCAATGTAAAATCGAAAAACATCCATGAATTTTTCATATATATTTATATTTTAATTTAAATTTTCCTTTAAAATTAAATCAAACAAAATGTGGAAAGTAAGAGAATTGGCTGATAAGGTGTAAGTAATCATTTATTTATATTCAAATTTGAAACATTTAATATAAATAAAATATTTTATATAAATTTAGAATTTTCTTTATCTATTATTAATTTAATTGATTTAATATAAATAGCACAAATGTTGTGATGAATTATACTGAAATTGAGGCAAAAGTACGCGAAGCAACCAATGATGATGCTTGGGGCCCAACAGGTGATATATTTTGGGTTTTGATAATTATAATTTTATTCTAATAAATTAAATTATTAATATTTTATTAATTCAGGTGCTTTAATGCAAGAAGTAGCCCAAGGGACGTTTACTTATGAACATTTTCCAGAAGTTATGTCAATGTTATGGAAAAGAATGCTTCAGGATAACAAAAAAAATTGGAGAAGAACTTATAAAGTAAATCACAAATATTAAAATTAATAATATATTTTATTTGTATTTAGATAATGTAAATATAAAATAATAGAATCAATATTAAATTTTCATTATAGAAAATTTATAGCTAATTTCTTAGAAACTAATTGTATACATATGATTAACATTTATATATATATATTTATTTATTTATCGATATGGATATTAATAGATAAATATGTATTTGTAGAATTAATATATTGAGAATAACATTGATTATTAAATTTAATGAATTACCTATTAATAAAAACTAGCTATCCATTTATTTATTACAATAATGATTTTTAATCTTATATATATATATAAATATCATTAGATAAATGTCCAATAGAAGATATTTATGAAATTTAGAAACATAACTTATTTCTGGGTTTTTATATATATATATATATATATTTTAATTTTTAATTTTTTTTTTGTTAAATAAAAAATTATTTTTCATAATATTTAAATAAAAAAATTCATTATTAATATAACTTAATACATTCAGAAAAGGGAAAAAAATATTTTACTATAATATGGATTAATTATAATCATAAGTAATATATATATATATATCTTATAATTTGATAAATAATATAATTTTCATTTCTATTTTAAATATTTTTAAAAAATTGTATACTTTTTTATTATCTATTTTTTTTACTTACAATATAATTGTTGATTTATGTATTTTAGTCTTTATTATTATTGAATTATTTGGTACGAAATGGATCTGAAAGAGTGGTCACTTCAGCAAAAGAACATATATATGATCTAAGAAGTTTAGAAAATTACACTTATATGGATGAATACGGAAAAGATGTTGGAATTAATGTTAGGTGTGTAATAAATAAAATAAAAGTATTTATAATTTTTGAATATTTTTATATAGGCATATAAATAAATTTGTTTTTAGACATAAAGTCAAAGAATTAATAGATTTTATCCAAGATGATGATAAATTAAGAGAAGAAAGAAAAAAAGCAAAGAAAAATAAAGATAAATATGTTGGAATGTCAAGTGAAGCAATGGGCATGCGTTTTGGTATATTAGTTATTTATATATATTAATTATTATTTTTATTTAATTAAATATTTTATATTTTTTAAGGTGGTGGAGGAGGTGGTTGGGATGATACTCCACGTTTTAGAGATAGACCTAGTGGTGATTGGGAATCCGATAAAGGTGGCGGTGTCGGAGGTAGTTCTCGACAGCCCTGCGGTTTTGAAGATTTCTCTTCTAATTATAGGTAAATTTATTCTTTGTTCTTTTATTTAAAATATTTGTTCTGTCTTAAATTTAAAAGGAAGAATTAAAATATAAATAAAAACATTAATTATTTTCTTTTTTTCTTGGTAATTTAAACGATTTAAACAATATTGTACCCATTATTTAATAATTTTTAAATTATTTTTCTTTTTTTAAATTAGTGATGAAGGAGCTCGTTATGATTCTGATGTTGACCAATCTGAACATTCATCAGCATCGCGCAGAAAAGAATATAAAGATCGTGATACAGATAGTATTGATAATCAAAGCAATTCGATAGGATTAGGATCATTACAAGCTAAATCTTCATTAGGCGGCTCTAAATCTGGAACACCTACTCGCTCAAATCGTCCTCTAAAAAAAATTGATCTAGGTGCTGCAGCCTCTTATGGCAAAGATTCTACGGTAAATAATTATAATAATAATTAATGTTTAATAGCTTGAAATAAATAAATGTTTTTTTTTTAGACTAATAGTCCAGCTAAATCAACCAATTCTCCACATCGAAATGGAGGATCTAATAATTCTACAAGCAATCCAACACTTATTGGAAATAACCCGGACATTTTAGATGAAGATGATTTTGATCCCAGAGCAGGAACAGATACAAAAATAACTGGACAAGTTATTAGCCCAACTGATTTTGGCGATTTTACTGCGGCACCTTCTTCAATTCTTAGTAATAATGATGAATTTGCTGATTTTACTTCCGCATTTTCCCCAGATAATCGTATTGGAAATGTAGAAGTGATATCACCAACATTTAATAATGGCAACGTTTCAGGTATTTATTAATCATTATTTTAAATTATAGAAATAACACCTATTAAGTTGTAAAAATTAAAAATATTACTTAGTAATTTTCTACCGCTATTTATAAAAAAATTAATTTTTTTATGTTCTTAAATTCAGACAAATCCAACAGTGATTTATTAACTGACTTATTTTCCAATATGGCTGTGAATAATGCCAATAATACGAATTCCTTATTATCTGGATCTTCAATTGAATCTAATTTCAATAGTACAGGTAAATTTAAATAATATTAACCATTTAACCTTTAATTAATTTTATTTAAAATAATATATATATATATATATACCTAATAAAAAATCAATTAGTATTAATATTAACTTAAATAAATATATTAATAATTTATGTTTTATGATATTCTATGTCAATGAAAATAAATAAATGATTATTAGTAAAAGATTGACTCCACTCAGATTCTGTTATTTATATATTATTTAATATTTAATAGGAAATGATTTTATTATTATTTTACAATTGTTTGTAAAATTATATGTGAATTAAATATTTATTTTTTTTTAATTTAACCTATAATTATTGATTTTTATTTTATTTATATGATTTTAATAAATTTCTTCAGCAAACAATTTGAAATTAAAAAGTTAGCTAAAATAACAAACTAACTAAACTTCTAAGATAAAATCATTTTGACGCTCATCCTGTATTTAATTAAGATTTATATTAACTATCTTCAATTTTTTTTAATGCAATTTATCCCAAAAAAATTGTATTTATATTCCACTTGAGTTTAATAATAGTACTTTTGAATAGATTCATAAATTATAATTTATAAAAAGAGTATAAAAAAAATTTATATATATATATAATAAAAATGTTTAATCAATTATATAATTAACAGATTCTGAGCTGTTGTTTCAAATAAAATATATATTCATTTTAATATAAAAAAAAAAAACGTTTAATCAAGTCAGAGTGACTTATATCAAAAAATATATATCAAGGCATCTAGAAATATTCCATTACAGAGGCTACGGAAATGAAGAATTTAGAAAAACTGGCCACTTCTGCACTTTCTGAGGAACATCGGGATACCTTACTGCCATTCATGAAGCAACTCAGCAACTATTTACCTGGAATATATACACCACAAAAATTTTATTTTCTTGATAAAGATTCACCAATAACATGTTATTTTATTGAAAAATATTTTAGTGATTTACTAAAACATTGGTTGCAAACTTGGAAGACAGGTTCTAGTAATAGTGAAAATGAAATAGAATATTGGTGGATTTGTTCCGAATCGGGTGCTGTCACTTTTCATCATTCATTAACAATACTTTTAGAATTCATTGCGACTAGTCCACTCTCTTCATTAATTGAACATATTCAAAGTATATTAGTAAAATTATTTCATTCCAATTCACTTCCACTTGCTATTTTAGATATTTCAAATGAATCAGAAATTAAAAATCCAGAAAAAAATGGGGTCATTGAGACATGGAAACATTTAATAAATTCTATAATTAGTTTACCAAATAGGTTAGCTAATAAATTTAAAGGTGATATTCATGAGTTTTTTATTCCAAGAAATTTTGGTGACCTACTTTGTGCACACATTTTAAATGTTGTTGAATGTTTATGTTTAGCTCATATACAAGGTTATTATTTCAATATTGAACCAACTGCCATCTTATTAAGTAAAATTATTATTCATTATAATGATTCACGTAAATCACTTGGTTTAATTTGTCTTTTAAAAAATTTTTCTCAACTTTGCCATAATGACAAAAGGAATGCTAAAGTTATTCAAATACTTTTTCAAAATTTATACAAAGAATCGGTTGATATCATTTCAATAATGATTTTAGAACATTCTTCATCTTATAATGGTGTTAAATTATTATTAGGCAATTTATTATATTTCAGTAGTTGGAAATATGCTCTTACTGTTAAAATTCCATTGAAATTTTATACAGCTGATCGTGACTCTTTAATTTTACCAAATCTTTTTTGTTACTTATTATCATTGAAAAATGTTGAGGCATTGAAAAATCTATTAGTATCTTTATTAGATATTTGGTGTAAGCCACGAGCAATAGCTATCACACCGCTTGATCAACAAGTTTATATTGCCAAAGCATTAGTATTATGTTCTCAATCGTTATTTAAATTAGAAAAAGATCAGCAAACAATTATTGAAATACAGAAACGTTTACTTCAAGGTGTGCCTACACATTTAAATTCATCCCTTCAGGCGACCAGGGCACTTGGAATGGCAACAGCTGAAATAATATGCAAATATATTGAACAAATGAACGTTGATAATAAAGATTATCCTCAACTTAATTTTGATTATTTAGGGATGAATAAGCAATCCGATGAAATTCTTACCAATTTGAGATCTTATAAAAATTATCATTTTGAACCCAAGAAAGAAAAAGTGGAATTTTTTTATGAGCCGTTAATTACTAATATTCATATAAAATCAATGATAACTTCTGCAGGAATTTCCACAAAAAAAATTGAAAAATCAATTGAGGTTAATGATAATCATCAAAATATAAATGAAACTAAAAAAACCAAGAATATAAAAAAGAAAGACAATGATAATGAATCAATAGAAGAAGCTTTATTAGTAAAGGATGTTAAAATATTAACATTAGATAGCGATGATGATGATGATTTTGTACCTTATGATATGGGCAATGACACAAAATCATCTCAAGAGAAAAGACCAAAATATTTAAGGGATCTTTTAGACGGTTTAAATAATACTACGGATTGGGAAATGCAACATGAAGCATTTGAATCTTGCCATGAATTAATTAAAACTAAACTCATGGATGAAGATATTCCATTTGCTATTCAACTACTTGATTTAATTTTAAGACTTGATACAATACCGTCTGTTGAAAATTTCGAAACCAAACGATTCTCTTGTTGTGTTGCTATTGTATGTATATATCCGGCACCATGTGCTCAACATTTAGCTAATAAATTTGCTGCTGAAGTAATCTCGGATGATATAACAACACGAATTCGTATGCTTGATATAATTGCCGCTGCAGCAAATGAAATATCCAAATTGAAAGCTGATAAGAAAGTTCCTGAAAAAACTATACCAGTGAAAAATATTGCTGAATTACGAATTCAATCCAATACTCGTCGATTTAATTCAGCAACTAAAATTCCAGAAGGACAAAGAAATGAATTTGGCAGTGTAGCCGATTCATTTTTTTTCCCACTTTTAGGGGATACGACACGTTGTCCTGGAATTCGATTTTCTCATCCACTTGAATTTAATAAATCAAGTTTTAGCTTAGAACAAAATATCTATTTACTTGAAAAATACTTACAAACACTTACGATGATTATGTTATGTGCTCAAAATATACCATTAGCAGGAAAAATGGGTAAAGAATTATTAGACGCTGTCTGGTATATACGTTTTGCTAGAGAGCCAGCAATTGTATTGGGTGTGATATCATGTGTGGCATCAGTAATAATCACAGCACCGCCAGCCCTTTTAAGATCCGATTTTTTACATTTAGTTCTTGAATATCGCAGCTGGTGTGTTTCACTTGTTGAATCTCTTTCAGCTAATCCATTTATACGAAAAAATGCATCGGATTTAATTATACTTATTGATGGAATAATGAATTAACAAAAATAACAAAAAAAAAAAATACCTCTTAATCTCTACTTGAATTAAATATTATCATTCGTTTATTATTACTTTTCATTTATCCATTTATTATTATTATTATTATTATTATTATCATCATACATTTTTTTTATATTATAATAATTTCATATATTTAGATATATAGATATAGAGATACGTAAAATATAATAAAAATAATTTTGAGAAAATTTTTAATTTGTTTCATTTCTAAAAACATTTAGTTTTTGCTATAGGATCGACCTCTACAATGAGTTCAGCATTCCTTGGCGGACCTCCTTTAATTCCTTCAACATTATCAACAAACAATCAACATCATAATCAAGTTCAAAATAATTTAATGTCTTCCAATAAAACTTCGGTAAGAAAAGGAACAAAAATAAATTTGTGTTTTAACATATTATTATATATAGAATTGGTCCTTTGAATTCTGAAAATATCTGAAGACGCCTTTGACTTAAGGAATATTCAACAAAAACAAACAACAAACTTAAAATTTTTTTTGTTTTTAGAAAATTGAAGGTTTAATATATATATATAAACTTTTGTTGCAAATTTGATTAGGTAAATTGATTTGGATTCAGTTTTTATCTATTATTTTAAAAATGATTTTCAGATGTCATATAATGAGAATAAAATTTATTTGATATAAACAAATTTGTCTTCATATGATAATATTCTGCTTAGTTTTCATTAAATTTTGATTTTGAATAAATAAATTTAGAAACTTTTAATATTTTTTTTTCAGGTGGGAAGCACTTGGATCAATACTGGAAGTTTAAATATCAATATTGATAATTTAAGTATCACTGGTGGGAAATCGAATCACAACGCACCATCAATGAATCAATTAGCATTGAATAATCCTGCATCTTCCCAAAAACCAGCATTTCCTTTTTAATTAATATAACAAGTAAAACATTAGATCATTTATATATTATATATATATATATATAAATTTACTCATTCCATATATATATATATATATATATTTTAATTTTTCTACCTTTAACTAGATTTAATTTATGGTGTGCATTTTAATTCTCATGGTTGTTTTATCAATTTTATTTTAAAAATCATATTAGGTTTCATTTTTCTAATATAATATGTACAAAATTGTTATTTTACTATTATTTATCTTGCTTAAACTTTTTTTTTTATTAATATAATAGAATTTGTTCATTTTATAGTTTAATAATTTGTTATATATATATATATTATGATTATGAATTTGTTTATGGGTAAAACATTCTCAAAAGAGAAAATTAAAAAGAGCGAATTAAACACAATTATTTACATTGAAATCTATTTAAACGCGTGAGACTTTTGAACTCGGAAAATTCTTGGCTGCAGCAACTACATACATTCCCATAATTATTTATCCTACTATCATCCAATTTTATTCTCTTTTAATTCTCATTCATTGATTTTTATCTTCTTACATCTTGATTTATCTTGCCCATTCTTTCGTTTTCCAATTATTTTTTCCCTATAATTTAAACTTTACACGGAAATTTGTTTTATAAATACTTGAAATAGGTGAAAAGAGGTTTTAATTTACAAACAAATAAACAAATCATCCTTAAATCTATAAATAAAAAGAATATAGATTTTTTTTTCATGTTATTAAAATTTAAGTCTTAATCCTAATCAATTTATTTGTACGACAACTATTATTCCTTTAAGGTTCTTCTATGTTTTCAAATTCTTATGATAACTAAAAAATAAATCTAAACAAAGATTGATAAACACTGTTGAATGTATCATAAATATCAATATATTTGATAGTATCTCCTGACATATCGGATTATTTAAATTAAACATTCCATATTACATATATACACTTCCCTCTAAATAAACTTCTTATAAAAATCTATTTTTATAATAAACAAATTTAGAAATTTTTTTTATATATGCCATTTATATAAGAAAATTTCGTAAATTAAGATTTGTTTAGTTGAATAAATTTATTTTAATGATCTATTACAAAATTTTAATTTTATGCAATTTATCTATGAATTTTATTTCTTTTCAAATACAAAAATTATATATTTATTAGTAAGTAATAATTGATTAATTTTGTTATAAAAATTTTACAATATAATATATGATTAATTAATGATTTTTTTTTAATCACTTGTAGATATGTCAATAAAAAAATATTAAATTATATAGATAGATATTATTTATAATATATCAATCGAAATTTGTATATAAATAATGAAAATTTGCTCATTGGTGCTAAGGGTTTATTTTAGTTAATATTTCTTTTCTTTTTTCCTTGAAATGGAAATTCAATTTTTTTTTTTTTTTTTTTGAAATTGAAAATCAATTTTACTATTAAAAAAATTTTAAAGGAAATATTTTCGTGTAATGACTATTCCACATTAAATATTAATTATGATAAACGATATTGTTAAGTTGTTATATTAATAGAATAAAAAAAATTGATGAATAGTATTAAAAAAGTTATTTAATAATTCAAATATTTTATTTTTATTTTATATAATTAAAAGCTTTGTATCATCTATTTAATAAAACTTTTCTAGTATTTTTTCAATCTAATTACTTAAATGATTATAATTCTTTTATTAAGAAGAGATGCAAGAAAAATTAATCATTTTTTTAAAATAATTTATAAAATAAATTTGTTTTTTTTTGAAATCTTGTATCCATTAATTATGAATAAAATAAAAATTTGGCTTTGTTATTTTTTGCTAAATTTTTTTTTATTTTTCAAGCAGGATATTTTCAAAAAAGGCAATATAACATTGAAAAATTAATTTATACTTTAATTACAAAAATTAATACAAGATATTAATTTTTACATAACTTTGATATTAAAATATACTTCCTAGTAATTAATAATATTTGTTTGTTACTTTTTTATGCGATTCCTATTTGTTCCACAAGTTTTATTTATGAACATAAATCGAATTAAATGAGAATATATCACTTAGAACAAAAATAAAGGTGATGGCTTTTCAATTATTATGTATATATTGAAATAATTTTTTTTATGTTATCTGATGTGTGCCTTAAACATTTTCATTCAAAATATAGTGGCACGCTGAGCAATCTAAAGAAAATTCACTTATAAAAAATGATCAACAATAATTATAAAAAAATTTATTTAATATAGTATTATACAGGATTCTGTGTCTTGGAACTTTTTGTAATATTTGTACCTAAATAAATTAAAATAAACTCTTCCTTGTTGTTGTAATCAAATATAAATTATTTATTTTAAAACTTATTTTATACAAAATAATTATATTTATTTTTAAACCTATTTTATACAAAATAATCATATTTATTTATATAATATCTAAATATAATTTAGAATGGTTAATATGAATAGGAAGAGAACTTATTATTTTTATTATTATTCTGTATGTTTCTTCTTCTTTTTCTTAGGTTGTTCAGTAACGGAATCATTTATATTTTCTGAAATGAGATAAGAAAATAAATTATTTATTATTCTTATTTACTGATTAAAATAAATATTAATCATTTTTTTTCTAACCTTCATCATCTACAATTTTTCGTTTCTTTTTCTTTCCTTTTGGATTTTCAGTTTCAGCTTCAGTATTTTGACTTAGCGACATATCGGCTACACTTGCTGAAAATTATATAAATAACAGTTAAAATATTGTGCTTTTTTTTCTTTTAAAATGAAAATTTAATCAATTCAAAAATACCTTCGCCATTTTGTTTCTTTTTCTTCTTTTCTGAAGGCGGATTACTTTCAGATTCTATTTGGGAAAGATCACTTGCTATTTATAATAAAAAAAAAATGATTATTAATATTTAATTTTAATATTCTATATATATTAATGAAAGTTAATTTTATTACCTTCTCCATTTACTTTATTTTTCTTCTTTTTCTTCTTTTTTTCAGACGAGGGCTCCTCAAGAGTTTCAATTCCATTCATTGTAACATTAGCATCTGTCACTAAAAGACGGATAGAATTTAATAAAACTTATCAATTAATTTATTTTTTTAAATAACACTGATCTTTTTTTAAAAATAAAATTGTATTTACCTTCACTATTATTTAATTCGCTTTCTCTCTTCTTCTTTTTTTTCTTTTTCTTCTCGCTTTTCAGTTGAGATTGTAGCATAGAAGCCTCTTCAATTGCCTCTTTCATCACATCAATATTCTTTTTAGGTATTTCTCCAGATTCATAAAATTTAAGTCGATCCTCTACTTGTTGTCTTAATTTCTCTCCAAAGACATTAACCGGCGTTTCTATAAAAAAATAAATATATAACTTTTAATATAAAATAAAAATCAACTTAAATGAATTAATAATGTCAAGTTAATAATTATATTAAAATTATTACCTGTAAAACAGTCAATACGAGATGCAATTGAACATTTATTGGCTAAATATCTACTAATTCTTCCTTTATTTTTACTTCCAGCTCGTCCAATAAAAGAAGAATGAAATAATAGTCCATACTTGGGTGTATTTCCTCGTGTTTTTAATGCTCTAAAAGAAAACATTTTTTTTATTTTAATTAAAAAATGTTGATGAAATTCGTATTTATGTCTTTTAAATTTTATTTTATATTTTTATTGAATTTAATACACAATATTATAAAGAGATATAATTTAGATGTAATCTCAGTATAGAATGTTAAAAGATTGGAGTAAAGAAGGAACTTCGAATGAAGGCATCAATTTCGAACAATATATATGTGAGGATATTATATGAGTTTAATGAAGGTTGAAGGTATGTGCAATGCAGAGATTATAACATTGAAATTTGATTCATAATAAATTCTCCCAAATATAAGAATGTTTAATTAATTTTACTCTTAGGTCATATAAGTGGCCTATACCATAAACTGTAAACTTGATGTATCAGTCATTAGATTATTATTATTATTATTCCTAAATGTAAATGTATAATATTTACCTGAAAAGGGCCTTTTCAGCGCCAAGAATTTGTACAGTTGATGCTGGATATTTTGCTAAATTCGTAAGAGAACCTGCATGGGAAATTAATCTGGCACCAACTTGTTCACCAATCAGTGTTGCTAAATTAGGGGCTACACTTAACATTTTGTTTCTGAGATATTCTGCCATTTGTTTTCGATAATCAGCAAGATCAACAACTCTTATAGCAAACATTTCAATATTTAATAAGTCAATAGGTGAAATATCCATTCCTATGAAAAGAATAAGAAAAAAAAAGTTTTATAAATTTATTATAATAATTATTATTAAAATTTAGATTTAAATATATTAATTAATTACCCATGGAAGATCGTGAAGCATCTAAAATAGCTTGAGCTTTAGCTCTATCCATAACTATTTCTTCCAATTCATCTAATTTCTCTTCATTTAATTCTTTTCTATTTTTAATAAAGTGTACAACTCTAGAATATGTATAATTGTCAGTTACAATTTTAACTAATTCTGGGAAATGATATGAATACCATTCACTGAAAATAAAAAATTATATAAAAATTAAAGAACCATATAATATAATTGAAAGGAGTATATAAAATAGAAAAAATAAAAAAAGAAATAAAATACATACCGAATTCTCATCGAAAATGTATTTATATCCTTATCTAGTTGATCTAAAAGTGCTATACTTTGAATGATCATGTTATCTACTCGATTTACATTGAATTTTACTTTAGCTCTAGAATAAGCATGGCCTAAACCTAATTGAGCTGTTGCTGATGATTTTGTTGTAAATCCTTTAATAAGACTTGAAAAATGAGCACGAATTCCTAAAAACAAAGATAATATAAATATATGTTTATATAAAAATTAATAAAAAAAGTTTTAAAATTTATTTTTAAATATTATAATAATTTATAAACCTCGAATAATTTCTGGAACAACTCCAACATGATTACATGAAATTCCAAGAGATTCATTCAGAGTGGCTCCTAATTTAGCATCAGATACTCCTAGGGTAATTTTTGATTTTTTTCCTGACTTTGGAAGATAAGTATCCAAAAATAAAGTAAGATTTTCAGGGGCGACACCTTAAAAAAATTTATTATATATTTTTAATTTAATTGTAAATTAGTATATTTTTATGAGTTGAAAATTTAATTTTAATATCACATAAAATTGTAAAAAATGTTTATTACATCACGTGGTAAACTATTCTTAACAAATAATTATCCATTTCGAGACTAAAAATTAATTTTAAATTAATGTTAGTCCCTTTAATTAACTATTGTTTTTTCAAAACAAAAATAATTTATATAAATTAGAAATTCTTAATTTATTCATCTTAAATGAATAAATTTTTAGATCAAAATGGGAGACATTTCTATTGATAAAAAAATATATAATTCACCATGTGGTTTAATATAAAAACACTATACATTTTAATTGGAAACTTTTAGTGAAATAATTTTTCTTTTTATAAATTGAATCTTATATTAATATATTTTACATAAAATTTAGCATTATTATTATTATTACTTTAATTTTAAAAATAAACAAATTAGTGAGCATCACGGTCAGGTGAATAATAAAAAATAAATAAAAAATGAAATATCCACGTGATTTCATTGTTATAAATAAAGAAGATTGTGCGAGATCTTTTATATTTTTTTGAAATGTAAATTTTAATAATTATAAATGAAAATAATATTAATTAAAACTAGAAATAAATTATATGTAAAGAAAAAGTATAAAATAAATTCAAAATTTACCTTCTGAAATGCTATTGATATTTTCTAATGCACATAGAGCTGTTTTAAAAGGTGAAAAGCCAACAAGTTTTATTACTTGATTAAATCTCGATAAATCAGTAACTGAAGCTTCAACTTGAGGTAAAAGCATTCCAACTTCTTCAAATTCTCTCACTTTAAAAAGAGCATAGCCAGCAGCATGCTCAAATAGAATGTAGAGTTCACTCTGTAAAAAATACCAAAATTTATAATAAAATATAAATAAATAAAAAAAATCTGTCTTCAAAAAGATATAGATGCTAAAAAAAAAGAAATTGGTAATATCATGAAAACATTAAAAATATTAACCTAATAATATAAAAGCATATGACATCTAATAATATTATAGAATTTTAAATTATTACCATTTTTATAAAAGTTTTTAATTCAGCATAAGAAAAAAACAAATTTATAAATGTATATAAATTGAACAAGATCACAACGCATCACAAAATAAATCTAACCATGTGTTCAAGAGAGGGTTAGGAAGTAATACGAAAGTCATATAGTTTATGTAAATCAAACTACTTTACTCATATGACAACACTGATATAAGCTTATTCATTAAGAGATATTATTCAAAAAATATTATAATATATATTTATAAGCACAAAAATATTTAATTTATTATATTTTAAATAAATAAAAACTTAAATAGTTAATAACATTGAAAAATCAAAATAACATTTAATATTTCAAGTTTTAGAGCGGTAAATTTGAAATTATTATTTTTATAGTTGGTAAATAGAAAGATTGAATATTAAAAAAATAAATTTTTATAAAACAAATTAAATTTTTTAAACCTTTTTTTTATTAAATAATTATATAATAAGTAAGATTAATTTTATAAAACAATTTTTCCCTTAAATTTTTCAAAATAAATTGTTATACATATTCTTATTTCCTTATATGTATTCAATGGATATCTGATTAATTAATTAATTTGTACTTATTATTACAATAATATCGAAATTTAATTCAACACATTTACATTGATTTGTTGAATTTACGGGCTTACCGGCTGGTAGTGTTAACAAGCGGTACATTGGGAGGGGAACGCGGGGGAACGACGTTCCCTTACCTTTTGTCAGAACAGAAATGCCTTCCAGTACTTTTTCATGTCCCGACAACTCCCACTTAAATCTACGTTATAATTTCTTTTTTCGTGTTCGTTAATATTTTGTATAATAAGAATAAGAAAAAATAAAAACTTATATAGAAAAAAATAGTTTGTTTTTTGCTCCCATTATGCGTTCCCTTACCTCTTATTTTACAAATACATCACTGTTGTTAGCTAAAACATTCTGTACATCTGTAGGAATGTTCCGAATATACATACATCAGTACCTGAAACACCGAGCTATCGCTCAACACTTTAAATAAGCTGGAGTGTCTCCACTCAACTATCTCGCAAATTTAAATTAAATTTAATTAATTATAAATTAAAATTAATAAATAATATTTATTAAATCAGCGCATGTTTGGCTCTTTGTTGTTGGCGCGTGATTTGCAGTGTTAAAAAATTAATTACGCTACTTTCAGCAATTCAATCAAGCTGAAATTCTATACCAATAGTAGTTTTATACAATTTTTAGTCACATAAAAAACTATCAAACATATATCTTTATTTTTACGGTCACTTTAGAGGAAAAAAAAATCAAAACGTTGTAGGTAATGACCCTCTTCCGATTGAGCTACATTTCTCAAATGTTGATAGAAAACTACGAATTTTGAATAATTCCCGTATACCAAATTTCATTCTAGCTTAAACTGTTTTTGCGTAATCTTGTCTACATACATACAGACACACACACACACACACACACACACACATATATATATATATTGATATACAATTCTTTAATTATTTATTACAATTATTAAATGTTACATTTTTGCATTAATATGAATAAAATGAATGGAACTTGGGGTTCTCAATAATAATAAATAATATTAATAAATATAAAATATTTTTTTTTTATTTATTTTCCAATTTAGATCTACATCTGCCCTTTCTTTGGGCAACAATAAATCGTTTACAATAATATTTACAACAATATAATGATGATAAATACTGAAGGGAAAGGAGAAATAGGGAGTATTAGGAGGTACTCGGCTCGGCAATTTGCCCGATAGAGTAGGACAGGAGGCAATCTCTCAATTTAGGGTTGAGTGAAAGAGGAGGGAATAGGATAGGAAAGTGTAAAAGAAAACCTCCTGAATACACAAATTGCAAAAGGGAAATGGACCGCCATCCAGTAATTTTATAATACAAATTTATTTTATTATTCATTTAAATTAGAGAGGTTTATTTGATATTTTATTATAAATACATTTTTTTTCAATTAAAGCATCATTAAGAGTAAATATTATATATTAAAGACCAAGTACTTCTATATCTTTCAGATAATAAATAACAAAATAAAATTAATAACATTAAGAAAAACAACACTTAACATTATCATATAATATTCATATTATATTTTCCTTTTATAAGATTATTATTATAACAAATATATATAGATAGATAGACAAATTATTAAAATTATAAAAATTAAAATAGTCTATTCTATACTATCTAATTGTGAATGATTATTAGAAAAAATAGAAATTAAACTTAAATAAATAGATTTTATAAATTATTTGAAAGAATTCTATTCAATAAATTAAGTTGTAAGTAAAAATAAATCATTTATTATTATTTATATTTAGGTTTATTTGTTATTTATTTGTCATTATTATTACATTTTGTTTTTAACTGTACTGACGTCACATGCCTAGCATCACATGTCATAAATGTCAAATATTTTCTAACTAAATTCTGGATTAAATAAAATAAATTTTCATAAGAAAAAATTTTCTTTCAATAATATTTTTTACTTAAATATTTTATATCATAACGACGTAAACTATTTTTACTTATATTTTATTTTATTATTGATTTTCTTATAAAAAAACAATACACTTTTGTTTCAAGAAGAAGAATATTTTTTTTAAATATACTTATCACTTATATATATTAATTAATAATGTCGGATTCAGAAGAGGAAGAAATATCTGAGAAACAATTTAAAATTGTACTTTTAGGTCATTCTGCATCAGGAAAAGTAAAAAGTTTTTAAAATAATTTTTTTTTAAATTTAATAATTTTTAAATTATTTTTTAGACCTCGATTGCTACGCGTTATTGTCATGATGAATTTACTAGACATTATAATCCTACATCAGGTGTTGATTTCTTTCTTAAAAAAACACAAATAAATGGTACACGACATGTGTCTTTACAAATTTGGGATGTTGGTGGACAATCAATCAATGGAAATATGCTCGATAAATATTTATTTGGAGCTCATGTAACTAAATATTGATTTTTCATATTTTTTTTATTTTTATTCTTTGGAAATCCTACTTCTGAGAATTTACTTACTTTTTTTTCTGTAAATTTTAATTAATCATCCTTTCTGATTAAATGACATCAATATTCTCCCAAATTAATATCGGTAATATGATTTCGATAAGAACGGAATTATAACTTTATAACCAAAAATTAATAAATAAATATTAGGATACAAAACCAAATACTCTGCCCCCCTGTACTACCTGAGTGATATATAGATATATATATATAGAGCATATTTTGTTGGAAATTTGCAATAACTTTTCATTTATTTTATTTCAATTAATATATTCAAACCTTTATATATACACTATTTCTTATTTTAAGTAGCTTCCCAATTTTAATCAAGTAGGCTGCGCCGATTCGTTCCCGTAGTCTCCGAGTTCACAAGATGATAAAAAGAACCCAGACTACATTGGAGCTTATTAAAGTGAATTTAAATTTATTAATTAATTTCTTCTATAGGAATTTTATTTACTTTTAATAATATTTAGTTAATATACTTACTTACTCCCATAGAAGAGGCTAATCTTTCTTTCTATCTATTTGTCTCTGGCGCGAAAATTCTTTGCCGTAGCAGATTAATAACGATTAAAAATGACACTTTTTACTACTCAAGAGACAAACTAATTTTTTCCGAATCCCTATAAAGTTTTCCACGATTGAGTCATATACATACATAAGTTGAATCATGAAATCAAATTAAAATTAAAATATAATTAGAAAAAAAAATAGATTTATAATAAATATATTATATTCAAAATATCTTATAAGAAATAAATTCATAACTTTAAAAAACAATGAATCAGATTTTCTTCAAATATGAGGAACAAATTAAATAATATATTTTTAATATTAATTTTATTTATTTAGAAATAATTTGGACATTTGACATTTTTATTTAATATTTTTGGATGAAAATTATAAAAACAAATATTTATTAACAAAAAACCACAATGATATTAACAATCGCAAACATTTCCCCGATCTAAAATGAGTAACTCTACATTCGTATATATGATTTAATGATGAGTGGTTTTGCTAGAATTCAATTTTCCCTGACACACAGGCCAATATGAAAAATTATAAAATGGTGAATTCTCCATTTCATAAAACAAATAAATATAAATGTTTTTTTATTTATATATAGATAAAACAAATAAAATAGCAATATATTATTACAAAAAATACCTTATTGGCCTCAAAAGATTAAAATAATTATAAAGAATTTCTAACAAGACTATTAACATGTTTTATCTTACAAAATAATTTTAAATGTTTAGAACAGTGGTCGCAATTAGATTTTTGATATCGTGCCATAAAAGATGTTTCTGTTCAAACCAATATTTTGGCGTGCCATAAAATAAAATAGTATTGAAAAATATCAGAAATTAAAATGTACTTATTCGTTTTTAAATTTTATTCAAAACTACTATATATGTAATCAAAAATAAAATATCAAGAACTAACTAAACGATAAAAAATAATATATCAAAAACTAAACAATAAAAGTTTACTTGAATTAGAAAGAAACACTATTTTCTACAGTTGCCCAGTATGAGATCTTTTTTGTATAAATTGTGACGCTAAGTGGTCTATATTTGGTATGTAATAAATATTACATGTATTCTGTTTTTGGTTTTGGTTAAAATTACATTCATTTAGAAAATAAAGTTCGCAAAAGTAAGTTGAAGGAAATACTGTTAATGCAGCTATTGCTAGCTTTTTTAATGATGAGAACTGATTTGGAATTGTCATTTACTGTGAACGTAAGATAACTTCGCACGGAGAAATTTTTAAACCTGTGTGGTGCGACGAAATTGGTTTTTTTGCATATTTTTATAACGCGGGCCAGCAAAATTTCGAAGCGTGCCACGTAGGGCTTACAATACCGAACTAAAATCTGAATACCGGTATTTGGTATTTGAAATTTGAAATACCGGTATTATTAATAATAAATTTACTAGCTATATTTCTACTTACCTCAGTTGTTATATTGACTTTTTAACAAATAATATATGAAATCCAATAACTATTATTCTGAAATAAGTAGATATTATTTATTTTATTACATAGAGAGTAGGAGTAGATAGATACAAAAAACGTGCAAGTAAAATAAAGTAAATATTAAATTCTGTTACATTTTACATATAATAGGCTCGTATGGTATTATATAATTAAAGAATTAAATAAATATAATTAAAGAAGAGTAAAAAATATAAAAATATAAATTGAAAGTATTTAATATTAATAACTTGCGTTTTGTTTATTAAAGTTTGCTCTTAAAAAACACAACGCACAACGAATCAAGCGTTTCATCATCAAGCGAGGACCGAATTTTCGTACAAATATAACCAGCGGCCGAAAAAGCTCTTTCTGATTCTACATTTGTCGGCACTATTGTCATTAAAAAATCATACACATTTTGTAAATTCGTAATACCAAAATACCGGTATTTTTACATAAATACCGGTTTTTAATACCGGACAAAAATCGTCCGGGATCCCGGTATTGTAAGCCCTAGTGCCACGTAATTGTGATCACTGGTTTAGAAATTTTCGATAGTCATCATCAAACATTCAAAATTTGATTATAATTTAATTCAAAGAGTAGCCCATTAATTTTTGTTAAATATATTCTTTTAATACTAAAGATAGTTTTTAATTTATTTTTTTTCTTTAATTTCTTCAAATTTTTCAAATATAATAATACTTATTTTGTATAAATTATTTTGTTTACAGATGCTCATCTTTGTTTATGATATCACTAATATGGCATCTCTTGAAAATGTTGATTTATGGATAGAAGTTTGCAAAAGTATAAGTGTTTCACATCATCAAAAACCAATATTAGCACTTTTAGGAAATAAATGTATGTTATAAATTAAATATTTTAAATACGATTAATTAAGAAAAAAATATCTTTTATTTATATATATATATATATCGATAGGTGATATGGAGCATCAAAAACAAGTTAAAGTTGATAAATTAAATAGGATTATTCATGAAAATAGCCTTATTCATCATGTGGTTTCTGCTAGGACAAGCGAAATGGTAATTAGAAATTATTTAAATATCAAAAGATAATATCTCCTAAGCTGATAATTTATTTTTAGATTACACTTAGTTTTCAAAAACTAATCGCACATATACTTGGGGTACGTTTAACAAAAACAGAACAAGAAGCTTCACTACCAGTAATGAAAGCAATGTTAGTAACAGAGCAAAAATTTGTACCAAAACCAACACCAGATATGTCTAAATCTTCAGTTTGTTCTATACAATAATTTAAATCAACTACTCTAATTTTAGTCAAATTTATCTATATATATAAAGGAGAGTGTTTGTATGTATGTATGTATGTATGTAATTTGTTTACTTTTTTGCTGTCATAGAAACAAACAAAAAAGAAATTCCCAATCAAAGAATTATTATAATATTTAACTTTTTATTTTAAATTCTAATATTCAAATATCATTTCAATTAAATAATTTATTATAAAAAAGTTCTCATTTTAATTAATATAATAAAATATTTAAATCATATTTAACTTAAATTATTTTGTATTTATTCTTTCTATATTTGAATACTTCTTTTATTTTAAGGGAGGGAATTAACTATGATCTAAAAAAATTAATAAATGAACTTAATAATAAAAAATCAAATAAATCCATTAATTTAAATTAATACTATTAATGAATGTATATATTGTTAATTTATCTTTAGTTTTATCAATACTTTTATACCGTTAATTTTTATAAATTAATTTTTAAAAATTGTCTCAAGTCTCTAACTTTGCATTTTCTCAAATTTTATTATAATTTAAAATATTCAATAAAAATCAAGCAATGAAATTAAAATATCAAAATGAAATGATCAAGAAATATTATACTCTATTATAACATATACAATACTTATAAACTATAGGCGGAGGAAATATTAGACGATATCATTGCGGGTTCAGGCCAAATCGATCAACATTAATTAAGATATTTTCATTATGACAGATATTAAAAAATCCGCGAATTCAATAATTCTGTTCACTAATTATTTGTAGACTTTAGTAAAACCTACGCATGACTCAATAGATCCGGATGAACTTTGTCAAATTTTGATCTTAAAATTTATCTTGAAGGTAGTAAAGAAAGAGTAAGATGTGGAAATCAATTGTAAAATATTAGGTTACCCAGACGACTTAAATATAATAGGAGATTCGGCAATTGCAATTACAGATACCGAGGAAAAATTAATCGAGGTAGGAAAAGAGATGAGGTTTGAAATTAATAATGATAAATAAATATATTTAGAAACAAACAGGAGCAGTATTAACAAACAAAATGTAGAATTTGAAATGTAGAAAAATTGAATGTAATCACGAAGGATAATAATATTTGAGAAGAATTTAAATCGAAGTTGCAATCGGGAAACGCCTGTTATCATGCAGTAAAGAGGCTTATCTCATCAAAATTATTATAAAAGGGAATGAAAATTAAAATATATAAAACAATTATTTTGTCTGTTGTATTATATGAGTGTGAGACATGGTCTATGATCTTAGGAGATGAGAGTGGATTCAGAGTATTTGAGAATAGGATTCTCTCCAGCATTTATGGGCCAAAGAAAGATGAGGGAATGACGTACGAGAGATGGAACAGAGGTTCAGGATAAGGACACTTGGAGAAATGTGGTTGTAGCTGCCAAGAACTTTCGAGTAGATAGATATAACATATTCAATAATAATATATATAATTAATTTACTAAATAAATTAAAATATATTTTAAATAATCACACAATAAGAAATGAATGTTTTATGTTATACATTGTTTGACACAAAATGGATGAAAACCTTTTACTACTTTCAACCAAATACTATGTACCACTCGGGAGTACAGGGGGCGGAGCCCCCGTCTAGATGTGAAGAGCGACGAAGGAGCTCTGAGCAGCTAGTAAAATATATAAGTCAAATTTAATATTTTCTTCAAAATTTATCAGTCAATTATTTTGAAAGTAAGGTGGGGAAGAAGGCATGCTTTTTTATATTTTGTCTTATTAGATAATGTATGTTTATTATAAAAGAATGCTGACGAAAAATGACATTATTATACCTAAATGAACTTAGCTCTCTTTCAAAATTAATTATATTGGGCGCGATCGAAAATTGGTTCAAAGCAGTGGCGTACCGTGAGGTTCTTGCGCCTGGGGCAACTGAGACATTAGCGCCCCCTTTCTTATATATATATATATATATATTTAATTTAATTTTTTTTTAAAGAATATTAATGACGAATAACGAAACAGGTTTAACAGATTTTAATAAGCGTATAAATAATATTTATTGACTTACACAAAATACAGTTTAACTTTAAATATTAATTCTTCTTTTATTCCAAATTGGCTTCCCTAATTTTGCGCCCCCTAAATTTGGCGCCCGGAGACATATGTCCCCCCTAGTTACGCCACGTCAAAGGCAAGAAACGATTTTTTTTTGTCATAACTCGTACAGGGTATATAAAAAAATCTTTTTTTCTCTTTGTACCAATTTTCGACCGCGCCTATTATAATCGTTCAAATAAACGTATAATTGTAAAATAAAAAAGAAATATTATATAATAATTTAATTTGATAATTAGAAAACACACAATTCAATTATAGGAAATTATTAAAATCTTTATATTCAATTATCTAACCAATTTTCAATACCAAAGATATATAAAAATAAACATTTTACGTTTCAAATATGATTTTTTAAATTCATTTGGATTTTATTAAAAAGCTGAAGACAACTTATAATAATATATTAGTATATAAATGATTTCTATCTCTTTCAAAATCTATAATAAAATAAACTAAAACATCCATCTAGAAAATATGAAATTTTGGCCAATTTTAAATTGAACGAATTATTAGTATTTTTTAAGATATTAAAAATATTAACTAGTAAAGATTAAAGATTAAATTAAGCATGATACCTAATTTGTTTAATAATGAACAAAACAGCTCCAATATAATATATATATATATATAAAAGAAAAATATTTGAAATTATATTAAACACATACCATATTTTATAACATACTAGATATATATTAGGAAAGAATTTTAGATATTTTAATATAAAAAAGAAAAATGTAAAGTGCACTTATTATATTATATTATATATATTATGAAAAATTATTTCCGGGTTATTTTCAAATTTAATTGTGTTTAAACGTAAAAAGAACCCGTAAATTACTTCTCATAATAATAAAAACTTTCACAAAAACCTAACGAACATATATATATATATATTCAAAAATAAATGTTAATACTATTAATATATTTATTGTTAATATATTATTCAGGTACAATAATTTTACAGAAATTTCATATTTTAAAAGATAATTACAAAATTATTATTTTAATAATTTTTGATTTATATATTTATCATTTGACTAGATTGGGAGGAAAAACAAATTTCATTTAATATTTATCAATTATGATTATAAATCAAAGAAAAGAAAAATATATATCATATATAAGGACAATTCAACAAGGAGAACAATTTATTTATTTATTTATTTATTTAAATATTTATAATATATTTATTCCAATTATATATATTTTTTTAATTTTAAAGCACTGATAATTTTATATATAAATAAAATTTAATTTCTTTTATGTTTTTTTATTATTGTTTAATTATTAATAATAACAATAATTTCATTGATAAATTATTTAAAATCTATTTTAGTCTAAGATAATGAACAGATAAATTTAAATTTAACATTACATGGAAATTTCATCACTTTTCATTAGACGTCAATTTTATAAATAAATTAAAACAAAATTAAGTTACACTATGATATTTTGTCAATATAAAATGAATAGGTCATAAAGCTCTAGTGACATTTATATTTCATTAGATGAGAAAATTGGTGCAGATTAATTTCCGAACTGTCTCAATTGAAATTCCTTAATTATTAACGAATGGAATATTATTAAAAATATGATTATAAATAACTGAGAAACGTCATTAAAATTCAAAATGAGGGAAATGTATGGGTGATTAATGATAAACGAGTGAGAATCAAGCTCTCTGCAATTAAGACAGTAGAATGGAGGAATAAAATATTGCTTGCTAAAATATTATTATTAATTTTATGAAATTATTTAAATATGATTAGTTCAATTAAAGTAAAATTAAAAAAAGGGGAAAAAAGGTCTGAAATTTAATAAATTAAAATATAAATAATCAAAATATCAATTTTGGGAACAAAACACAGTACCTTATGGAAATTTGTTTTCATTTAACACCATAATATGCACATTATTTGATTTTATTTATTTTTTTATTTTAAATACACCTCTCCTCCGCTATATCTCAACTCTCTTTTATTAATTATACTTATTTTATTCTGTAATATTATAAAACCATTATGGTTTTAATAGATAATGACTTTAATTAATATTATAATTTACATATATATATATATATATAATATATATAATTATACTCATTACAACATTTATTTTTTATTAATATCTTAAAATGAAATGAAGTGAAATATAAATAAATAAATAAATAGAAATTAATTATATAAATAATGATCATGAATATTGTTTATATTTTTTATTAGTTTGATGATAATAAATAATTTATCAAAATTTGAAATATTATTTTGAGCAGTAAAATACTGATTGTTTTTTAAGGTTAATTAATATATAAAATTATTTAAATAGGAGTTTATTTTAGGATGTGTGAAATGCAGATCAAGCAAGCCTGGCAAACTCAAAATGATTAAAATTAAATATACAAATAACAGAAATGTTTTAAAAACAAAATTTTTCAATTTTTAAATAATATAATCAATTTTTTTACTAATAATAAACAGAATACCAGAGTTTATATTTTTTTAAGGATAGGCTCATAAATATTTAGTTAATCCGGCTTGTGTTAGATTCTATTAAACAAGATTTTAAAAGAAAAATTTAACTTTAAAACTTTACTATTTTTTAATATTATGATAATAAGTTTAAATAAAAAAAATTATTAAATTATTAAATAAATTAATTAAAAATATATTTGAATTTAATTTCATATTTTAAAGCATTTCTAAATTTTCATTATTTTGAGGTGTAGAGTGATAATTAGGATTTAAAGGCCTACGAGGCCAATATTTATACGACAATAATGTTTCCCTATCATGAATCCATTTACGTAATTGATCAGCCAAAGGTTGAAGATGGGTTGCTATCCATTCTGTAATTGTTGAATGATCATATACCTCTATCATAGCTTTTTTTAAATCTTGTTCAATATAATTTATTTCTGCCAAACAACGATCCAGTTGACTTGCTGCATACTCTACCTATAAATCATAAAAAGATAATAACAATTAGAATTTTATTTAAATACCTAATTTTATCTAAATTTTCACCTTTTAAAATTCTTTTTATTAAATAATAAGAATAAGTCAATTATTTTTTTAATATATTCTTAATGAGGCGTTCTGATCTCGATTCCACTTACAAATATTCTTATAAACAATAATGATATTGGTGGATGGATTAAATAACTGGGAAAATAATATATATCAATTATAACCCAATTAGAATGAATATGTTTTATAAAATGAATCGATTCTCATTTTAGCTTTTTTCACAAAATTCAGCAAATAACAACAATATTATAAAATTTAAAATTGGATAAAATATAAAATAAATATGATTTGATGTAATGATGAAGGAAATAATAATTTTAATTTGCCTATTCATATAAATTGATCGAGATCATGATTATATGTGATTCATAAAAAAAATAAAAATTACAATTATAAATACATAATTAGAAGATAATAGAAAATGGTTAGGTTGGTGCAGGATAAAGTCGCTTGAAGGAAAATATATATATATATAAGATATATATACAGAATTCAGTTTAATCTATTTTGATTTGATAAAAAACAGTTCAATAAACTTTTTATTAAATATTGAAATATTTTTAATTAGTTCAAAGGTTATATGTATAATATTATATTATATATATATATATATATATATATATAGTATAAATATTAAAAAATAATTTTTTTCAAAATGTTCATAGATTATTCTTAAAGAAAGCAATGAATATTTTACTATTGGTAGTATCTTAAATTTAATTTTTAATTTTTAAAAAATGAAACTTCTGCACCTAAATCGGACACTGAATATTTCAGCGGAACCTAAAGGGGACATTTGGAGAACTCTAGCCTTACATTAAGTTCAACATCTTGGTTTCAGATTAAATAAATCAAAAATTTAATTTTCAATATTTTATTATATAAAAATTAATAGTATATTAATTATAAATCATTAGTATATTAGTTACGTCTTTGGTGCTCTTCGAATCTAGACAATTAATTTTAAATTCATAAATGATTCGATATTTATATAATTTATTTTCTATGTTCAAAAAAGGAGTATATAAGAATGTTGTGATTTGACCTAGCCAATTTTGAGTCTACTAGGGACAGACAGACACACATTTGGATTCTGAAATGTAAAGAATTTTCCGTCCCTGTCCGCTATAGGTGCCATTACTTATTATGTTTGAAATTTTCTTACACTCATAATAATAATAATATTTAATTTATGAAATAAATTATTGAATTATATTAAATGTATAATATATATATATATATATATAATTTAACTTACATGTGATGGACTTGCATAATTCATTTTTCGATTATAATGATGGAACCATCCTGCAAAATTACTATCTTGTTGTAAATGTGCAACCATATTTCGTAGAGTAAATACACGTTCTACTGCATCAAGTACTTTTGCTCCAGGAAAATGACATCTAGTTCGTTCTGAACTAGATATAGTCATTGGAACATTCCCTTCACATTGAAGTCGATCACGAACTCGCCAAATTCCAAATTTCGATTCTTAAATAAAATAATATTTTAATAATAATAATAATAATAATTGTAATAAAAAAAATTTCATTCATTCATTATTCCTATTAATATTATTATCATTAAATATTAGTCATTATCTTATCTTAAATAAAATTACAAGATAGTATTAAATAATTAATCATTTTTATAGTTATTTAATGATAATAATAATAATAATAATGATAATGACAAACATTAGTAACCTGGATTAAGATAATGTAAATTATAAGCTAAAGAAGGAAGTCCGACTGGAAGTAATTCGCATAGTACAGAAAAATGATCATATCGTTGCCAGCCTGTTATAGCAATTCCTTCAAATTTGATTCTATCTTGGTATTGATTCACAATCTCCATCCAAGATCGGTGATTATCAAGATGAATACCTTAAATAATTCAATATAAATAAATAATAATAAAATTTTAATTTTTTATTTTAATTTTTACTTACTTATATCTGTTACAATTTGATCTGGTCCTGTAGCACCTTTAAATGCACTAGCAATCCATACTTTATCAAATACAGCAGCATATTTATCCCATAATTGACTAGTTAGTTCAGAATAAACTTGTTGGGTATATTTCCATATCATTGGGACAATTAATTTAGGTAAACCAGATGCTTTCAATTCTTCCAATGAAAGTTTACGAAATTCATCATCCCACGTCATCGGTGTAATTTTAGGATATGTTTGTTTTACATATCTAAATAGGTATTTTTAAATTATTAATTCAATATATATAATAGCATGAATAGTTTAATTTTAAAATCTATCAAATAGCGAAAATTTTAAATACAAGGTACAGCCGTAAGCAAAATTTAAAAATGATCAAAAAAAATCTGGAACATTCAGATCAATTCTGCTGCACTCGTAAATCACATTGTCGCAGCATCCACATTCCTTTAACCGTCCCAATCATACAATTATTTAATCAGTAGAAAAAAGGGTTAACCTCTCATTTATACTGAAATTGAGTTTTATGCATATTTATGAAAGTAGAATTATTACTCTTTTAGTCTGTGATATTTAAGTGTTGTATAGCACCATTTATAAATATAAAGTCATTTAAAATTTAGGAATATGAACTAATTCTCTAGTCTTCGATGCAAAATGTATCCATCCTTCAAAATCATAGTTTTTAATAATTGACCAATAGGAAATAGACTTTCGTACAATAATGCTAAATTAAATGGAAGAGAAAATTTTTCGATTTAAGGATTCTCACAATGATATACATGATGATACATTGAGTTAATACAATTTCTCGTTATACTATTTCCTTTATTTTCCAGTTCATAAATTCTATGTATAGTGGCGGAAAAAGGTTATCGCCATGAGGGCGCTGTAGTCAGACAATCAGCCCATTGCCATTGTTCGCCAAAAGCGCCCCCCCCCCCATGACCTCTACATTTTTCGGGCACTGTACAACTTAATAAAAGTCAAATAATAATAATAATAATAATAATAAATAAAAATTTATGAATATTTAAAATGAAAATTAATAATAAATAGCAACAATCTTAAAAACAAAATTATTCTCTTTTATTAAGTTAAGTTTTGTTGCAATTCCTATCAATTCCTAATAGAGAAAATTTCTACATCTTAAAATAACTCACTTAGCAATTCTTTTAACGTGATTAAGAAAAAGATCTGTTTCAGTCCACATATGTTTTTCCATTGCTTCACCACAATATGAACATTTGCCAATATAATAAACTTCATCACAGCCTATATGAAGATATTGTATATCGGGATGAGCATCAATTATCTGATCAATCATAGCAGTTATTATAGAAAATGTTCCATTCCTAATTGGACAAATCACCTAAAAATAGATAAATAAATAAAAATATTTATACATTTAATATATATATATATAGATATGTAGATATACATATAGATTAATATAAATTTGACGTTTTACCTGTGGATATCGTTCAACTTCACGAACATTTATAAATTTTTTCAATTTTAATAAAAATTCCATATGACCAAATGTTTGTATAAGTGGGATTATTTTGAGATTATATTTTTTGGCATTTTCTCTAATGATTTGGATTTCTTCAAGTGTGTATGAATTATGAGCTGATATATCACCAATTAAAGGTCCTTTATAAGGGAACATATCTTCATATTCAATTAATACACCTGAGGCTCCCATACTACTAATAAGTCGAAAAAACTCTTCATAATAAGAGACCTTAGGCGGGGCTCCTTTTAAATCTAAATGTACAATTTTATCACCTTGGAAATTTTGTGTTTCTTTACCATAAGACCATTCTTTAAAATTGTTTTCAATATGCCTTTTCGAGTTAATATCAGCCATAATTTTAATTTCATATTCATGTTGTTTCGTCAAATGTTCTATACTTTGTGTTAACGATGATAATTCATTAATATCAACTGGTGGTTTTTTTCTTTTAGAAATATCATTAACAACTTCACTGTGTATCAGAAAATCACTTGAAGATATTTTATATAAAATTATAATAATAGTTAATGTAATCACACCAAAAATTGTTATTTGAACTCTTCCACGAACTTTAAACATTTTTATATTTGTCATTTATTTGAATTAACAAACAATAAATATTATATAGAATATTTCATTACATATTTATTAATAGAAATTTATTTTAATATATAACAAAAAAAATAAAAGTAAAAATAAAAAAATTATTCATAAGACTTTTATTTTTATATTTGAGTTTTTTATGATTTTTATATCCATTATATCTTTATATATATATATATATTCAGTTTCTAAATGAAATAATATTCTGTATAAGAAAATTGATAGAGAAATAATAATAATAATAATAGTAATAATATCTTATTAATTTACTTTTATTCCAATTGATTAATGAAAACATTATTTTATAGCTGTCATTTTAAAGGGGGGTAATTTGAAACTCCCTAGGTAATGGATATTAAGATCGAAAAAAAATAGAAAACATTTTTTCTTTTAGTTTTTTTTTTTTTTTTTAATAAAAATATAATTATAAGAAAATAGCAAAAGCTTGTGAAATGTATTATTTTTTTACATCTGGGTATTGTATTTGTCAAGTTGTCTTCTTTTGGCAAAGGTGGGGGATTTTATCAGACGCATAAACAGCTGTTGCCTCTGACACTCCTCCGTTTTTGCCGCATTTAAAAAGCTGCAACAAATTCAGAGCCCGGCATTCCAACGTGATAAGACTTGGCTAATACAACAAATCTTGTGTGCATTCATCACTTATCGGAATCGATATTTTTTTTTCAATATGGAATCAATGAATCGGATGATTTTTGGTGGTATTCAAGGGTATGTTTGTTTATTTGTTTTCACATCCTCTTATCAGTCTTATCATTCAACTTATCGAGAAACATCACAAATATTTCACTAAACCAATTAGATTATCGATTACTTTCTAGTATATTACACTTTCTAGTATGAATAAATAAAACACTTATTCAAATAAATATCCACTATTAAAAATGCCAATATAAACGCCACGTGCTCACATTTCACATTTCCGCATATTTTACAAGGTTAACATTTATATTTACTTTCACTTTATAAATATACAAATGAACAACAAATATTTCTTATTTGAAATAATATATTATTAACTTATTTTCATATTCTATATATATATATATCCCTATTTTTTTTTTAAATTTGTAAAAAAAATCTAATATTTTAAATTTTTATTAATTAAAAAATACCCATATTTTTAGTTTTTTTTTAATCTTTTTAGTTAAAATCTACCATCCTCTTAGGGGGATGGGACTGCCTTCTCAGCCGCGTATCCTTAAGTCTATATTAAGAAGAAATTAACATTTAAGTATTTTAATTTAAAAATTTCTAAAATATTTTTTTTTTATTCTTTATAATGTGATGATGTTATTTTATATCACAAAATTTAATTTCTAATAAATTTAATATATAAAAAATTTTACAGATGGATATTTGATAAATATTTATATTAAACAAATTAATTGTATATTTCTAAAGCTCTTTAATAAGTATACTTGTTTTTTATAAATAAAATATTTTTTAATTGTTTTTTTTTCAATTCATTCATTACTTTGATAATATAAATTACATTTACTGAGAATATCAATCCTTTTTTTAAATTAATTCCTAATAAGACAAAATCAATTTGATCAATCCAACTTCAAGACCTATTAACCCCTTTTAATAGAGCCAATAACATTTGACAATTTTATTTATTTTAATTTAATATGTAGCCATGACCTTTTGGTGAAGATATGATAAAAATAAAATGTATCGAATGTAATTGAAATCGTGAATATTTTCAAATATAAATCATTTATTCACTGAACATGATTTTCTAAATATTTGGATGAAAGTGTAAACTTTCTCAGAATTATTGACAAACAATGCTTATAAAAGAACATGCGAATTACTCTCAAATAAAATAGAAGAAATCTTTTTTTTACTCCTTATCTCCTTTAAGTCCTGTTAACTTAATGCAGCGGTCGGGAAACCGGGGTAAATTACCCCACATGGGGTAAAAATTAAATTTTTGTGAGTAAAAAGTATATATATTTAATTTGCTTTTTTATAAACCTGTTAGTATTTTTACAAATTAAATTTTTAGTTATTGTTTTCTTTTTAAAATTATCATGGGGGGACTATAATAGGAAAGATGCTAAAAAGAGGCGATTTCGTTGTTTTTTTTCCTCTTCACCATGGGGTAATATCAACTTGCACCAAAATATTTTGGAGTATTGATTAAAAAAGTTCCTCGATCCCTGATTTAATGAATTAATAATTTTTTTGAATTTTATTATAAATCATGTAAATATATAACTTGTATTTATATAACATAATAGATATTACTTTTTTTTTTAAAATATATATATATATTTATATTAAACGCACAAAAGGTAAACAAACTAATAATAATGAATTGGTTATAATTACTCCTTTAGATGTGATATTAATTTTATTTAAAAAAAACAAAAAAAAAATATAAGTTATGATTATAGAAAAAAAGAGTAAGTGAATGTGCCTATGCCCAAATAAAAATATGTATTTAATTTAATTAGTGGTCAAATTTAGTAGAATTTTATTTAAAATAAATATGAATAAAAAGATAAAAATATATATATATATATTTAAATCATAATTTTTTTTAATTATCTCTAAAATCATCAATTTCAAAATCAAGGTCATATATAAAACTTAATTTTCCTTTCAAGTTTTTTATTTTACGGTAAAGTCTAGATTTTAAATGGAATTTAACCTTGATATTTGTAACAATTCTATTTTAAGTAGTAAATAGAATAATGATTAAATTCTTTAAATTTTATTTATTATATTTTAAATAAATTAAAAATTTATCTTAAATTATATTACATCAAATTATAATTTGATTTTTACAATTATAAAATGAATAGAAATGATCATAGTTAACTTAAAATTCAGTATTTTAATACGTCCGGTATGGTCTAGTGGCTAGGATACCTGGCTCTCACCCAGGAGGCTCGGGTTCGATTCCCGGTACCGGAATTTTTTTTTTTTTTTAATTATTTTCAAATTAATTAATAATTAATCATATATATATATTATTTAATTTATTTATTCCTATATAACATATATGGAAAATTCTAGGTTTATTAAAATTTATTTTTTTATAGTTTTAATTATTTATATTCAGGTAAAAATATATTTCATCAATTTTAAGATGCATGTTTGTTTCGCTCTATAGTTTTTACAATCATAAATAAATATATGTTATATGTTCTCTTTAACTGGAGAACTTTCTTTGATTTTCAATTAATACTTTTAATTAAAATAAGTAATACCTACTACTACTAATTTATCTATTTTTAAATTCTACATTTTTTTTCATTGAACATATATCTTGATGATTTTCTTTATTATCTGTTTTTATCATACTAGCAATAAATTCTATTTGAAGAAGTTTGTGTGGTTTTAAAATTAAATTATAATATCCTATAATAAATATTGTTTAAGCTCTTATTTTTTCACTCATAAATCATTAATTCTAATTAGTTATATCACATCGGAAAAACACATTTTTCCATATTATAAGATAGTTTAAAAAGAAATAGGATTGAATTGATAAGAAAATTTTTAAAAAATCAATACTTCTTTCTTAATGAAATAATATTTTAATATAATTTAGAAAATCAAACAAAATTAAATAAATAATAACATTTACAATTTTTTTTTTAAACTGGTAGTTTTTTTTTTCAAATAAAACATTAAGAATTTTTAATTAATTTTGATTAATCATAAAACTAAAATAAATAAAATAAATAATATACCTTTAAGATTGGACAGTCATGAATGTAAAAACAAAATCAATATTAAATATACACATAAATTGGGGATAGAATATTGAATCCGGAATTTTCAGATGTGGATCTTAATTATTTTTTTCTTTTCTTTTATTTCATTGAAGTGGATGATTTTTTTGTATTTTTTATTATGTAAAAATATATATAATAATAATAATAATAATAATAATAATAATAATAATAATAATCTTTATTTTGAAAAAATAATACATTTTATATACAAAAATATATACATTTACTTTAAGATATAATCATGGCATTTGGCCTTGTGATGAACTGCTCTTTCCCTATACATATATACATTAAAAAGAAAAAAAAACCAAACACAATTTAAAGTCCCAAAGTCAGGGATTAATATCAAAAATTAAATTCCCTTATTAGGGAGTACCTGTATTTCCAGGCCTCCCTACTATATTTGACAAGACTCTGCCAGTCCCCCCCTTCAAGGTACTCTTTGAACTCCTCAAAGGTAAGTACTTCCCTGCCGAGTGCCCTCATCCTAAATTCTTTCAAGATGGGGCATCTCGCAATGAAATGGAAAGTATCCTCCTCCTCCAAAAGATTGCATAATGAGCATATTTTGACTTGGCTTCTGAAAGTATATTTATTTAAATATAGCAATTCTCCTCGAATTTTCATCAGCCAACTCCTATTATTTACACTCATCTCTCCATTTTCATATTCAAATCTTTCTAGTTGTTTATAAATTGTATGTCTTTCACTATTGTTCACTCTCTCCATTAGATCACTTACTATTATTTTTTTCATTTCATATACTATAAATTTGGAACTGATTTTACCATTAAGGATATCACTAATGTTAAGGTTACACTTTTCACACAAATTTTGCCAGTCCTTAAACCATGAAATTTTATTGTTTATAATTTCTTTTATTACTACAAATGGATATCTATTATGCGTCATTTTTAAACATTTTATTATGTAATCCAAGTGTAATTTTAAAGTGTATATATAAGTTGGTGAGAGGTTTGTTTCCAAGTATAATATGTAATCGGGGGTATTCCTTGGCAGATTAAAACATTTTTTGACAAAGAATTTGAAAGGTACTTCAACCTCATCATAACTCTTATATCCCCATACCTGGGCACCATAGCATATTATTGATCGTGACACTGAGTTAAAGACTTTCAATTTAGAATTCCAGTTTATATTATTATTTAATAGTATTCTATTAAAGGAATTAAGAGCAAATATGGCCCTCTCCTTTTTCTCCTTAAAGTGCCATCCCATTGCTAACCCCGACGATACTGTGATTCCAAGATACTTATATTTATTAACTATTTCCACCTTTTTTCCTCCAAAATACCAATTTTCTCCCGCCCCAGGACGCCCACCATTTCTAAATACTACTATCTTTGATTTTTCCAAATTTACTATCAAATTCCACATCTTGCAATAATTCTCTAATGTGCTTATCATCCTTTGTAGCACTATCTTTTCCGGGGCTAAAATTACAATGTCATCCGCATAGGCCAGCATCTTAATTTTAGTTTCACCAATGGTCACCCCCCCCCCCTCCATAAAATCTTCTATATCATTCACAAACAATGAGAATAGCGTCGGACTTAGCAAACATCCCTGTTTCACTCCCATAGTTGTTTCGAATGCTTTAGTTAGCTCTTCTCCACACCACACACTAGCCTGCGTGTCTGTATACAGACTTTTTATTATTTTGACTACCTTGGTAGACAATCCCAAATTCAGTAATTTGTAATACAGGGCCTGCCTATCAACTCGATCGAATGCGGAGGAGAAATCCACGAAGAATGCGAAGACTTTTTGTCTTTTTTTATTTAACCGGAGGTTAATTATGTTAATAAGGGTGTTGATATTGTCCACAGTTGAATAATTACTTCGGAATCCTGCTTGAAATTCCCCTATTATATTCATGTTATTTATCCAGCTAGTGATTCTATTTAACAATAACCCTGTGAACAATTTACTCACAACATTATTAAAAGAGATCCCCCTATAATTCGATACTTCACTAGTCAGTCCCTTTTTATGTATTGGAAATATGATTGAATCTTTGAAACCCCTTGGAACAATTCCATTTTCAAAAATCTTATTAAAACAAGTAAGGAGTTTCTCCAAAAAAAGATTTGAAACATTTTTATAAAATTCGTAAGTAGACCAGGAGCTTTATTACTTTTAGCTTTATTCAACACCCTTACCAATTCAGACATCAAAAAAGGGCTATCTAAATATTCAACAATTATAAATGGCTCCGCATAGCTTATACTTGAACCCGAAAGCGAAGGGTTTAACAACCTCTTAAAATAATTCAACCATGCAAGCGGCGGGATATTTTTATCAGTATTAAATTTTTTATTTTTAAAATGACGTACCAGACACCAAAATTCTTTACTGTTATTTACTTTTTTAAATTCATTTATTAGATTATCTAAATATAGCTGTTTCTTTATTTTGCATTTATTTGTAAAAATATATATATATTGGGTTCGTAGTGATTGCTAAATTCAAATTTGAAGGAAAATTCAAAATTTTTGTTGAAAAATATAACTTTATTCAATTAGATACTGTCTGTTCTTGTCGATGAGATTTTGCCATTGTTCTGGCAGTGTAAAAATTCCACGTTCGTAAAATTTCTGATCTTTTCTATCAAAACACTGAATTAAATGTTATCTCACAACATCAGCTTTATTAAAATTCTTATAATTTACGGAGTTCTGTATGGAACGAAACAAGTGATAATCTGAAGGCGTAAGATCAGGGCTATATGGTGGATGTGACAAAACTTCCCAACCCAGTTCCAATAAATTTTGGCGAGTGACCAAAGACGTATGGGGCTTTGCGTTATCATGGTGGAAAACAACACCCTTATGATTTGACAATAGCTGCCGCTTTTCTTGAATTGCATCCTTCAGTTTAGCGAGTTGTTGAAGATACATGTTTGAATTGATCTCTGCTTTTGATGTCGTTTAGGCTAGTTCATTCCGATCAACGTTGTTATAAACCACATTTCGTTGCCAGTAATTAGGCTTTTCAGAAATGAATCTATTTCAGATGCTAATGCGTTTCGTCAAATGAATTTCCTTAAGCTGGTGAAGGAGCCATAAATAGAGTTTCTTGACATAACCAAGCATTTTTAATTTTTTTCAATGCATCTCTGCGATACATTGAGCTCCTCTGCAATATCACGTGTTGTGTTATGGCGATCTGAATCGATAAGGCCTTGATATGGGTTTCGCCGACTTCGACTGGAAGGGCAGATCGTTGAGCATTTTTCAGTGAAAAATCGTCAGAACAAAATCTGACAAACCAATTTCGACAGTGCCATTTTTCAAGGTTTCATTTCCATAGACGGCACATAACTTCTTTTGGGCTTGTGATGCATTCTTGCCTTTTCGTAAGTAATACCATAAAATATGCCTGAAGTGCACGTCCTGTTCTTCCATTTTTAAATTGGGGAAAAAACAAAACTAAAAGTACTAATTGATATAATTTAAACAATAAGAAAAACAAAACTGGTTAGATACTTGGACCACTTTAACAAAAAAAAAGAAAGTGCAACCTCCATCTATCCACAAATCTGCAACAACTTAGTTGACAACCAAATATATATTTATATATGCATATTTTTGTTTTAGTGGGGCCACACATTCAACGATAGTTCTACTAAATGAATTTGGAGAAGAATTAATTGAGTGCACTGGTCCTGGAACAAATCATTGGGTAACTAACAATTTTTATATCGTTTAAAATCTTTACATATGATTTAGGACTGTATGGTAGTAACAAATTTTCAACCAATTGGTATACTCAACTGAACACTAAACCTTATTTATAACAATATTATAAATCAATTTATAGTATAATGAAAAGTACTTTAATTTCAATTCTTGAAATCTAGTTTTAGTTCAAATGATAATTATACTACCACTATATTAAGCATTACTTATTTGCATCATAATAAAAAAGCATTGTATAATTTACATAATTTAATTAACAATATAAGGCCTTTTATTAAATAATATTGTTAATAATAATTTTCACATTATTTTTTACAGATTCTTGGAATGGAAGAATGTCAAAAGCGAATTAATACGTTAGTAGATCTAGCGAAATCAATGGCACGCTTACCGACTGATAAACCGCTTATCAGTTTAGTTAGTATTTAATTGATATATCTATTTATATTTTTCTCATTCAATGACATTAATGATCTCGAAAGTTTTTCCTCTCAACATCCACATTCCTCTATCTATTGTCCCTATTCTGAATCATTTAATTGTCTCCTTATTCTCTTTATATCTGATTTTATATTATCTTTTACACGCTTTGTTGGTATAATTTTCTAGCTCCGCCATTCCCTGGCAACCTCATTTTTCGTTGGCCAATGAATGCTACGAAAAACCCCTATTTTCAAATACTCTAAAATTACTCTCGTCTCCTTGAGTCATTGACGTTGCCTCTCACCCATACAATATAACCGGCATAATTCTTGTTTTATATAATTTAATTTTGATTCCCTTGGATAATAATTTTGACAAGATAAGCCCCTTTACTGCTAATAACAGGCGCTTCCCGATTGCAACCTTAACTTAAATTCTTCTAGAATATCCTTGGTGATTATAGTACCTAAATATTTAAATTTTTCTACATTTTCAAATAGTCTGTATGCATAACATTCAAATTTCATTGAACATAATTATTTATTTATTTTTTTTTTTGTTTAATTCATAGGGTTTATGTTTGAGTGGTTGTGAACAAGATGAAACAAATCGAGAATTGGAACAAGGATTAATGAAAAATTATCCCCATATGAGTAACAATATTATTGTAAAAAGTGATACTGTTGGATCACTATTGGCTGCACATAAAAATGGTATTAATTTTGGTGTAAAAATATATTTTCTGAATAATTACTATAAAATGTAAATATTTTTAGGTGGGATTGTATTAATAGCTGGTACTGGTTCAAATTCATTACTTTTAAATCCAGATGGGAAAATGTTTGGATGTGGAGGTTGGGGATATTTCTTAGGAGATGAAGCAGGAGGTCTGTGTCATCATCATTTCAATACTTCCTGAATGCGTCCGCCTCCAATCAGTCAATCATTGTTACAGCCTGGTGGATTTCGCAGTTGGCCATTAAGATCTACTTTGACGAGCAAGATAATTTCAAAAAACCACCACATCCGACAGAAAAAGTTTGGCAATTGATTAAACTACACTTCAACGTAAAAAATAGGTGTGTCTCTTATAATATATTTACCTATAATTACTCAATTTTACTATTATTATTATTATTATTGCGAGTGGGGTTACACCATACATCGCATCCCTCTTTCTGTCCCGCCAGTCCTCCTCCTGCATCCCTCTATCTTCCATGGATTGCCTGACTCCGTCATTCCAAGATAGTCTCGCTCTTCCCCTTCGTCTCTTTTGGGCAGGTTTCCAGAACCACATTCTCATCTGGCATTCTTCTCAGATGTCCATACCATTTTAGACGTTTATCTTCAATTTTGTCTAAAATGTTTAGGGTAACTCCAATCTTCTCTCGAACAATTTCATTCTTAACCTTCTCCATTCTATATTTTTTTCAAATAATCAGCATTGCAAACCTAATTATAACTATACATATATCCTAGATTTTGTTTTCAAATTTTATAATTCTTTTAAATTACATTTTTATTTCTTCATTTGTCTATATTATTTCAATCCTGACTTATAATTTATTCTATATATTTATCTAAATACTGGGTGGGATAGGGAGATTACCTTAATTCAAAAATGATTAACACAATTAGTATTAGAGATATAACAATTTAATTTTTTTTTTCCACGTTATACAGAGATACTTAAAGTTTTTTTATATTATTTTTTAAAAATCATATCATATAAGGTTGCTTTCGTTGTGGTCAATGCATTAGGATATTTGTGTTTTAAAGGTATCTTGTCGATAGTAGATTGAATATTATTCCTTCATTTGAGCCAGCCAAGGACAAGGACGTTCGTTGTAAATCAAGCGAACCTGCTGACTTCTGAAGATCGCCAGGTAAGAAGGCGTCCAGGAAAATGTTCACTCAACCCAACTCCGTCTAGGCTCTGGCGCCATCTTGTTGAAACCAGACAACCATTTCTTTAAGTTTTGGTAAAAAGAACTTCTTAATCCTCTGGACATAATAAGCAGAAGTAACCATTTTCTTCCAAAACGATGGCCCAATGATGCCTATTCTGTGAGCACCAAACAGTTACACTATCTGAACGGAGGGGCTGCTCATGAAGTTTTCGTGATTTCTAAATGCATTTTGCTTGACGATGATTGAACGGCCGCTTGAAATGGAGGACTCCAGCTCTTCCTTCTTTCAGTGATTCAGCTCTTTATAATGAGCATCATTCCATTCTTCTCGGAATAAATCTCGCTAGATAGTGCAAGGTTTCTAATAAGCAAGTATTCCTGTCGCACCCTGTATTTTATCAATACTTCACACCAATTCTGATTGTGAGTATTAAATGACCTGTTGTTAACAATTTCAACAAAGTTCCGTGTAAAACATGTTTAGATATAAGTGCATTCATTTATTTCAATAATCTTTCTTATCTATCAAAATCATGAGTAATATTGATGTCAAGGGTTCTAAACTCAACAAGTAACAAAAAATTAATAATATAATATTTAATATTTAATTTAATGTGATAGCTCATAAAATAAATGCATAAACTCACTAATATGGGTTTACCTGTAGAGGACCAATGACAAAAAAACTTTCATCTAATCCAAAATATTTATTAATATTTTTTTATATTGTATAAATAATATATATATACATATATGATAGTATTATAAATTATGAGATGATATGAATGAAATAAGATATGTCTATACTATATTTATATATAATCATTTTTAATCTTAATGAATTGATATGTTTAAATTAAAAAAACGTTTAAATATTTTTTTTTAATAAATCTTTTTTTTTTAAATATATTTCATGATTTGATAAACACATATCTTTTAGAATTAAGATAAAAACACCAGTAAGATAAAACCGCACGTAAGGCAATTTCACCATCTAAGCTTAAATCTTAATTAATCCTTGTTATAATCTCAAAAAAAAGCATGAAATGGTTCTTCTTGGAATTCAAAAGATTGTGTAGTTGGCCATAAGTTTTGTATCAGTAGTTCACCACCATCAAGAAAGTTAAAAAATATAAACATACTAACCGGCCCCCTATTCCTAATTATAATACCATTAGAAATTAAAAAAGAGATGGAAAAGGGGCATCTACTATACTTTGAAGAAATTCATTTCGATATAAACAAAAATAATCTATTATACATCTATTTCTGTGGCTCTATGGAACTCGAAAGTTCTTGGCCGCAGCAACCACACTTCTCCAAGTATCCCTATTCTGAGCCACAACCCTCCAATCCCTACCCTCTTCCATCTCTCTCACGTCCCTTCCTACATTATCCACCCACCGCGGACGTTTCCCACTCGTTCTCCACACCAATATATTTTTCGCCATTCTTTCCTCTCCTATTCTAGCCACAATCTATTAGACATAAATAATAATAACAGTTTTTAAGAGACTCTTTTTATCTTTATTATTGTCTCAGTTTAAGTATCCCTTCCAATAAAATCATTGCAACAACACAAACTATATACATAAAAAATTTTCAATCTTTAAGAGAAATTTTATTTTAGATGAATTTATTTTTTATTTTGAACTACATATATTTCTAGTGTACCACTGTGATCAAAAAGTAAGTAAAATTTTTATTTAAAACTCCCGGGCATTAGGAAGGCAGGTAAATTTTTTTTTCTAGGTGTCTATAACATTTGCCAAGCGTCTATTTGTCAAAAGGTTTAATTATCTCTGAGTTACACGTGTTTTTGTAAACAACCAAAAGATAATTTTTTGATTTTTATAATGGGTGATTTTGTTGAGCAAAGATCTTGCATCAAATTTTGTTTGCAGAACGAATTTTCTTGTGCGAACACATTGAAAATGTTGCGAAAGGCCTTTGGTGATCAAACTATGGCACAAAAAAACATTTATATGTGGAACGAGTTCAAAGAGAATGCGTTGAAGACGAATCGCACTCTGGATGACCATCATCGTCTACCGACGAAGGCCACGTCCAAAAAATCGTCGATTGACAATTCGAGATCACGCTGATAGTGTTGGAATATCATTTGGCTCAGCCCAAAACATTTTGAAGAATGTTTTGCGTCTCAAACTCGATTGGGGCCAAACTCGCTCAATTTTTTGGATAAAAAGCGTAGCGTTGATGTGTGTGAAACTTTGCTGTCATACTATTAGGACCACTTGAAATGCATCATGACTGGAGACGAGACTTGGATTTACGCAGACGATCTTGAAACCACCGACCAATAAAGGTGAAGCAAGACCCAAGAGACCACGACAAAGTCGATCGAAAATCAAGGTCATGTTGACAGTTTACTTGGATTATCTTGGTGTGGTTCACTATGAATTTCTTCCGCCGAACCAACTGTCAACAAAGAATATTATTTGTTATTCGTCGTTTGCGTGAAGCTATTCGTCTTAATTATTCGGAATTATGAGCGAACCACTCTTGGTTCCTTCATCACGATAATGCACCGTTTAATACTGCATTGGTTCTTCGCGACTTTTTTTTTGCCAAAAACTCGACTCTTATCGTTCCACAACCGTATTCGCTGTGCGACTTTTAAACAAACTCAAAAGGATAATGCGAGGACGCCGTTTTGACAGAATTGAGGAGAGAGAATCGAAGGCCTTCACCAGAAAAAGACTATTCCGTCTCAAGGACTGAAAAAAGCGTTGGAAAAAGTGCGTTTTATCGGCCGGGGATTACTTTGAAGGGAATGAAATAAAGAATTTACTTTTTATAAACAAATTCACCTTACTTTTTTTGATTACAGTGGTAATTGGCAAGCTGTTCAGGCTGGGAGAGACTTGTTCTATTATTATACATATTTACCTATTATAGATAATGCTTTAATAAATTTGAAAAAGTAAACAGTAATTTGTTAAAATATACAAAATTCCACAGCTGAACAATAATTTTCCCATTTATTAAAAAAGTCAATAATTCGTTTTTTTTTTAATAATAATCATAATAATAATAATTTAACTACTCTTTTTTTTCAGAACGGATCTTCTTGAACATTGTTATAAAAATTTTGAAAAATCCTTTTTCGCGCGTCTTTGTGTCCATTTGGCTACTGGCGCAGAGGAGGGTGATCCTCTATGCCAATGGTTATTTGCTAAAGCTGGCGAGGCGCTTGCCGGCTACATCATTGCACTTTACCCAAAAGTAGATGAATCCTTAATAGATTGTGACGGAGGCATTCCAGTAGTAATCGATGGATCTGTATGGAATAGTTGGCAGTTTATGCAACCAGGTTTTGTTAATGAATTGAAAAAAAATTCACAAATAAAAAATCTCACATTAAAGAAATTAACGACAAGCATGGGGACCGGTGCTGCATATTTGGCAGCTAATCATTTAAGATATGAAATGCCCAGAAATTATTCTGAAAATTACTCAGTATTTTATCAATATAAATATGAAGAATCAAGTTGACCAGAAAAACAACAAATATGTCTGTTGAGTAAAATTTAAAGATATTTTTACATTATATTACAATACATTTTTTTGATATTTATTCTATATTTTTTAATAAATTTTAAATTTATTTATATAAGATAAATTATAAAAAAAAATAAATAATTTATAATATTATACTTTTAAACACCCCTTTTTCTTTTTTTCGAACTAAATAAATTTTATGAATTTTTGTTCTATAATAATATATATAAAATATAACATAAGATAATATTGATAATAATGATAAATCATTTTTATTTTATTTTAAGATAAAGATTAATTAAGATTTTATTAAATTTATGATATACAATTTATTTTTTTTTGAAAATCATATTATTTCGAAATACATATTTTGAATTTTAATACTCTATTTTAATTTATTCCTTTATATCCTTATCTCTGAAATTAATAAGAATATTAAGATTATTTCGGATTAATTTATTGTTTTTATGGTTTAAGTATATATATATATTATATTTGTAGTGGTTATCATTTTCAAAAATTGCATCTTTAAATAAAATAATAAATAATTAATCAATTTTAAAACATGAAGATTAATATTAATAATTTCAATTAAATAAATTAAGAAAAATATGAATAAAAATAAATTTTAGGTGCTTGTAATTATTTGATAAGAAATGTTATTTATTATAACTGAAAATAAATTGAAATTTGTAATGGTTTTTATAAGATAATTGTATTGGAAACAACAGTAATTTTTAAGATTTAAGCTTCTTTTTACCTTTTAGGAATGCAAAAATGGATACCTGCATTCAGCTATTTTAAAAATCTGGAGTGTCTCCACTCGACTATCTCGCAAATTTGAATTGGATTAATTAACATTAATTAACATATTATATTTAAATTAAATTTAATTAAAATTAATAAATGATATTTATTAAACCAGCGCGTGTTTGGCTCTTTGTTGATGGCATCACGTCACGTGCTGGCGCGTGATTTGCACAGTCGTGTTAAAAAATTAATTCCTGTACTTTCAGTAATTCAATCAAGCTGAAATTCTATATATATCAGTTTTATACAATTTTTAATCATGTGAAAAACTATCAAACATATATCTTTATTTTTACGGTCATTTTAGAGGAAAAAAAATGAAAACGTGGTAGGTAATGACTTCCGGATAAGCTATATTTCTCAAAAGTTGATAGAAAACTACGAATTTTGAATAATGCCCGTGTACCAAATTTCATGATTCTAGCTCAAACCGTTTTCGCGTAATCTTGTCTACATACACACATGCACGTTGATTTTCTTGATCGGAGGCGCTATCAAGTAGCTTTTCCCCAATGTTGTTCCCGGAGGCTGGGTTGACTCCGTCCCATAGACCCCAGCTAGGGAAATTCCCTTGTCAGACCCGGGACTTGAACCCGGGACCAGGTAAATGTAAGGCAGGTTCGCTACCCGCACGCCCAATGGCGCCTTTATATTTAATCAAATAAAAAATTTTAATTAATAAAAACAAAAATCGTTATTAATTAATATTTTCAAAATGATAATTATATTTTACATATATATTAACCAAATTAAAATTAAAATATATAATTATTTATTGAATAAATTCAAAATGAATTAACATTACTTTTTGTTTTTTAAAGTGATGGTATAAAAAGAAATTATCTAATTTAAACTGTGAAGTTTAAAAGAAAAATAATTTTTAAAAAACTATTATTTTATTGGTATTTTTTAAGATTCTTATTATAATCAAGGGATAATATTTAAATGATAGTTATTATTTATATAGTAATGAAATTATAAACAGATTTTAAAATTTATTTTATTTAAATATATAGGATATATATTTATATATATACTATTTATTATTTAAAATACATCATTATTACCCAATCAATTATATTTTGTTACATTTATATATGATTATAGTTATATATTATTCTAGTATAAAAAAGATTTTTAAATAATATTTTTACTTTATATATATAATATATATTTCGATGTTTTACCTTTTGTTTATTATTAACATACCATTAAAGAATTAAATAACTACATTTTCTTTCTTAATGTTTTAGCTTATGTAACATTCAAACATTATAGTATTAAAATTATTTTAATCTTATGTTGAAAATAGAGCTATATATATATATATATATATATAATATATGTTATTATATATTTTTATATAATGTACAATTATAAATAATCATTTAATTTTTGTTTTTTTAGACTATTCATAATCTCTCATTATAATATGAATGGAAAAAATGATTAATTATTTCTTCAGCATAATTTAAAATTTTGATAAAATGTCACACTTTTTTCTATATAATTATATTTATTTATATAAATTTATATATATATGTATATTTTATTTTTATTTTTTTAAATTTGATTTAAAGCTCTTACCAACGCCATTTTTTTGTTTATTTAAAAAGCTAAAGAAAAAAAGATATTATTCATTATTATTATTATTAATAAGTTAATAGAGAGTAAATGTAGAAAGTGAGTTTATGGAATATGTGAAAATGATAAGAATTAATAATACAAATACATTTAGCATGTTGAGAATCTATTAATAAATAAAAATAGGTTTAATAATATAACAAATAGATAAAAATTAGTAATAATTATTTCATATACAATAATGTATTTTTTCATTATTTATTATTTGTATTCTGATCCCAAGCCCAGCCTCGTTCTATAATATTTATTTTTTTATTTTATTTTAATTTAAAATTAACTTAATTAAAGGTAAATAATTTAGAATATTATTATAATAATCCATTCTACCTATTTTATTTCAATAATTAAAAATAAAAGTGAAATATTTATTATTTATATTTATATCACATTTAATTAAATAATATACATTCTGAATAATTAATATAATAAATAAATAAATATATGTATATTATTCTTTTAGTTAAAATAACAAAGTGTCAATTATTTGATTCTTTTTTTTTAATAATAATAATCCAATTTGACAAGTTAGTAGTAAATTATATAATTTCTTATGTAAAGTTTCGATATACCTATTCTAGTATTTATATAAAGATTTTAAATCATTTTGACTAGTTTGAGAAGTTTGCTTATATTTTCAAATTATTACGTAGGTATTGTTGTGGTGTGTTTACTTAAAAGTTAAATTAAAAAAAAATATTTAAATGATAATTAAAAAATTAATTTAATAGATTATTTGTAATATAGGTAAGCATATTTTAAACTAATATATATATAATTTATTATTTTAACTTTAATAAAAAAAAAATATTTTTTTAAAATTCTAATTTAATATAAACCATTTTTTCTATATGTAAAATGAGTAATATTATGTTTTAAAATGTATTTATATATTATTTATATATTTATTGACCTAAGTCATTTTGACATTTAATTTCATTTTCTAATTATATTAAACTTTTATTTTTAAATATTTCATTTAAATATTGTCTAGTTTTACAATTAATTATAAATTTTTATTTCCTTTATATCATTTGTTAATATTTGTAAGATTTTGTTACAAAATCAAGTAAAGGTTTTAGTACTAAATCTTGGAATTATTCATAATTTATTTATCAAAGTAGTTATTATAATATTTTTTATTTTAATGATTTACTTAATCAATGATGGAGGGCCTCAACAACAGAAGCACAAATGAGTAAGTGTTTCAGTCTCATTAAAGAAAGGAGGCTGGCAGGGTTTATGTTATTATAAATAAAAAATTATAATACACATAATAATCGTTGTACTGAAGATAAAAAATAACAAATTAATCTGAAAAAATATTAAACATTTTTTTTTAATTCTAAATATAAATGTTTGATTGTATAGGGAGCGCAAATTTTATTCTTTGCCCCGGGCGCAAGTTATCCTTGGGGCGACCTTGCAATGCTGAACGAATTACTTCTATAAATCGAAATCTAATTTGAATGGTAAATATGATAAGGAAAATTTTGACATGCGTCAAAACAAATATGGCATAAGAGTATCAAAGTTGAGCCCACTTCATCTCACCATTGAAACAAATTTTTTTTTAACAAATATAATATATTAGAGTTTTGGTAAACAACTAATGTGCGAACTAACTCTTAATTATTAATTAATTTTAAATTAATTAAAATGTTAATTTTTTCGAATAAATTGAATATCTTATTATATATATATATGAATATAAAAATGAAAACTTGTTAAAATTTTAAATTAAGTCAATTAATTTCATTTATTCTTAATTAATTCCCTTTTTTTATTATTATGTATTACCAGTTTATCTGTTCGACCCACAATTCGAGCAAAAGAAGAAAAGTTGAGGGTGTTTAGGACTTAAATATCTTTCTGTTTAAATCAAATATTTAAGTATATATATATATATATATATATATATATATATCGTATATTATTGTGGTACTATTTGTTTAATCACAAATCTTAAATAAAAGCATGATTTTATGGTTAAATTTAGTTCCAAAACTAAAAATGTGACTATATTAATAAAATTTAATATAATAAGTAAGTATAAATAAATATCAAATAAAACAAAACGAAGAGATAGGAGTTAAATGGTAGGTGGTAGCTCAAGATGTTTAGGATTGGAGAAGTGTGGTGAATGTGACTAACACACAATAAGAACTTTCTAGATTCGTTAGGCGGACATAGATTTATAATTAAAATATAAATATAAAAAAAAATTTATCATTAATTTTAATGCTATAAAATATTTTCAATTACTTTCTAAATGAAAATCTTTCCTGAAATCAATATTTATAATATACTTCAGAATCCGTTGAAAAAAATCGGAGCAATACAAAAGGAGTTAGTTACTTGCAAATAGAATAAAACAAAAAAAAATGATTATTATTATATTAAATAAATGTTATTAAATTGAAGTAATGTTTTTAAAATATATTTATTTTAATTATCATTAAAAATTTCTCTTTTAATGTTATAAATTATTTTGGATTTTTTCAAAACGAAAACCAACTCAATATTTATTCATCAGATGGCGTGAATGAAAATTCAAATATTAAATTAATTAATAGTAATTTACATTAAAATTAATTAATTAAAATTCAATTATATTTCTTCCATACCTTCTAGAGATCCATTGAAATATCTATAAAAAATTTTAAAGATGATGAAAAATCGATTTCAATTTGTCATATGAACGAACAGACGGACAGAGAGACAGACGCCAAGCGAAGTTGAGAAAAACGTTATAAATACTTAAAAATATTCCGCTGCAACCTTTTTGAGGTTGATGTTTTACAAATAATCCCCCAAGGGAAAAAAAGTGCAAAATATAATCTTTAAAAAAAAGTGGCAAACTCAAAATTTATATCGGAGTTATAATGCAAAGTTGTTTAAAATTAACTATAAAATCATGCCATTCTATACGAATTATTGAAAAAATTTGTTCAATACAAATCGCACGAGCTTATATATATGTTTGTATATAAAACTCTCAAGTCACGATGTCAAGATTTTCGTATTCACAGAAAAAAAATTTATTTAATCTCGAGAATATAATTTCATCATCTATCATACTTAATATATTCATATTGCAGCCCTTGGCAGTTTACTTATTTTATATCTGACTATAAATGACAAGTGTGTATATACTATTTGTCAAAAATTTATATTTTTTCATATTATTATTATTTCAAAAGAGAAAATCTTTGTTGTTTATACTTAAAATATATATATTAAATGGACTGAATAGTACCATTACTATTATTACTATTGAAAAATAACTAATGATATAAGCACAAGCTGTAATATATTGATACAAGCTTAGATTTAAAATAACATTTAAATAATAATATATATTAATAAAGATTTAATACCAATTAAAAAAAATATATTTTTAAAATTTTCATATTTTTAAATAAAACTTTTAGAATTAACGAATATGAAAATTAAAATAAAATAATTCAATTATATTTTTAATGATTTTTATCAACTTTGACAAATAATAAACCAATAATAAATAGTAGCCTTCTATTTAATAGGATATATATATATATATATAATCAGGGCCGGTTCTTGGATTTTGAGCGCTCCTGGCAAAACAAAATTTATACAAATTTACTTTATATTAAAAAAGAAAATAGTAAAAAATGCAAAAATTAAAAATACGCAAAAATAATGAATGTAAAAAAATATTTTATTTTTATATCCGCGCCCCTCAAAATTTGGCGCCCGGGCAGTCCCCCTCTTGCCCGTCTCTTTATCCGGCTTTGATATATATATATATATATATATATATATATATATATTGATATTAATGAAATGAAATATTATTATGAGGTATATTCAGGGCCGTCCTAAGATTTTCGGCGCCCGTGGGCTCCTAAAATTTTGCGGCCCTTTTCATAAGAAATTACACAGAATGGTTAGTAAAAATATATAAACAAATAAAAAATGCCGCCCCCAGAAGGCTTGCGCCCTAGGGCTATAGCCCAATTAGCCCTGTGGTTAGGGCGGCCCTGGGTATATAATTTCTAGTAGATGATGAATGTTGAACTTACATTTAAAAAGTAAATTAATTAAATGTCTATATATAAATTTTTATATTTTTAAAAATGATTTATAAGATGAAAATAAAAACTGATAAAGTACACTTAAATAATAATTTATAAATAGATTTTGTAAAATCTAATAAAAATTTAATAGTGCAATAATTTTTATTAATTTATTTGTGTATATGATGAATAAATATATGATTTAATTTAATCAATTTATTAAATTTGAAATTTATTAATTTTATTTCTACTAAAGGGAAGAAATATATGATATACAGAAAATATTTAAAAAAAAACAGTTTTTTTTTTATTTATAACTTTTTGATGTTTATTTTTGCTTTTATATCTAGAAATATATATCAATATTAAGGCATCATCTCAATATAATTTTTTTTTATTTAGAAGCATTTACTCCTATCACTAGAATGTGAAATTCAATTTTCTTCTATTAGAAAATAATAATTAAACAAATAGATAAGATAAAAATATTATTTATGTAATAAAATATGGAATGTTTTATTTAAATATTTTATAACAACTATTAATTATTATTTTCTAAGATTTTAATTTTTTTTTTAAATATATATTAATATTATATTTACATATTTATAAAATAAAATAAAAGAATTACTTTATAGATATAAATAATTATATATTAATTTTGATTTTTTATCGAACATAGTCTGACTTTTCTAAATTGTAGAATAGCTAGTTATTAAGCAAATTATTCTGCATCTTTACATATATTATATAAATATAAATATATTTTGATATATTTTTTATTAATCTCAATAAATGTATTATTTTTTTTTCATATTATACTTATAATAAAATATTCATATATATATATTTTAAACTGACTTTCTAGTATCCATCATGATTGAGTCCATTTTTTTGAATATATGTACTTAAAATGCTTTCTAATATGATTTTTTTTTATCAAATGGCACAATCTATCAATTCAGGCTCCATCTTTTGCTATTATTATTATTATTATCATCTTTTTTTTTTAAATATTTTATCATATCTTTTTTTATTCACAATTAATTTAAATTATATAGTAGACAAATAATTTATTCAATTTTGAATAATCCGAAATAATAAATAAACTAATATCAATAAACTTGTGTTAAATTTTATAACAAAGAATTTTTTTAAAGGAAAGCTAGTGGAACCGGACCCCGAATGATTATTATGTTCCCTTAAACCAGCGGTCGGGGAACCGGGGTAAATTACCCCAAATGGGGCAAAGATGAAACTTTTGTGAGTAAAAAGTATATATTTTTAATTTGCTATTTTATAAACCTGTTAGTATTTTTAGAAATTAAAATTTTAGTTATTGAATTTCTTTTCAAAATTATCATGGGGGGCTCTATAATGGGAAAGATGCTAAAAAGAGGCGATTTTGTTTTTTTACACGCTTTTATTTAGCCTACACCCGTTTCCGTGTCGTCAAATCTTGCAACGTTAATTTGACCCACTTCCCAATGTTCGAATGAGCTGAAATTTCGTATACATATGTAACTCCGATGACAATGCAATATTCTGATTCAACTTAGGTCATAGGTGACCTAGGAGGTATTATATTTTTTGCTCTTCACCATGGGGTAATATCAACTTACACAAAAATATTTTTGGGGTAATGATTAAAAAAGTTCCCCGACCGCTGCCTTAAACTTAAACAAATATGACTTTCCCGTTAAATAAGAATCAATGTCAATTTTAATGAATTTAGAATTTATAGTAGAGATAATTTTAAATTTTTCTTTCAAATGTTTACTTATTTTCAAACAGATAGAAAATATTATTTTTTTATTATTTATTATTTTGAACCCTCTTCTCTTAATACATAGTCAAATCATTTCTGAATATGATCATCTTGAGATTTAACATATATATATATATATATATATAATTTATATTTAATTTAATTAACTTTTTTTTTAAATTAAAGTAAAATGATGATAATAATATATTATATATAACAAGAGAATAATTATTTATAATTAACAAATTTAAAAACATTTTTATATATAAATTTAATTATATATATATATAAATATATGAAATGGGGTTTTGTTCGCACTCATTCAATCATATATATATATTTAAAAATTTATTATTGAATAATGACAAATTGTTCTATTTGATTGGCCGCACTTGTCAAAATTGGCAATTGCGCATTTCTTAAAGGATTTGTTATGTCTATTTTACAATTTACAATTTATCAGGCATTACATTCCAAAATATGTATATCAGTCGATTTTTTGAATCGATTATTAAATAATATAATTTTCTAATAAATTAATTTATTTATTTATTTATTTATTAATTCGCTCGTGTTTTAGTTAGAGGCCAATTGTAATTAATTTAATAATCAATGCCATATCAACTCATCCAAGTGGGATTCATCAAATAGAAAGATCTTATCGTATCTCTATATAATATAATAATTATAATTTTAAATCAATAAGCGTTTTATTTTGTGCCCTAATAATTTTGTTTTGTTCCTCTTTGAGTTTGTGAAAGATTATATCATTATTTTTTTTTTTTTTAATATTTTTTTACCGACCGACGATAGTAAGGGAGGTATTGTTTTCACACCAAATTTCACATGTGGAGATTTTTACATATCTCCACGAATCATGCATTTTCTAAACAGAAAAAAGTATTTTTAGCATGATGTCTGTCCGTCTGTCCGTCCGTCCGTCCGTCTGTCCGTCCGTATAGATGTGTACAGCCTGAACGGCTCAACCGATTTTGATGAAATTTGGTATATTTACTTAATGCATCAGTGGGATGAATTGATCAACTTTTGGTGCAATTCCGGAAACCGGAAGTGGTAGTATTAGCGATCGACGATAGGAAGGAAAGGGTTATTTTCACACCAAAGGAGATTTTTTTATATATCACCACGAATCATGCATTTTGTATTGGTTTTATCCTCGAAAAAATCATATTTATTAGTTTTTTCTTGATTTAAAATTATATGACGTCACAGCCTGGTCTTGCATATATATTATAAATAAAATAAAATTAAAAATGTTTATATTTATTATTTATGTATCCATATCTGTTTTTTATTACATTAATAGATATATGAAAATTATTTGAAATTGTTTCTGTAGCTGGAAATTAATTTATTTCAAACCGTCGGTCGGTTCGGACCTGGCCACAGGTCAACTTATTTGAGAAATATTATAAATATACTATATTATTATATTAACAAATATATACTTATATATATAATATAATTTTAAAACTATTTATATACAATATTTATATAGATTTGTTTAGTATAAAGTTTATTTTTATATTTTTATGTGATTGACTGAAAGTTTAGTGAATGTAGAAAAAGGAAGCAATAATATTATTTTTTTACTTAATTAGATGGAGTCAAATGATAGATTCATTAATATATATATATATATATATATATTCATATATTTTTTTTATTTGTTTTTTTTGAACATTAGTAATAAGTTTTAACTGTTTACTTTGAAATGACTCCATATATCAATTTAATATTCCCAATTCCATTTTTTTTAATTTCAATTAGTTCAAATTAAAATTTATTAAAAGAAATTATATGATAAATTATATAAATTTATATATATTTATATGTTAGTCTATAAATTTTTAAATAATTATTTTTCAATGCTTTCAAAAAATGTAATAAGAAAAAATACATTAATTTTTTTTTATAAATATTTATTGGTAGGTGTTTTTTTATTATAAATTTAATTTATCTTTGTTTTTCTTTTAATACAATTTTAAATTATTTTAAATTAAAAAATAATTTTTGGTACTGTTCTATAAAATTTGAGTAATCTTTTAGAAATTATTTTTTTTTATATACTACTTATATCATATTTGTGGGAATAGTTGGATTTGATATGTGCGCTCATAGCGGCATTATTATAAACTATTTAGTTTAATTGTGTATGACAGTTTTTAATTAATTAGTCGTTTTATTTCTATTTCTATTTTCAAAATATGGTAAGATGATTACTCTTAAGTGTAATATAAAAATTCGCCTTTCGTTCTTTTCGGTAGTTATTAGTGTTATTTAATAATTAATAATAATAATGTGATCTTCCTGGAAATAATTTAAAGCTTAAATCAAGGTGGCAGGCATGTCAAATACAGACATCCTCACAAGTATGATCTTTCAAAAAGAACAGTACCAAATTTGTTTGTATTTGTTTTAAATTGTTTATTTTTTCATTTAATTTTTAAAATTTAAATATAATAGAAACAAAAATCGATTGACTTTTGAAACACTTGATAAGAAAATTTCTCTTGGAATTAAATGGAAGAGAGAGAGAGAGAGAAAGGGAATATATACGTATATATTATCTCTGTTCATTCATATGAGGAATTATAAAAATGATATTAATTAGTAGATATTAAATTATTAAATCTTTGGTGGCTGTTTTTAGGAAATTTTGTAAATAAAACCACATATTGATATTTGTTATTGTAAATTTATTCAAAAAATACATAACGTTTCGATTGGAACTTCTGCAATCGAAACGTTGTTTATTTTTTGTATTTTTTTTGAATAAATTTACAATAACAAATATCAATATGTGGTTTTATTTACAAAATTTCCTTATATATGATATTAATTAATTAATAAAAAAAATCTATTTTTTCCTTCCAAAAGAAAAAAATTCATAATTAATATGAACATTTAATTGAAAATTCTTCACCGCTATTTCCATGGGGCGCATATGTCCAATTTATCAATTGTATTATACTGCAATCGGATCCCGCCAATAGGAGAGAGAGTTTAAAAAAATGTCTGATTCTTGGGTGGGTAAGCTTTTTTATTACAGGGCCATATTTCTTGACCGAGCACAGACAAAAAAAAAAAACTTTATAAATTATTATAACTTAAATATTTAATGAACAATACACATAATACATCTCTCTTTCAAGTTCTAAAAAATCGTTTCATTGTTCTAGCGATTATTATATATCCTATCTTATCTTATTATACTAGGAAAATTGTATATATATATATATATATATATATATATATATTTGTATTTTTGAAATATTAAACCGGTCGCGAAAGATTTTTTTGAAATGCACACCATAGATAATTTTTAAAAAGAAAAATCGATCTGTATTGGTTTCAGCCTCGGAAAAACTCATCTTTATTAGTTTTTTCTTAATTAAAAATAGGAAATTTAAATGACGTCAGCAACTACGTCAGGCAGCGTTTCCTTAAATACAAAATATTATAAATATCAATAAAATCAAATTACGAAATATATATTATGTTATATCCACAGGCAATACTTTTCTATTTTTCACTGCATTAATACATAAGTTTAAGGGCTGTATGTTTTATGACTATTTTGTTTTTAATTTATGTTCTTTTGAATTATTTGAACGGCGGTTCGATGATTTAATTTAACAGTAATCAAGTGGACCGCAAAAAGTTTAGGATACCAATCAAATGATAATTTGCGGACCACACTAATTTGTTCTATGTGCCGCAGATTGTTCATCCCTGGTCTAAATGGATAAGAAAAATATTGTTCTTCTTAATAAATTGAGCTTTATTATTATACTGATGGGGAAAAACATTCAATCAACAAGTATTTCAGTAAACAAAAGATTTAAATGCTTATATACAAATTAATAACTAATTGGTTATTACCGACCGACGATAGTAAGGGAGGTATTGTTTTCACACCAAATTTCACATGTGGAGATTTTTACATATCTCCACGAATCATGCATTTTCTTAACAGAAAAAAGTATTTTTAGCATCATGTCTGTCCGTTCGTCCGTCCGTCTGTCTGTCCCTCCGTCCGTATAGATGTGTACAGCCTGAACGGCTCAACGGATTTTGATGAAATTTGGTATATTTACTCAATGCACCAGTAGAATGAATTGATCAACTTTTGGTGCAAATCCGGAAACCGGAAGTGGTAGTATTATCGATCGACGATAGGAAGGGAAGGGTTATTTTACACCAAATTTCACATGAGATTTTTTTATATATCACCACGAATCATGCACTTTGTATTGGTTTTATCCTCGAGAAAAATCATCTTTATTAGTTTTTTCTTAATTTAAAATTATATGACGTCATCCAGCCATTCATGACGTCACAGCCTGGTCTTACATATATATTATAAATAAAATAAAATCAAAAATATTTATGTTATGTCCTTATCTGTTTTTTTATTACATTAATAGATATATTAAAATTATTTGAAATTGTTTCTGTGGCTAGAAATTAATTTACTTCAAACTGTCGGTCGGTTCGGTCCTGGCCACAGGTCAACTTATTTTCAATTACACATATGATTTTTTGGTACAAGGATATTTCAAATTTGAACTAAAGAAATTTTCAATCCAAACACCAAAAAAAAAAAAAAAAAATGGATTAGAGGATTGTAATTTAGCCAAAGTATTTGTTTACTTAAAATATTTATTAATGATTAGTGTTTCAAGGTTATATGCGCGAGAAGAAGAATTTAAAATGTGAAATAGTGGCATCCATTTTCGCCACAATTTTGTATAAAAGCATCAAAATATTTTATGTTACCTAGTATATAATTCTTGCTTGATTTTTGGATTTTTTTTAGTGTTTTTATAAAGAGGTTTTTTTCAAAAATAATGTTTTATTTCGGTTTATGTAACATAACATAACGCAATGAAATAAAACTTTGAAATTGGCTCATGTTTTTAGAAAAAAACATCCTTTTTTCATGATGGTTTCTTTTATTAGAAATTTATGCAATAATATCCTAACTGAAATGATATTTAAGAGACTACTGTTTATTCTTTCCCTTAATTAATTATTAGTAAATACATTTTTATTTATAAAAAAAAATAGTTTATATCTTCATTAATTATCTATTTGTTTAAAGATTTCGCTGCTTAATCTCCCCATCTTCCCATTTTCAAACAAAAATCAGTACAATTATGACGAAACTTGCTAAGGATAGGAAAACTTTAATATATATACAGTGGCGCAACCAGGATTTGATCCTGGGGGGGGGGGGTTTGACTAGCCGCTCCACCTTCCTATGGTGCTCCCCCCCCCCCCCCCGGGTTCTCTCAAAGACAAATTTTCATTAAGATTTTTTTTTTAAATTAAATATTCAAAAAAGTTTTGTAAATGAAACACTGATTTTACAAAATCTGGCAAAAAAATTTAATTTTGTATTTTATTTACTCGTATTCACAGTTTTAGAAAGAAAATATTTTTTTCCAGCTATAGGTAAATCATTTTAGCTTTCCTCATGGTCGGAAAATTTTGAAAATTTTTGCTCCGAGATTTTTTGAGATCTCCACTTTTCATACGGTTCTGAATCCAAAACTGCAAAAAAAATTTTTTTTGAACCGGCAGGCCTTTCGTTGCCGAGATTACCTCTAAACAAAATGAGATATTGTCTTGAAATTTGATATTTAGATGTTTTTTTTTTTTTGGGAATGATGGGCGGGGTTTGTTTGTTTTTGGACAAGATCGGACCATAAGTAAGGGTAGTTTAAAGACGTGTCAAAGCACATTTTATTGATTTTCTCAATAAATACCGATTTTTATGAAAATTATCATACTATCGTATTAAATTTATAGGGAATCGAATTTACTAAAAGTTTCATTCTATTAATTTTTACCTCAACTTAATAATAAAGGAGTTATTTATAAAAAAACTACTTTAAGATTTCGAAAGCTTTTCGTCGGATATTTTGAAAAAATTAGTCTTCGCTTCATAACTTTTATGAAATTAGCAATTAATGTATTAATGTATTAATAATAAAAAATATTTAGAATTTGAATAATATTTTGATTTTTTGATTTTATTTATATTTAAATTTAAATAATTTATATTTAAATAATAGTCAAATTGGAAAATTTCCACAATCATCTAGTAATCTTATATTAAGTCTTGTTTTTTATGATTTAGGAGAAATAAAATAAAATAATTTTTTTATTTCTTATATTAAATTCTGTACGAAAAAATAAGCAATTTTTATTTTTGTTAAAATTTTTTTAAAATACTTTTTTAAACTTACTTTTTATACACTAAGTTATACTTTAACAATTTTTTTTTAAATAAAAAGGATTATATTTTTTCTTTTCTATTTGTAATATAGTACATAATATATAGCAATTTGAATTTTTTTCTCTTTTTTTGGGGGGGGGGGAGTTAAAACCCTAACCCCCCCCCATATTGCGCCACTGATATATATATATAAAACCAGGAACGAGAACCATTCGTCATTTTTCGAATATATCCAATATCCAATATGTGTGTATTTAAAGATTGAAAATCGGTGGTATTCAATTTAGAAATCAATTTGTGGTGACAAATTATTTATTCTTTTCTCGTGTGGGAATGATAAATAATAAAATTGTATGATATGAAGTTTAAATAGTCAATATTTTGATAATTTAGTATAAAGCCTTAATTTTCTAAAATACTTGTAATTAAAAACAGAAATACTTATTATTGAATTGAATAATTTTCTTTTATTTTGTATTATATTTAAAATTTAAAATTTCTATCTAATTTTATTTTTTATTTTTTTTTTTGTTTACTTTCTAAAATTATTATAATAATAGCTACTTTATTAATGTATAATAAATGTACAACTTTGCTTCTGTCGTTTTTTCTTTAGAGGTAATTAGTAGTGGTTAGAAATATTAAAGATTTCATAAATTATTGAGATTTGTTGATAAAATTTGTGTATTTGATTTGAATATGAACTTGTTAAATTGTATAAAATCAATCCATTGAAACATAAACAATTAATGCGTTAGTCCAGAACACGGACCGCAATACAATAATAAAATCATTGTATATTACAAAATACTAGGCTTCATTTTGTAATTAAAAGTTAAAATATAATTGAAATAGGAGATCCTACAACATCTGTTGTTATACTTCAGAAATTGCTTCCCCCCTCCGCTAACTGTCTTTTGGTTGGTTGGATACACGCACGGCTTAGTTGAGCAGCACTTTGATGATTTTTTTTATATAACGATAATAGGATAGATTTAATACGAGGGTGGGGTGAAAAGTTTCCGGCCTGACCAAGAAAAACGATGTTTTTAAATTTTCAATAAACTTTTAGTTCTTTTATAAAATCTATATGTCTGTGTGTCTGTCGCCAAAAATTTTCGATTTTTTAAATTTTGATTTTGGATTCGAGTAGAGCTTAAAAAAGTGTAAATGTAAAGTGGTCTTGGTTTTTTAAAATTCGGTTGTGAACATCGGTCAAATCGACGGGCAAAGTTGAACATTTCCCATATTTTCAGGGCATAATTATAAATAAGCGATGTTTTCAGCGCATCTTCGATCGTATCATTATAATTATAATTATAAATTATATATATTACATTAATTTTATTATTAATTATTATTATAATGATATTATTTGATAATTGGAATTATTTATGCAATTTTGTGATAAATATGAATAACATTTCAACATTCAAGATAGCTGAGATCTGTACGATGTCAGCTGAACGTGTGCGAAATATTTTGCACAACCATATTTTGAATATGGAAATCTGTGTGCAACGTGGATGCCGCGTTTGCTAACCTTAGACCAAAAATTGCTTTGAAAAACCATTTCTAACGACAATTTGGCGCTGTAGGCGTAATCCAAACGAATTTTTGCGTCGATTCATAACTGTTGATGAGACTTAAATTAAATTAAATAATTAATTAACTAAATTAGAACACCGTTATGAGAAATGTATCAGTGTTGGTGGAGATTATGTTGAAAAATAAAGCAAAAAAAAAAAAAAAAAATTAAAAAACATCGTTTTTCTTGGTCAGGCCGGAAACTTTTCACCCCACTCTCGTATATTGAATTGTAATTACATAACAATATTTTTACAATAAAGCCTCGTATATCAATCAGTTGAACATACCTATTACATTAAATTAAAAATCAATTAGTGGAGAGACTTTACTTTAAAATTTGGACCCTCTCACCAGCAAAAACAAAAAAAAAAACAATCATTAAAAAAATAAATAAATATAATAAATAATTTTTTGAGTCGTTTTGGATGTAAATTATTTATAATATTATGTATAATATTTGATTTAAAATCTGAAATAAAATTTTTTAATCTATAACGATAAGGTAAAACTGTTACTAAGAATAATTAATTTTATTAGAGAATAAATTTGTTTTCATTTTGGATATTTTTAAATAAATTGATATTTTTTTGTTTGTCTATTTGCTAAATGAAACAATTGTTAATTTCGGACGGACAAACAGTTTACACGGTAAAGATAAGATTTGTTTGTCTTTTTTCTTTAAGTATATTTTAATTTATATTAAATTTTAATCTAATTAATTAATCAAAGGATAAATAAATTGAATGAATGTAAAACATTTGTTGTTTGACAATTTAGACGAGTGTAAAAAACAACAAATAATTCCCTCTACTCTCTTCCTATACTCGTTTGGTCACGGCTCCTGATTGACACTCGAATGATGGTCCGGCCTTAATAAATCCATTTGAGGTGATTGCTGTTGTTGTTGTTGTTGTTGTTGTTGTTGGCTGTTTAACTGTTGATGTGGTGATGTCTCACAAATACTCGTTGCCACAGGAAGATCTAAACAACTTGCACCAGGTGACATCGGCGTTGTAACAACAATTTTAGTCGCCGCCGCTGCAGCATGCAACAACGCAGTTGCCTCACCATCATCATCATCATCATCTTCTTCTTCTTCATCCTCTTCTTCATCGACATCATCAATCTCGACATCGATTGTACTATTCTGTATCTCACCATCAGTAAATATCTCTTCGATCTCCTCTTCTTCATCCATTTCTTCATCTTCATCTTCATCGTTATTTGAAAATTGATGATCCATATAATCAGCCGGCCAATTTGGATCTAAAATAAAAAAATACTAAAATTAATATATATATTTCAAATTATGAAAAAATATTTAAAAATCGATATCACTATATACCATAGAATACATCCATCGCCTTTGTTTAAATTTATTTATAAAATCATTTAGATTTTTTTTTTTTAATTTTAAGAAAATTATTTAATTATATTATATATTATAATGGATGTTCCAACTACCTACAACTGAAAATAATCGAATTGAGTTCACGACGTTCAATTCGATACATCGCTAATCTTGTGCCTATCGATTTCATATATCAATATCTAAAAACATTGATAGAAGATCTCATCCATTCTTTTGGAGCTTTCATTTTGAAAAAAAAACCTCCGACTTTGTACGTCCTACGCAAGGACAACGCCTATCAATGAGGTGTCTTATGATCAGTAGAACGGGTCCTCTCAACCTTTACCTTGATTTTCTTGTACGGAGGCGCTATCAAGTAGCTTTTCCCCAAGGTTGTTCCCGGAGGCTGGGTTGACTCCATTCCATAGACCCCAGCCAGGGAAATTCCCTTGCCAGGCCCGGGACTTGAACCCGGGACTATGTGAATGTGAGGCAGGTTCGCTACCCACACACCCAATGGCGCCTTTCCTCCCATCTCTCTTACATCCCTTCCTACATATTCACCCACCCACCGTGTCCTTTGTCTTTAAATTGGTCTCTTCCCCCCCACCAATCTATTTTTCGCCATTCTTTCCTCTCCCATTTTTGCCACATGTCCTGTACATCGCAACCTTCTATGTCTGGAGATGCATGGGGTCATGCAATTCCTTGTTTTCTAATAATAAATAATAAAGCCCCTTTCCCTTCAGATCTCCTCATCTCCTTCCTGTAAGGAAATTATGCCTAAATTATATTTTTTAATTTCCATTCTTAATTGTAAGTTTTGGAATGCACCTGGCTTATATAAGCTACATTCCACATTCCATATTCTTAATTTTAATTCCCTGATTTTATTAGCACTAATTTCTCTGTAATATGCTTGTTAAGTCATGATTTAATTTTTTGGTGGTGAAGAGAAATCAAAATTGGAGGAATAGCTATAATTGACAAAATTTTAGTATTTGTTACATGTGGTTAGAATAAAGGAGAAAAGAAGAAGAAAAAAAAAGATTAATACAATATTATATTAATTATGCGGTCAATCCATTAATTATCAAAAGGTCTAGTTTTTGATATATTAATAGAAAAAAATATCACATATCCCTCGGTTTTATTTTAAATATACCAAATTTACTTAATTTTTACTTCATATAAATTTACATATCTACAAAATATTTATTATAGGTATTTATATCATAATAAATTTTTAGTTTTTTAATTCTATATTCATATTTTAAATAGGTATATAATATATATATAATAAAATTGATCATTCGATTTTCGATTGAAAGGTACTATTATGTGCTTGAGCGAAGGGAGAATTATGTTTTGTTTTTTTTTTAATAATAATAGTTTACAAATTTGATAATTTAATCAATTGAATTCGATTAAAAAACTGTCTAGATTTAATTTGATTTTTTTAAATAAGTTTTAGTTTTAAACTAATTGTAAAGTATATTTTTGATTGATTTATTTTCGTTTATATATTAGATTGGCGCTCTTAAATTGTTGCGCCTATACACCTTGTAAACATTACATGTTATGAATATTATTATTTTCAATTAATTGATTCAAGATTTTATTATAATTGTGCAAAAAGGCGATTTTAAAAGATAGAAAAAATAAAATATAAACAAATTCCAATATTATATTTTTAATATATTACACAAACAATAATAAATATGATTAATAGTAAAAAATTCATACACATGTATAAATAAGGGTGAAAGGGTTATAAATAATAATATTATTTTATTTAGTTGAAATTTAAAATATTTTCTTAAAATTTATTATTGAATTTTAATTTAAGAAATGTGTTTGAATTGGAAATGGTGATCTTTCGTGCAAACAAAAAAAAAACAAAAAAAAAAAGAACAATAGATTAAGTGAGCGATTCTCAAACTGTGGGGCGCGCCTCCCTGGGGGGGGGGGGGGGGAGCATATCCAAGAGAAAATTCCTGACTTTTTTTCAATACAAAAAAGGTCAGATGATTTTGCGATGCTCTCAAACATTTCCGATGGTGGGGGGGGGGGGCGGGCGCGATGAAAATTATGATTGAAAATTGGACCGTGAATATTAAAAGGTTGAGAAACACTGGATTAAGTATTAGTATTAGATATATACCAAACATATTGTATTGCATGTATGCTTAGGAAAAATTAGTCATGCCAATAAACAAATGACACAATTAAAAAAGAGTTTCTTTTAACAAGACAGAAGAGAGAGTTGGAGTTAAAGGGTTTATAATGATATTTATTGTGCTTTTAGACAATCGTATATATATTATAGGTATACGAATAGAAAGGAACAAACCAATCGTTTACTACCCTAAAATCAAAACGACAACATCGAACATCTAGAATAATTGAAAAAATATATGCATATAGCAAAAGAATAAGTAGATTAAAATGATAAATAAATAAGAAAGATTTAAAAAAAAAAAAAAAAAAAAAATAAAAAAATAGAAATAGCAATTTTAAAAATTACCACAATATTTCTTCTTAATATATTTGAACTAAAATAAACCTAAATTGCTTTTAAATATATATAAATATTTTTTTTTCTCGTTCGAAATCTCATTCTAGTTATTTTTTAATAAATTATAAATACATTGGTATTATTATAATTAATATTAAAGAAATTAAATTTTAATACTATTTAATTTTTGCATGATTGACAGTTTTATGGTTATATCACATGATAAGATTGGGTCAACCCTCCGTCCTTTTGGGCAATAAACACACAATTTGTAAATTTGTTAGTAGGATAAAGTGTGGTTGCCGATTTCAAAGGCAAGCATGGCTCAATATAAAATCTCTCCATGGTTTATCCGAGGGTTGATGTAAAAGTTTTTATAAAAAGTATGAAAAACGTAAATTAGTGGGTATACCAGGGGTGCTACCTTAAAATGGCCGTTTTCTAATTCTAATGATGCGTCAGCCAACCTTGCCTGCCATTTTTTCTCGTTGCTTTGACATTTGTCAATAGTGAACAAAAGACAGTCAGCAGTTTCGAACAATAACGTGTCTTCTGATCTCAGTAAACATATCTAATTTTGCGCCAGATATGGAGCATTTGCGGGGAGTACTGCTATTCCTCTTCATTTGGAAGAAATTTGCCCCCAAAATGCTTAGAATTTTTGTGGATGCTGTGGATGAAGTGAAAATCGGTGCAAATCGTTGTTTTGGCATTACAAAGACGGTGTTTTTAAAGTCACCGACAAGAACTGCGAAATTCGACCAAAAGTTTTTGAGAACATCGAATTGTAAAAATTATTGGATAAAGACCATATCGCAGAAACAATTTGCCGCGCATTTGAATATTAGCCGTCCAGCAATTTCGAAAAGATCCAAAAGATCGAGAAGTGAGTGCCGCATCAATTGAACAACGTCAGAATACGTGCGAAATCTTGCTTGGACGGCATAACAGAAAATCATTTCTGCACCGAATCAACTGTTAAGCCAGATCACTTCGTGAAAAAGACAATGCTGTGAGTTTGGTGGGACCAGAAGGAGGTGTTTCATTATGAATTGTTGAAATCTGGTGAAAAGATTAATATCTAACGCTACCAACAACAAATCATCAAATTAAGTCATGAATCACGCAAATCAGCATTTTCCAGCATGACAACGAACCATCACACACACAGCAAGACCGGTCACCTATACAGTGATCCACTTGGCTAAGAGTTGCTACTTCAGCCGCCCTACTCTCCAGATCTGGCCCCTTTTAACTGTCATTTGCTTGCGTCGAAGAGAGAGCAATACTTCAATTCATATGAAAATGTGAAAAGATGTTTCGATGCGTGGTTTCTATCTAAAGTGGATGAATTTTTTTGTGGTGGAATCCACAATCTTCTAAAAAGAAGACAAAAATGTGAACCCAACAGGACAAATAGTTTGAATAAAAAAATAAAAAACGATGGCGAATTAAGACTATATAAACAATTAATTCCAGTAATTGAGAAAAATGCAGCGATCATTAATTTTGAAACGCAACAAGAACGAAAAAAAAATGGTTTAGACTTATTTTGGAATACCCAAACAGATCATTGACGTTTAGTTTCAAACCAAATCCATGTTCAACCATAGTTTCAACCATCCATGTTTGATCACCTGTTAGGATGTTGTAAACGATATTTGAAGCACCTCGATTTAACTTTCATTTGACCTTTAACCTTTTTTTGAGTTTCGGTGAAATTGTTTTTTCAAACAGCATTTTCACATTTAAATGTTCAAACTGTTGAAAAATCTCATTTATTTATTTCATGGCAATGCCTTAAGCAATGCGTAAATGAATCTAATTCATGACAATACCGAAAGCCAAACTAAATTAAATTAAAAAATCAATGATTTGAAGAAGCAACTGGAAACTCAACAGGCAATTCACAAAATATAGAAGGTAATGGAGAATATAAGGGGAAAATATTTCAATGTGTAGACAAAACCACCAAAAGAAAATCATGAATGAATGACTAATGAAATAATGGAAATGATGAATGAGAGCAGAAAATATTAAAATGATCCAAGGAAGTACAGAACGTTAAATATTGCAATCACAAATAAAATAAGAGAAGCTGTAGAAAAGTGTGAGGATATCGAAACATTACAAAAGAAATACGACAGGTACAACTTCCATGGAAAAAATAACATCAAAAAAAAAAAATAAAAACATTCACACAAGAAGAAACCCTCACAGACTCAGAAGGACAAATTATAGTTGATAAGAAATCGAAAAATCAAGAAGAAAGAATATTTAGAAACAAAATACAGAAAGTTATGGAATATATAAGAGAAGGATAACTTTAAGGATCTTCAAGAATCATGACATAGAGGGGATTCTAAGTGTACCGAAAATCTTGCAAGAAGAAGTATAGTGATGGAAAAAAGAAATCACCAGCCTGACGTCATACAATGCACCTTTCTCGATCGATTCTGCAACCTGCATAGCAAATGTGAAAGTTTAATAAACTATATGACTGGGACTGTCTTCATTTTTTTAAATTATATTAAATAATAATATATAATATTGAATTAAGAGGGGGGCCCGGTAATAATTATAAAAATTATAAAAGTTAAATATATTCTTGTGTAACTAATAAATAAATAACAAATTCCCTGTTAATTTATTAATTACTTGAAAAACATATAAAAATATCATATAAAAATAAAAATTATAATAATAATAAATAAGAAGTAGAAGAAGAATAGAGAGAAAGAAAGAGAGTTCACATTTCCATACACTAAATAGCAAGGGTTGGGGATTTGGGGGTGGGACTCACATAGCGACTTAGCGACGTCGCCGCCGCGACCGTCAAAGGGATGTCGACGATGAGCAATCGTCGAAGGAGGCTGTCAAAAATCATACAAGAGAAAAATACTTTCTGTAAGATATTGAAGAGAGAGAGAGAGAGAGAGAGAAAGAGAGAAATTAGGGAGGGTGGGGGAGGAGGTTAGGAAATAATTTTAGCCTGTCCGATGTTGCCCTAATCAAAAACATTTCAACGTATTATAACATTACTCTTACAAACTATATTTAAAATGATAAACAAGCAAGTTTAAAATAATAATATAATATTACTACAAAATATAATTGAATTTATTCTAAAAGAAATTTAGAACAAACTTAATAAAATCTATTTTTATGGATACACACTAAACTCAAATTTTTACCGACCGACGATAGCAAGGGAGGTATTGTTTTCACACCAAATTTCATCTCCACGAATCATGCATTTTGTATTGGTTTTATCCTCGAGATAAACATCTTCATTAGTTTTTTCTTAATTTAAAATTATATGACGTCACCAGCCCTTCATGAAGTCACAGCCAGCTCTTACTTATATATTATAAATAAAATAAAATTAAAAATATTTATGTTAAATCCCATATCTGTTTTTTATTGCATTAATAGATCAGTATATTTTAATTATTTGAAATTGTTTCTGTAGCTGGAAATTAATTTACTTCAAACCGTCGGTCGGTTCTGCGCCTGGCCACATGTCAACTTATTTTTTTGAACTTAATAACTAGATATAATATATTCCTCAAAAAGCTTTATTAATTTTTATTATAAAATTTACATTTATTACTATTATATTATAAATTGTATTAAAAGATCTAAAAAAATATCTTTCAATATAAATATTTTATTTAAACCAAATAATCACATAAGATTACAAGCTTTACATGTATGTTTTTTTATACGTCATAATATAAAGTCACATAAATTAAAACATAAAAATCAACTGGATTACCTACATTTATAAAAATGAACTTTAACTAATACCTTTATAATTATTATTTATGATTATAAATATAACGAAATTATATTAATAACATTTTAACTTATTAACTACCATATTCCTAAACCTTATTTTTCTAATCTTTTATATATATATATATATATATATATATATAATTATGAAAACATATTCTATCAAAATCCCTTTTAATCTATTGATATATTATTTTTTTTAATATGCATATATATACGATGTCTGTATTAAAAGAAAAGGTGAATTTTGAATTTTCGCGGGCTGTGTACGAATGATGATTATCGAAAATTTTTTTTTTTGTTATGTTGGTACAAATATGTTTCTCATATGTTGATATTATCAGTCATTTTGGATTAGTAGTTTGGTTTTGACAACTGAAATATTTAGTCACGTTTTGTGTCTTCCTCGATTTTTTACTTATCTCATCAATTGTGAAAACAAGCTTTCCTTTCATTGATCTCTTCAGTTTTGGGAATGGGAAAATGTCTCAGGGAGCCAAATCTGGTGAATCCGGTGGTTGTGGCATGATTATGGTGTTGTTTATGGCCAAAAAATCACGAACGAGCAATGATGTGTCAGTTGGTGCATCATCGTGATGCAGAATCCATGATTTGTTTTTACACAATTCCATTCGTTTGAGTCGTATAACTACCTTGTAGTATTTCTTATTTTTTTTTTAGTTAAATGACTAAGTTGTCAAAAACAAACTACTAATCCAAAATGTCTGATAATGTCAACATATGAGAAACATATGTGTACTAACATAACAAAAAAAATTTCGATAATCGAATGTACATAGCCCGCAAAAATTCAAAATTCAACTTTTCTTTTCAACAGACCTCATATGTATACTTAAATGTGTTGTTTAAACAAAGAATCCATTCATTAGAAATCAAATTTTAATTTAAAGATAATCTCTAGTTTTTATGTATATTATAATATACAATTTTAATAAGTTATTAAAATAACAAAATATTAAATTGTTGTTTAGTCCTGTACAGCAGAGGTTCTTAATCTTATGTACTCTGCGGACCCCCACTTGAAAAAAATTTTTTTTGACGGACCCCATTCCAACTTTAGGTACTTTACGTCATTTTATTAGTTAATTTCTGGCTTACGATCTCATAAGAACAAGGATATATGATGAATATTTCTAACAGTGATTGGTGAATAACGATTTTTTTGCATATTGTATGTATAAAATTTTATTTAAATAATACCTTTATAAATTAAATATCTACTAATATATAAACATACATATATTTTATACCCTCTTTCCAAGGCCTCTTTTTTCCCAGTCAGCCACACCGTTTAGGCCGCGAGTGTGTGAAGTCTACCCCTCCCCTTCCCACCCCAGTTCTCTCTCATCCATGCCCCAAGTACTAAATACCTTTTTAAAAAATAAATAAATAAATAAATAATAATAATAACAACGCCAGAAATGGCAATATGTCACTATTGCAAACTCCACATTCGTGGTGAGAAATATAAATGCAAGACATGTTGTAAGGGCTTCCACGCAAAATGCGCAGTAGAACACCAACTTTTTCACAAGGACCAGCCCAACCCCTGCAATGTATCTTTTGAAAAAATCACGCTTGAAAACGACAACGCCGGACCTTCAACATCTTCACATTCAGACGTCTCCACTCCTATAGACAACCATAAAAACAACTGGCAACTGGTAAATCACAATAAAAGACTACGTGACAGCCCAGAAACTCGATGTGTTAAACAAAAGACTTTGGATGATTACACTATACCTACACACACTAATAAATTTCAATCACTCTCAGAACTAACTGACAACCAACCTAACTCTTCTAAAGAAACTATACCAAACAAACCCCCCCCTATTTTTATTCCTAATGTCACTAATTATAATGACATGTTGGCGTGTCTTGGCAGGGTAGCCCGAGACGGGTTCGTTTGTAAACTAATAAAAAAAGACGAAGTTAAAATCAATCCTAAAAAACCACTAGACTACACCTCCATAATTAAAATGTTAGATAACAGCAAAATTGAATATTATACCTTTCAACCCAAATCTGAAAGAAATTTTAGAGCTGTTATCAAACAACTACATCACTCGACCGACCTTGTTGACATTAAAAAAGAAATTGAAGACCTTGGTCACTCAGTGGCCAATATCTTTAATATAAGAAAAAAAACGACAAAGGAACCCCTACCTATATTCTTCTTAGACCTAAAACCAGCACCCAACAATAAAGACATCTATACTACTCAATACCTCTGTCATAGCAGGGTTGTAATTGAGGCACCGCGTGCTCGTAGAGATATCCCTCAATGTACGAGATGTCAGCATTATGGGCATACCAGGGCATACTGTAAGCTGAGACCACGCTGCGTCAAATGTACTAAAGACCATCTTACATCTGACTGCCAAAAAGACAAGACTTCTCCACCCCAATGTGTACTCTGTGGCGGTGACCATCCAGCCAACTTTAAGGGCTGCAAACATTATGTCGAATTACGACAAAACAAATATCCCTCTCTTAGACCTAAACAACTACAGACTGTACCCCCTCCACTACCAACTAGTTCAACTCATGATAAACGACAAACACTTAACTCCATGTCACAACCAAACATTCGCTACTCTGACATACTAAAATCTAATAACAACGACAACTCCAAATCTCTCCCGACACAAACACAAACACCTATTCTGGAAAGCATGTTGGTTAAACTCATGGATCGCATGGACACTATACTCAACCTTTTGACTACCCTCATTGCGAGAATGCCCAATGGATCGATTGCTTAAAATTTCATTATGGAATGCTAACGGCCTATTGAGGCATTCTTGTGAACTCAAACACTACCTGATAGACAAAGACATTGACATTATGCTAATTGCTGAGACTCATTTCAACCCTCGAAGCTACTTAAAAATTCCCCATTACAACCTATACTTTACCAATCACCCAGACGGTACATCACACGGAGGAACAGCCATTATAATCAAAGACAAAATATCCCATTACGAAAACCCTCCTTTTTACAAAGACTATCTACAAGCAACCTCTTTAACAATTCAAGACAAAAACGGACCTATTACAATTGCATCTACTTACTGCCCTCCCAAGCATCGAATTTCGTCTGGGGATTTTTTGGATTTTTTCCAGACCCTGGGGTCGAGGTTCCTTGCTGGAGGTGACTACAATGCAAAACATACTGACTGGGGATCTCGACTTATTACTCCTAGAGGTCGAGATCTCGCTAAGACTATTAATAAACACAACCTAATTACTATCTCAACTGGAAGACCTACGTATTGGCCCTCTGACAGTAACAAAATCCCAGACTTAATTGACTTTTTTGTGGCAAGAGGGGTTAACGGGGATGGATGCTTAATTGAATCCTGCCTTGATCTTTCCTCTGACCACTCCCCAGTACAACTTACATTAAACACCTGTGCATCTCTCAAATCAAACTCTCACTACTTGACTAATCATAAAACTGACTGGAATAAATATGCAGAAATACTAAACCAAAGCCTGGACCTAAACTTACCTCTGACATATAGCCTTGACATTGACAAAGCAATCTACCATATAACCAATACTATACAAATGGCAGCACGTCTGTCAACACCAAAAATTACTCCTAAAGACTTAAACCAACACACACCAAAACACATTAAAGACTTAATAACTAAAAAAAATAGGCTCAGACGACAATGGCAGACAAACAGATCCCCACACCTTAAAACGACAATTAATAATCTAACTAAACAAATTGGGAATCTACTCAGAACTGAAAGGAATCAAAGCATTCAAAAGTATCTGAGAGACCTCACCCCTACTCATTCAACTGACTACTCTCTCTGGAAAGCGACAAAGAAACTTAAAAGACCAACTGAAAGAATCCCCCCACTACGTAGACAAAATAATGAATGGGCGAGGAGTGACATCGATAAGGCGAATACATTCGCTAGTCACCTTTCTAACGTTTTTACTCCTCTCCCACCAAAGGTCACTCCACCTGACAATAACTTTCAGGCAACACACCAATACAAAACACACAATTACTCAATGCCATTCCCCAAACTAATACAGACGTGTGAATTAAAAGACATTATACGACAGACAATCAAAACTAAAAAGGCCCCGGGAAATGATCTAATCTCAGGTAAAATGTTGAGGAACTTGCCTGATAGGGCAATTCTCTTTCTGACCCTCATATTTAACTCCATCTTTAGAGTGGGTCATTTCCCAACCCAGTGGAAAACAGCCCTGGTGAAAATGATCCTCAAGCCTGGGAAACCTCCTGAGGAGTCAAACTCGTATAGGCCTATTAGTCTTCTCTCTGCCATCTCTAAATTGTTCGAGAGGGTCTTTCTTTCTAGACTCCGTCCCTTTCTAATAGATTTAATCCCAATCCACCAATTCGGCTTTAGAGAGAAGCACGGCACTATTGAGCAAGTACATCGAATTGTTGATGTTATTCACAAAGACCTTGAAAACAAACGTTACTGCTCAGCCGTGTTTCTTGATATATCTCAGGCTTTCGATAAAGTTTGGCACGAGGGTCTACTTCGGAAGCTTTATGACATACTCCCGCTAATTTATTACAGGCTGATTCGTTCTTACCTCGATGGCAGAAGCTTTAGAGTTAAGATGAATGACGCCATTAGTGAGGTTTATCCTGTTAGATCTGGAGTACCTCAGGGTAGTGTTTTGGGACCTATTTTGTATTTACTTTTTACAGCTGACTTGCCGACCAACCCGAACATAACCACAGCGACCTTTGCTGACGACACCGCTTTGCTCGCTTCACATAAAGACCCAATCGTGGCTTCTGCTATGCTCCAGGAAAGCCTGGACCAATTAAGGCCTTGGCTTGAGAAATGGAGAATAGCAGTTAACGAAGACAAATCTGCACACTTGACTTTTACTTTGAATAGACAGACCTGCCCCGGCGTAAATTTAGACAAACCCATTCCGACTAAAAGTACTGTAAAGTACCTCGGTATGCACCTTGACAGACGCCTAACGTGGGAGATGCACATCAAGTCAAAAAAGAAACAACTGAGACTTAAACTTAACAAATTATACTGGCTGCTCCGACAAAAATCTCAACTGACGATAGACAATAAACTTCTAATTTACAAAATCATCCTTAAACCCATTTGGACCTATGGCATTCAGATGTGGGGGACCGCTAGCAAATCCAACAGAGACCTGATTCAGCGGTTTCAAAACAAAACACTTAGACTGATAGTCGGTGCTCCTTGGTATGTCCCTAACAGACTGATTCATAGGGACCTCGGAATGGATACAGTCCAAATGGAAATTAAAAATTACAGCCTTCGCTACAAAGACAGACTCCTTAAACACCCTAATCCCAAAGCCCGACAACTATTAGACACACAAGGACAACTGAGACGACTCAAAAGACTCAAACCACAGGACTTGACAAGAGACATTAATAAATAGACCCGCGATGGTGCCCTAGCTGGGATTAGCCATCAGGCTAATAATTCAGTGACATTCCCTTCCTCCCCTCCTCGACTATTTTCCTACCACAGTTCCAATGACTCACTCTCCTTAACCTGCCCTATAATTTCCTTTTACCTCCCCCCCTCGCCCATTTATTACTCTTTATTGTAAACCATGTATTATTGCCTTCGGGCAGATGTACAAAATAAATGGATGCTAAATAAAAAAAAAAAAAAAAAATATTGTAGAACACATTTTATTAGAAATTATAATATTGAAGAAAGAAAATTCTGCTAAATATGAAGATGGAAACGGTAGCAATAGTTTTCTTGCACATTTCGTTGAATTTGGGTATTTGATCTCTGTTTCCTCACAAAGCCATGCCATCGCTTCTTTTATATTAAATAAAGTTTTAACCGACTCATCATTTTCTCGTGCACCTGTACGATGGCTTTGCGGACCCCTAGTAAAGGCTTCGCGGACCCCCAGGGGTCCGCGGACCACGGTTTAAGAACCTCTGCTGTACAGCATACCTGGATAAATACTTACATAATTATTTATCTATATTATTTTTTTAAAATGATTAGTATAAGTAAATGCCTAAGAATAAAATTACTACTTGTAAAGAATTTAAACATTAAATAAACTTATAATTTAAAATACTAACATAATATATAAAGGTTTTACCTGTGACAGGACTTGCACTGGATTCTCCATCACCTGGAACAAGAATCACGACATCGCGTCCGCCCAACGGAGGCGTCCCCAAGGATTGCGAGGGCATTGAACTAAAAAATAAACAACTATGATTAATTGAAATTGACAATTTAACAATATAATGATAATATTATAGTATACGAGGGTGGGGTGAAAAGTTTCGGGCCTGACCAAGAAAAACGATGTTTTTAATTTTTTTTTTTTTGCTATATTTTTCAACATAATCTCCATCAACACTGATACATTTCTCATAATCGTGTTCTAATTAATTTAATTAATTAATTAAATTAAATTTAATTTAATTTAAATCTCATCAACAGTTATGAATTCGTTTGGATTACGCCAACAGCGCCAAATTGCCGGTAGAAATGGTTTTTCGAAGCAGTTTTTGGTCTAAAGTTAGCAAACGCGGCACCCACGTTGCACGCAGCTTTCCATATTCAAATAATTGTGCAAAATATTTCGCACACCTTCAGCTGACATCGTACAAGTCTCAGCTATCTTGAATGTTGAAAAATAAAGCAAAAAAAAAAAATATTTAAAAACATCGTTTTTCTTGGTCAGGCCGGAAATTTTTCACCCCACCCTCGTATATATTCTTCTTATTTTTTTTATTATTATGTATGTAATTATGAATAAATACTTAATTAATAGATAGTAGTAATATATAGTACTAAATATTTAGTGATTATTATTATCAATTTATCTAAAGATTATAATATTGTTATTTTATTCTATATTATTTTATATTTATAAATATTTAAAAAAATGATGTGAATATCTTTTCATTTATATGATTTCAATGAGTTTATTAAAAGCTACGTTTTCATTTTGATTTATTATTTATTTTTTAATATAAACATTAAATTAATTACAGTGGTGCCTCACACAACGAACTTAATTCGTTCCAGGAGCAAGTTCGTTGTGCGAAAAGTTCGTTATGTGAAACGCAAGGGGAGCGATCGTGGAAGCTCGGGCGAGTTCGTTGTGTGAAACGAAGTTCGTTGTATGAATGATGAAATTTAGTTCATTATGGTTCGTTGTGTGCTGCGTTCGCTGTGTGAGGTGTTCGTTATGCGAGGCATCACTGTATATACTATTTTATCTTATGTATGTAAATTATAATGCTTATAATTTAGCGGCACATCAGGGTTTGTCAGTCTACTAAGTTGGTAGCCCAGACTTACTTGTTTACTTGTTTATTTGTTTTGTAATTGTGATGCATATAGAATATGAATCAACTTTAATGTTATAAATAAATTCTGTCTATCTGGAATAAAGGACATTTATTCAATTCTTTTATTTAAGCAATCGTTTCAAGTCTGATTATTTAAAAACCACTTACATGTATATGTTATAATTGGATACAATATCTTTTAATATTCATTTTATATTATTATACAGTTTTTATTATAATTGGACGATTGATGAATTATATAATAATAATAATAATAATAATAGTAATAATAATAATAATAAGTACATATACATAAACTTATTAGAAAAGGTGAATTTTGAATTTTCCCAGTCTGTGCACATTCGATTATCGAAAATTTTTTTGTTATGTTGCTACACATAATTATGTTTCTCAAATGTTTGTTTTTGACATCTGAAAAAGTTAATCACGTTTTTGTGTGTTCTTTGATTTTTACTATGTATGTCGAGATTTTGATGTTTTTATACGTTTTTAGCCATTTGAATGAAATAGTATTACATCAATAATCGGAAGGTCTTCACTTCACTATGAAAAAATTAATTTGAAAATTCATTTTTGTTTTATTGCATTTAAAAAAAAAAAATGTTACATGGCAGACCCTGTATTTAAATATTAATTTCAAAAGTTCAAAATATGTATATGTTCTTGTATTAAAACAATACCTCCCTTACTATCGTCGGTCGGTAAAAATTGAACCTCATCAAAGATAAAAAATTAACAAGAAGGCATTCTAATACAACGTTTGGTGTATTTATTGTGTGAATACGTTATGATAATAATAGAAAAGGTCTCATATTTATTTAGCATGCGCATTCCATTTTCCAAACCAACATTCCACTAAAGTGTATCATTTATATTAGAAAAAAAAACAAAACAAAAAAACTAGAAAACAAATCACGTGAGAAATTTATTATAGTAATCAATAGGGTTAGAAGGGTTGAAGAGGGGGAGAGGAGGAGGATGAAGAGAAAATATCATCAAGGGAGTCTTTTGGGAAATTAAATCCATTTATAGAAACTTTTCATTTAATTGGCAAAATTTCATACAAGAACATGCAATGTGTGTGTCATGTAACATAGTACCTACATATTAAAAAAGTCTAACTTTACTTTTTATTTATTTTTCGGACAAAATTTATTTATTTATTATATATATATATTATAAGAAATTATTTTCATGTGTTATTTTCACGTTTAACTGTGAGATTTGGACTTTGCCGTTTCGCCGCCCCATTTTGGAGTGATTTTCAAGAGAATTTATTTAGAAGAGAATTAAATAAACTACATACTCTTAGGTTAAACGTGAAAATAACCCGGAAATAATTTCTTATAATAATACAAACTTTCACGGAAACTTAAATTTTGCTTATTTACAAATTTTTATAATTATAACCGATATGTTTCTTTATAGATACTTAGAATTTTACTTAGTATCTTACTTATTTATTGATCTAAAATCTAAATAAATGTCTTTTAAATAAATATTGTAATCTTATAACGCAGGGGTGAGCAACTTTTTTTTTATTACAGGGTCAATCGAAAGTTGGACAAAACAAAAACAACTTAATAAATTATTAAACCTTAAATACCTACTTAATGAACAAATTAACATATCACAGGTCTCTTTAAGGCAGTGATTCTCAACCACTGTGCCGTGAGATTATGCTTTTAAACATTTCCAACTTTTTTTCTAAATTTTTTCCATTATGGTTTTTTTTTTTTAAAACAAAAAAAGGTAAACCTTTTTTGGGACCACTTTTTTTCAATATGGTAAACTTTTACACTTATCTTTTTCTTTGTGTGCCGCCAAATTTTTAAACAGTTAAAAGTGTGCCGCGGTAAAAAAAATGGTTGAGAATCACTGCTATAAGGTCTGGAAAAATCGTTTCATTGTGTGTTGTAGGGATTATTATTATAAATTCTTATTTAATTTAACAGTAATCAAGTGTCCCACAAAAAGTTTAAAATTCCAATTAAATGATAATGTACTATTAGTACTATTATTGGCAGTCCGCAAGTTGCTCATCCCTTTTATATATATAATAAGTACAGTAAAAAAATTTTAGTTTGAAATAATAAGTAATTGTTTACAAAAACGGAAGCTTTAGGGATTTGGATAAAACTTTTCTAGTGGATTACTTTTTTAATTCCAAAGAAACTTTCCTTATGCAATATTTCCGAAATAAAAATGATTAAAGTTTGACTGTTTGATGAGGAGTCATTTAGTAATGTTTTTTTGATTAATTCATTAATATAGGATATAGGAAAATTATTTAATTAATTATTTTTTTAATTTTCCTATATTCAAAACGAACTACAACAAAAAAAAAAACAAAAAAAACCCCCGGAAAATTAGTAAAGCCCTTTGCTGGTCAAATAAATAAATCATGGTAGCTAAATTGAATGTCAATGGATTCATATGCAAATATTAATGATTTTTATCTCGGAAACTATAAGTGACCGAACCATTTGCTAATTTAATAGTCATTTGAAATTAAAAAATGAATCCACTGGTAAAGGTTTATCCAAATTCCTGAAGCTTCCGTTTTTGTAAACAATTATAGTTTTAGAAAAATTTAGATACTAATGAGTAAGCATTCTTTTTTTTCTTCTAGTTTTTATAATATAGTTCTACCGGCTTTCTGGTCAGTAGTTTTCCCCATAATTTTTGAATAGTGGTCTTTGTTACCCTTAACTTTACACAGGGTGTAACAACTATAAAAAAAACCCTCTGGCATGTTAACATCATATGTTGATTGCCCTCAAAAGGGGTAGAGTTGATGTATGATCATTACAACAATAATGGGTCCTCCCAACCTTTTAAAAAAACCTTGATTCACTGGATCGAGGTACGCTACATTTTATTTCAAGTAGTTTATCAACTTTGATTTGTTTGAGTGAACCTCGCGTCAAACCCCAGAAAGAGAAATGATCAATTATTGAATTTCCCTTGTCAGTCCTAAAGAACGAACTCTGAGTATTAATTAAAATTAATGACTCGAAGGTTTACTTTTGTACTTTTGGTTTGTAAGTTGTTTTAATTACAAAAAATTTCTAATTTACAACAATTCAATTATTCAAGATAAAAAAGTTAATAAAAAAAAAATTACCTAATTTTGTGATAAACATTTCAGATTTCATCTTTATTATATATATTTCAGGTGATTAAATTTAAATTTAAATTTTATATATGACGACGCATCTCGTACCAATTACTTATGTATGTAACACACAATTTATAAGAGAATTTTGTAAATAAAACCACATATTGATATTTGTTATTGTACATTTATTCAAAAAGATACCAAAAATATACACAACGTTTCGATTGCTACTTCTGCAATCGTTATCTAGCGACTGCACTGTCCGAGCATCCAGTGACGAGTGACGACTGATACTTAATCTAAGACCTAGGTCGTCAACCAGATGGCGCTCGGAACGTGCTTACAAATTCAAAATTACAGGAGAAAAAATAATTATTTTGTTTAAGTTTAATATTAATATAACAAATAATGTAAAATTAAAGAACTCAATTTATTCATAAAATAATTGTTCACGTTTTGTTTATAATCTTTAAATTAATTGTTTAAGAATAATTATTTTTTCTCCTGTAATTTTGGATTTGTAAGCACGTTCCGTGCGCCATCTGGTTGACGACCTAGGTCTTAGATTAAGTACCAGTCGTCACTCGTCACTGGACACCTTGATAACGGTTGCAGAAGTAGCAATCGAAACGTTGTGTATATTTTTTGTATCTTTTTGAATAAATTTACAATAAAAAATATCAATATGTGGTTTTATTTACAAAATTCCCTTATAAATAAAAAACAGCCAGCCGAAGCTTTAATAATTTAATAACACACAATTGTTATCGTGAGTGCTAACAAGAAAAAATGTGATCAGAAATTAAAATACAACACTCCTATTGATGATATTTGTGTGTAAGTGTATTTATTGAATACCATAATAACATTTATTGACAATTAAAAAGCAACATAACGCTTTACTAGATTTGTGGATTGTGAGTGGATGGTTTTGGAAATACGCACTTTAAGGTGACTCGTTTCTTCATTCTTTGTCCGAGATCAGAATGACCCCGGCATACGGGCCGATGTGGCCGTGATGACTCCATAGTTGCCGTTGATAATGATGATGATGTTGTTGTTGTTGTTGTTCCGTCAAAACAACGCACTGTAGGGGTATTGGGTTCGCTCGATTGTTTATCCACAAGAATTGGTTTAGGCCGAAAACAACCACCAACACCCGGACAGTCGATCCCCTCACCCGATAGAGACGCTGTTGTTGTTGTTATAGTTGCTGTGTTGGCTGTCACCCCCGTCGTTGTCATTGAAACGATAATCCCAGTGGTTGATGAAGACGACGACCAGGAGGATACTTGTGGCTGCATTGGAAGAGATGAAACTGCTGGGAGGGCAGCAAATCGTTTACGATCCTCCATATAAATTTCAATCAATTGATCCAATTTGATTTCAATGTCATCAACCTAAAAATAAAATTTAAAAAAAGAATCATAATATCTATTAAACATATCCATCAGTGTTTGTTAATTTTATCATTCTTTCATTTCTGATTTAATTATTTATGTAATTATGTATGTGCCTGGCTGGTATTCATTTGTTTTTTACTTATTATTTATTATTTATTTTTGTAAAATAATTTATGATCTGGGAATATTTATCATTCTTCTAGTGCAGGGGTCGGCAAACTTTTTTTGGAAAGGGTCAAATATAAAAATTTTAAAGATCTGGAGGCTAGACATGTTAGAATATCTATTTAAATGTTTTAACGAAGAATCTAATAAAAAATAAATTTTAAATTAATTAATTATATAATTAAATAATACATTTTGCATTAATGTGATGGATGTGTTTGTTTTTTGTTTTTTTGAGATATTAATTCATCATAACTGGGCACAAAGTTAGTACTTTCTATAATTAAACTTGTTTGCATATGATCATCTATTAATAATGATCTGAATTGCGATTTTGTATACTACATTTTCGAAAAAATCTTTGATGTGTACTTCCAAATACAGAAATAAACCCTCTTGCATATAATTTAATTCTTTTGCATTTACTTAAAAAAATGACAATATTTATCCATGGGCCGGATAAAAATAGATGGCGGGCCGAATTTGGCCCGCGGGCCGTAGTTTGCCGGCCCCTGTTCTAGTGTATTAGAGGTAGGTTATTAGGTATGTAACATACTATAAGCTTTGTCCATCCCCCAATACTATATAATAAATAATATAATATTATATAAAATATTAAATTGCACAAGAAATATTACTAAGTAGATACGAATAATTATTAATTAAGATAATAATTAAATTTTTGTAATATATTCAAATTTTATATCTTTCTAAAATTAAATTTTTCTATTGTATATTTTCTTTTTTTTTTATTTATCAATTTTATTCACCAGTTGTTAAATTAAATTATAAATATTATCTTATTATACTAGCAAATATTGTATATAGTACCTGGTTCAGACCGAACCACCACTTGGTACTTTAAAAAAATAATTCCGTATGAACTATCAATATTTAAGATTATATAAGATTATTATTTAAAATAAAAATATACGAAACAATTTCAAATAATTTAAAAGAACAAAAATTAAAACAAAATAGGCATAAAACATACAGCCCTTAAACGTACGAATTAATGCACTGAAAGCGTGAAAAGTATGGCATATGGATATAACATAATACTAGCTGATCAGAGCGCCTTCGGCGCTCTTCACACCTAGACAGGGGCTTCGCCTCCTGTACCCCCGAAGTAATACATAGTATTTCGTTGGAAGACTGTATGTAAAAGGTTTTCTTCAATTTGTTTCAATCAGTATATTACTATAAGTTTTGATGAGATAACCCTCTTTACTGTATGATAATAGGCGTTACCCGAATTGCGATCTCGATTTTATTATTAATATTATTATCCTTTGTAATTACAGAATTCAAGTACATATTTAAATTTTTCTACATTTTCAAATTCTACATTTTGTATGTTAAGACTTTGTCTGTTAATAATGTTTTTCTCTCTCACTAAATATTTTATGTTTTATGCCTATTAATTTCAATCATCATCTTATTTGCTGCCTCAATTAATTTTTTCATGCTATCTTTAATTGTTATAATATTTAAGACGTCTGCTTAGCCTAACTTTTGAATTTTTTTGTTTAATTTCATTTCGAGTGATTTTTTCCCAATTTGTGTAATCACATACTCACGTAAAACATGGGGATTGCAAATGAATTCCGCAGCACTTGAGTGTCTGGCCCTGAGCTTTGTTGATAGTTTGTTTGTTTCCTTAGAAACTTTACCTCCACAAAACATACCCTCATTGCACTTTTATAATATATAGTACCGGGACCCCGAGCATCGGCTCGGTACTTAAGTTAAAAAAATGATTCATTATTATTGGATTAGTCTGGTAATATTAATGCCTGGGACACCGAGTTATTGCTCGACCCTTTAAAAAATACTGATATACAATTCTTTAATTATTTATTACAATTATTAAATGTTGCATCATTGCATCGATCTGATTAAAATGAATGGAACTGGGGTCCTCAAGAATACAAACAAACAATTTTAGCTAGCATTATAAGATTAATCCAAGTAATATCGTCTATATTCTATATATGAGTATTTTTTTTTCTGAATTTAATACCAAGTTGATTTTCAAAATTTTCTATTCTTTATGCATATGATTGATTACATGTATTAAAATTTAAACAAATTCAAATATTCTAATTTTTAAATTTATATACAATTTAATATTATTTTTTCGTGACTAATGACAAATACAGGTGGCCCTAGTCAGAGCAAAAGAAGACTCCTTAAGGTAGTGGCCCAGTCGATGATGTTATATGGATCGAAGATTTGAGCTTTACAACTATATTTTAAGTGAAAAAATGATTTCTTGGTTATATAAAAATTAAAATATGATTCTTTATATCTTTATTATACAGAAAAGTAGGCGTGTTAATATAAGATCTATATATCTGTGTGTCTGTTTTTCGATTTTTACCGACCGACGATAGTAAGGGAGGTATTGTTTTCACACCAAATTTCACATGTGGAGATTTTTACATATCTCCACGAATCATGCATTTTCTAAACAGAAAAAAGTATTTTTAGCATGATGTCTGTCCGTCCGTCTGTCCGTCCGTCTGTCCGTCCGTCTGTCCGTCCGTCTGTCCGTCCGTATAGATGTGTACAGCCTGAATGGCTCAACCGATTTTGATGAAATTTGGTATATTTACTTAATGCATCAGTGGGATGAATTGATCAACTTTTGGTGCAATTCCGGAAACCGGAAGTGGTAGTATTAGCGATCGACGATAGGAAGGGAAGGGTTATTTTCACACCAAAGGAGATGTTTTTATATATCACCAAGAATCATGCACATTGTATTGGTTTTATCCTCGAGAAAAATCATATTTATTAGTTTTTTCTTGATTTAAAATTATATGACGTCATCCAGCCATTCATGACGTCACAGCCTGGTCTTGCATATATATTATAAATAAAATAAAATTAAAAATGTTTATATTTATTATTTATGTCCTATCCATATCTGTTTTTTATTACATTAATAGATATATTAAAATTATTTGAAATTGTTTCTGTAGCTGGAAATTAATTTATTTCAAACCGTCGGTCGGTTCGGACCTGGCCACAGGTCAACTTATTTAAATTTTGATTTTGGATTCGATTAGAACTTAAAATGTGTAAATGTAAAGTGGTCTTGGTTTTTTAAATTTCGTTTGGGAACATTATTATAGACATTTTCATTCTGTCTACATTATCTAATTCTCATAATATATTAAGATCATATAAATTGGAATTTGTCATTCAATGAATATGTATATTTGTTTTTATTTATAAAACACGAAAACATTTAAAATTATATGAATAAATAATTTTAATTTTGATCTCATAATTGGATTTTCATTTTCAAGTAAGTAAGATATTATATTATGGGTGGAATTCACAATGTATGAAGGGACACACAGAGATAGATATAATTAATTTACTGATTAAATTAAAATATATTAAAAATAAGAACACAAAAACAAATAAATGTTTTATCTAATTAAATATTTGATACTGATTGAATATTCAGTAAATAATATTTTATAATATTTACCGGAGTCTAATAAATTGATAACGTCATTTAATTCTCCTACTATATATCGAATCGAATATAAAGATAAATCTTCAAACGTTGTGTGAAACAATTTCAAATAATTTAAATGTAAATCTATTAATGAAATAAAAAAAATCAAATATATGAATATAATATAAATATTTTTAATTTTATTTTAAGAATAGATATATATATCTCACAGGCGGTGGCTGTGACGTCACATATATACATTTAAATTTAGAAAAAAAAACTAATAAAGATGTATTTTCCAGAGATATGATCAATAAAACTCAATTTTTCTTTATAAATACTATCCCTGGAGTGAATTTCAAAAAAAATCGTTAGAGCGGTTTTTGAGAACCCATTTACAAACATACATACAAACAAACAATTTTTACTCGTATAAGAAGATAAGATATATTGCATATTCGAAATATTAAACCGCTCCAGGGATTTTTTTGATATTCACACCATAGATAATATTTATAAAGAAAAATCGGTCTGTATTGGTTTCAGCCTCGAGAAAAATCATCTTTGTGAAATTTTAATAATAAAAAAATATTGCCGGACAACACCGGATAGCGCTTCCTTAAATACAAAATTTTATAAATAAAATAAAATTATTAAAATATTTATTTTAATAATATTTTGTAATTAAATTACGAAATAAATCTTATGTTATATCCACAGGCCGTTTAAGTGCTGTATTTTTTATGACTATTTTTTTTTTAATATATGTTCTTTTAAATTAATTATTTGAAGTTATATATTATGTCGTTGATTTATTTTAAATAATAATCTTAAATATAAATATTGATAGTTCATAAGGAATCATTTTTTTTAAAGTACCCGGTGCTATTAAATAATAATTTATAGGTATATATATATTGCTAATTTTATTTACCTGTCTTTCGACTTTAACGATTCTTGAAGCCAGACTGATTTTCGACGCATAGACATCTTTCGCTTTGGAACCTTGCTTGCCCAATATTTGATCGAGTCTGCAAACAAACAAAAAAATGCCCTAGTCTTCCCATAAAGAAAGAAAAAACAAAAAAGCACACTCACACACTTGTCTAATAAATAGAGATAAATCATGGAAGGTCGCCGCCACTTTAACCCAACCAATCAACCATACTAACATTGAGATAGATTTATATACATACTAGAACATTTATTACCTTGGAAAGATGATAATGGTCTCAAATGGCTTTATAGGGGGGGGGGGGGTTGAAGGTGGGAGTGAGTTTAAAGGTTGAGAGAAAAAACAACAACAACAACAACAAAACATGAATGAAAGAAGAGCATCATCCATCATCATTCAATGAACAAATATATTTAAAAATAGACAAAAAAAAATTCATAATTGATGAAAAATTTTGCAATTAAATAAAATAAAAATATAATAAGAATAATTTGAATTACGAGTAATGCCGAAAAAATACACGTATGTATATAATTTAGATAAAAAAAATATTTATGAAAATGTAATTTATGGTATTATGTTAAATCAGTGGTTCTCAAACTTATTTGGTCAAGCGCCCCCTTTCCAGAAAATAATTTACTCAGTGCCCCCTTGGAAATGAACTTTTTACTATATCGCAAAAACAGTTTGAGCTAGAATCATAAAATTTGGTACATGGGCATTATTCAAAATTCATAGTTTTCTATCAACTTTTGAGAAATGTAGCTCAACCGGAAGAGGGTCATTACTTACAACGTTTTGAATTTTTTTTCGTCTAAAGTGACCGTAAAAATAAAAGACATATGTTTGATAGATTTTCTCATGATTAAAAATTGTATAAAACTGCTATATATAGAATTTCAGCTTGATTGAATCGCTGAAAGTACCAGAATTAATTTTTTAACACTGCAAATCTCACGCGCCAACACGTGACGTGGTGCCATCAACAAAGAGTCAAACATGCGCTGGTTTAATAAATATTATTTATTAATTTTAATTTATAATTTATAATTAATTAAATTTATTATGTTATTTAATCCAATTCAAATTGCGAGATAGTCAAGTGGAGACACTCCAGCTAATTTTAATTTTAATGACAATTAAACAGAAAGATAAATCTAAAATGAACCTATTTGCAAAATATTATAAATAAAGGTGTCAATTAGAAACATTGAATTTATATATCTATTTATTGATCTCAAAAGTAATATTACAAGTAATTTTGCCTAAATGCACCTTGTGGCCATCATCGCCCCCCTGGATTGCTCCAGCGCTCACTTTGAGAATCACTGTGTTAAATAATAATGATAATTAAAGATTAGATATTTAAAAAAATTTTGCTCTTATTATATTTTTTCAACACACAAATTAACGAAAATATAGTTGTTTTGTTTTTTATTGTTCAATAGCCATGTATGATAATAATTATTTCATTTATTCTATATTTCTCTGTGATTGTCTTAGATAAATTTGTATAGTATTAAAAATATCAATTAGGTATGTATTCTTCTTTGACAGCAGTAAACATTAACAACAATTTGAGATGAAATGTGATAAAATGTTCAAATGATTGAATTCTAATTTTAAAGTCGATTAATTAAAATTAAATTTCACTCTCTTTCATCCCATCCTCCTCCTCAAAAAAAAAAAAAAAAAAAAAAAAAAAACAAAAATCAATCTATTATATTGTAGATATTTTAATGTACATATTTTGTAGGTTTTTATTTATGTCAAAATACAATATATAAAATTCTTTTTGATTAATATGCATAAAAAAGAAAGGAATTATATGTAAATTAATTATATCGAAAGTCTTATAAAAATTTTCAAATCATTTAATAGATGTTCATAATAATATAAATATAAAATTTTTTTTATAAAATAAATCGTTATATATGAAGCAATTATATAAACTTTATGAGGCTTATAGAAAAATTATATTATTCTGTTTAGTCGATGAAAAAAACTTTATTATATAAAAATATTTTTATATTTATATTATTTTATTCTTTATATTGCGATTTTAATTCAATTAAATAAAATTATTAATAGAAAAGGATCTAAGATGAGAAATAGATAGAGATGATGTTATACGAAAATTTGCATATAAGTATAATAAAATAAATAAGTTGACCTGTGGCCAGGTCCGAACCGACCGACGGTTTGAAATAAATTAATTTCCAGCTACAGAAACAATTTCAAATAATTTTAATATATCTATTAATGTAATAAAAAACAGATATGGATACATAAATAATAAATATAAACATTTTTAATTTTATTTTATTTATAATATATATGCAAGACCAGGCTGTGACGTCATGCATGGCTGCATGACGTCATATAATTTTAAATCAAGAAAAAACTAATAAATATGATTTTTTTCGAGGATAAAACCAATACAAAATGCATGATTCGTGGTGATATATAAAAAAATCTCCTTTGGTGTGAAAATAACCCTTTCCTTCCTATCGTCGATCGCTAATACTACCACTTCCGGTTTCCGGAATTGCACCAAAAGTTGATCAATTCATCCCACTGATGCATTAAGTAAATATACCAAATTTCATCAAAATCGGTTGAGCCGTTCAGGCTGTACACATCTATACGGACGGACAGACGGACGGACAGACGGACGGACGGACAGACGGACAGACATCATGCTAAAAATACTTTTTTCTGTTTAGAAAATGCATGATTCGTGGAGATATGTAAAAATCTCCACATGTGAAATTTGGTGTGAAAACAATACCTCCCTTACTATCGTCGGTCGGTAAAAATGAAAACCAACTCAATATTTATCCGTCAGATGGCGTGAATGAAAATTCAAATATTAAAGCAATTAATCGCTAATTACATTACAATTAATTAGTTATAATTCAATAATATTTCTTCCATACCTTCTAGGGATCCATTGAAATATCTACTATAAAAATTTTCAAAAGTCTATCTCAATTTCAAAAGTTTATGAAAAAAATCGATTTCAATTTGTCATAAGAGCGAACAGACAATCAGACAGCCATGAAGTGAAGTTGATAAAAAAATTATATAAAAGTATATAAAAAGAAAATAAATAATTTATTATTTATTTTATTTTTTTTTTTTAATAAATAAATACCTAGAAAACCAAGAGGGAAATTAGAGTTGGTTTGAAACGAGATGTTAATGATGATGATGAAGATGCACTCATTCACTGAATTTTGCTCTTAACCAATTAAAACAGTGGTTTCCAACCTTTCTGTAACGGCGCCCCCCTTTTTCTAAAAAAAATTATTGCGCGCCTTACACAATTCTGAAATAATATAACAACAGGGAACAGAGGTGGGCTGAACTTTTTTTTTTAGAACCATACTGAAAAAAATCGAAAATGTTCAAAAATTTGGCCACAAAATCATTGAAAAAAATTGAAAAAAAAAAAAAATCGGAAATTTTCAAAAGTTTGACGGCACTTGAATTACCTTCGCGCCCCCAAGGTGGGTGCGCCCCACAGTTTGAAAGCCGCTGAATTAAAGTCATTTTTTCAATTTTTATTTGAAATAAGACAAATGAATAATATTATCATACAACAACATAGCAATAATAATTATCATATCATTTTTATATGAACATTAGAAAAAATTAAAAAATAAATAAATATTATATATTATAGTTTTTATTACCTGTTTTTTCTCAATTATTGTTTATTCATAATGAAAATAACATCATCAACTAAAATAATCACATTATAAAGCACATTGATTTTTATCACAAGCACAAACAAATTATTTTTTCTTTTTTCTTTACAAAAAAAAACAAAAAAACAAGTCAATGATTAAGAGATGCTTGCTATGATTATATAATAGAATCCTTACTTACCTGAATTGTAAATTTTTCGTTCTGTTGAGAAGATCGGCGTGGCCACTTGAATACTGCTCAATGACATCTTTGACATCATACGGTTTGAGAGCTTCTCTAAATTTCTTCCGTGCGACAAAATACTTGAGCTAGATTGGGACACAACAAACAAACAGCAGGCGGCGGCCCGTCACAACAAATAAACATACAAACAACAACAACAACAACAATAACAACAACAAAACAACAACGCACCCACACCCACACACAGACATACACTCACATTCATTGTTATTAACATCAAGAAGCAAAAAGAAGAAGAATAAATAAATAATGATTAAAAAGATAAATATTATTAATATTATTTTTTTACAAGAATGAATTTAAAAATAAATGATTTGATTTAAAAAAAAACGTAAAAATAAAATTAAAAATTCTCACCAAATTCATATAAATATAAATAATATTATATAATATATATTATACTCTCACCTATATTATTGAAAAAAAAAAAATTAAATAAATAAATGAAAATAAAAACATTTAGATAGTTGAAATTATAATGGGATACTTATATATATATATATTTAAATATGTAAATTTTTGAAATTAAAGATATTTTAATATTTTATTATTATTATTATTATTATTATTATTATTAGTTTTTTAAATTTATTTTAATTTATTATTTTTTTTTTGTTCTTAATGATTTAGTAGAATATATAATTATTTGAAATTAATTATGATGGATGTTTGCCTGATTGGCTCTGTTTTAATTTTTTTACGATCTCGCCTGTGGAAAATTTTCGATGTCGAGATTTTGATGTTTTTATACGTTTTGAAGGTCCCTGTGTCATTTTCACTAAGGTTGAGAAAAATGTCTGTGTGTGTGTATGTGTGTGTGTGTATGTATGTAGACAAGATTACGCAAAAACGGTTTGAGCTAGAATCATCAAATTTGATATATGGGCATTATTCAAAATTCGTAGTTTCCTATCAAATTTTGAGAAATGTAGCTCAACCGGAAGAGGGTCATTACCTACAACGTTTTGATTTTTTTTCCTCTAAAGTGCCCGTAAAAATAAAGATATAGGTTTGATAATTTTTCATATGATTCAAAATTGTATAAATCTGCTATATATAGAATTTCAGCTTGATTGAATCGCTGAAAGTACCAGAATTAATTTTTTAACATTGCAAATCTCACGCGCCAACACGTGACGTGGTGCCATCACCAAAGAGCCAAACATGCGCTGGTTTAATAAATATTATTTATTAATTTTAATTTATAATTTATAATTAATTAAATTTATTATGTTATTTAATCCAATTCAAATTGCGAGATAGTCGAGTGGAGACACTCCAGCTTATTCTTGCTTGTTTTATCAAATGCGCATAATTAAAAAAAAATAACCATTTCAAATAATTATTTCAATGGGAGGGTTATTCAACAGAGAGTTATTTATTACATTCATGTGACCATTTCTTTTAAATTTACTTCAAATATCGATAAATAAATTATTTCTATTTATTTTATTAAAATTTAAAAAATTTTAGTTAAATTAAAGAAACCCTATTCAATTAATTTTTGCGCATCAAAAAAAAAAAAAAAAAAAAAAAAAAAAAAAAATAATAATAATAATAATAGAAAGGGATGCGTTTATGATTGTATTATTGAATACAAATTGGAGAAGAAATTTCTATCTAATCTTTTTAATTAAAATTGAAAGTTTTTTTGGCAAATACAATTCTATACCTTATTATATTCCATCATTGTTATTCTCAATTAATTCCATCTCATTTCTAATTCACATCTTTCCTTAATTTTTTTTTTTATATATTAAATTAAAAATTAGGACAATGCTTTATAAGCTTTATATAGTAAATATGTACATTAATGTAAATAAGTTCACGAAAAATATACCCGCATGCTATTCTAGAACCTTTGACACTGCTGCACAATCTCCTGCAAAATAGAATTTAATTTATTTCTAAAATAGGGGCCAAATGAAATGGAGTAAAATGTAAGTAAAAAATGAGCTAAAGTACAAACATAACGTTATTGACTTTTACATTTATGTTATTTTAATTATGTAATAGGAAATATTTTGTAATATGTATAACCCAATCATGTGATGTTTGATATTTCTATACAATTTTAGTTTATTTATATTTGATTTTATTATAATAATTTAATTTTTTGTTAATTATTTAGAGTGATAAAGGCGCCATTGGGTGTGTGGGTAGCGAACCTGACTCACATTCACATGGTCCCGGGTTCAAGTCCCGGGCCTGGCAAGGGAATTTCCCTGGCTGGGGTCTATGGAATGGAGTCAACCCAGCCTCCGGGAACAACCTTGGGGAAAAGCTACTTGATAGCGCCTCCGATCAAGAAAATCAAGGTAGAGGTTGAGAGGACCCGTTCTACTGATCATAAGACACCTCATTGATAGGCGTTGTCCTTGCGTAGGACGTACAAAATCAGAGGTTGTTTTTTTTATTTGATTAAATATCAATAATAGGGGTTTTATAGTTAAAATGTGAAATAAAAAGAATGTAAGTACTTTTAAATTTAATTTCTAGAAATAATTAATATATTTCACTGAAACTTAATTAATGTAAGGTGTAAAGTGTTGAGGTATATAACTAGGTTTTATTTTTTCTCTTTCAATTTTAATGTAATTTAATTTACAAATTTATTTTAATATTCATTAAAGTAGTATACCGTATATATTATAAATATTATAACTCAATCATGTAAATGTACGAGGGCAGGTTAATGATCTCGTAAATGAAATATCATATTTTCAAGGTTTATTAATATCTCACTCGATGTTATTTAATCTTATATATTTTAATAGAAATTTTTTTATATGATTATATGCATACAGACGAAACGTACACCTTTTAATAATATTTAGTCATTTGATTTCATATACCTATATACCTATATATATATATATATATATATATATATATATATATATATACGTATAATATTATGATTGAAATATGTATCATAGAAAATTATTTTTCAAAATCCAAAAAAAAAAGAAAATGATTAAATTATTCTTATAATAATTATATTTTGAATTTAAATAATACAATATTCTACTTCAATTTAGTGTATAGCAGCGATTGATAGGCGTTGTCCTTGCGTAGGACATACAAAGTCAGAGGTTTTTTTTTATTTAGAGTGATAGGATCAAAATGTCCAGCAAATGCTGCTGGTTAACAGATTGTACCATATGTCATGATATGAATAATTATTGTGTACACATATATATTGTAAATAGAAAAAATATATAAAAAACAAATTTTGTATCACATTTCTCACCCCCATCAACCCACCCTCTTATAAATGGTTTTTCTTTATACCATATTAAGCCTTTTTCTAGTCAGTAAGTGAAATAAAAATGATTTCAAAATATTTATAAGGTAATCAATGTAATTCACTCTAAAAATAAAAATGTTAAATGTAAATCTAAACTAATTACAACCATGAGTCACCAATTGTATGTAAAAATGATTGTCAACCCTTTTCAACGTACTTTTAGTTCGTTTATAAAATCTATGTCTGTGTGTCTGTGTGTTTGTCTCGGTGGCCAAAAATTTTCGATTTTTTAAATTTTGAATTTGGATCCGATTAGAGATCTTAAAATGTGTATATGTAAAGTGGTCTTGGTTTTTTTAAAATTCGGTTGGGAACATGGTCCAATTGGCGGTCCAAATTGAACATTTCCCATATTTTCATTCTGTAAATTAAATAATTTTATTTCATTTAAATAATAAATATTTTTTGCTCTCTTCATTATTTATCTAATAAATAATCACAATCTATTAAGATCATAGAAATTGGAATTATTTATGCAACGTTCGTCGGACCTAAATATTTAAAAACCGGGACAATAGACTGTTCCGAAGACATTTTTCGGGACGTCGGGACAGAGCACCTAAAATCGGGACAATCCCAGAAAACCGGAATCCTATTTTATATAATATTCATATAATGTCTGAAATAACTGTTATCTATTAAAAATAATAATAATAAAAAAAAATTGTTATTTAATTATTCTTATTTTTAGAATAATAAAATGGGTTTATTTTAAAAAATAATAAATTTATATATACCTTTTTAAAATATATATATGAATACCAAAATTAATAAAGATATTTGTTGGTTTAAAAACTCTTAAAAAATAATATATTTTACTAATTTATAAAAAATAAGATTCTAAATATGTACATTCTAATGACCATAAAATAATGTCATATCTTTTTCTAGCTTACCTAATTAATAGTCATTTACAGATTTTATTTGAAAAAACTTTTTATAATTATTTTCTATTAATAGAAAAATTTATTAAGTTATTAATTTTTCTTTTTTTTTTCCTAATGGGACTTTTGTCTAAAAATATGATAATTTATATGCATTTAGCATGCAGGTAATATCAATCAAAAATGCGACAAAAACAAAATTAATTTTTTTTTTAAATTTTCTTTATCTAAATTTGGAATGAAAAAAAAGAAGGGATATTAAGATGAAGAAATAAAATGGACAACATCAACAAATCACAAAAACATCAAAAAAAAAAAAAACAAAAACAAAAACAAAAAAAAACAACGATCAAGGCATAAGGGTATTAGATAGATAGATAGATGGAAAGAATAGAGAGAGAGAGAGAGAGAGAGAAGGTAAGTAAAGAGAAATTAATAAAGAAAGTAAGAAAGAAAAAATAAGAAAAAAGAAAAAATAAGAAAAAATAAGAAAAGAAAAAAGAAAAGAAAGAGACCTAGTTTGGACGTTCTTGACACGACCCAGAAGATCAACATGACCGGCCGAATATTGTTCAATCACGTCCTTGACATCGTACGGTTTGAGTGCTTCCTTAAACTTCCGCCGAGCCACGAAGTACTTCAACTGCAAGCAATTACTTCATCTACATTCACTAGAGCTTGAAGAACTGCCCATAAAAACATCACCTCGGGGTCTAGGCTAATTATCGCATATCTAAAACAAAGTTGCCACTATCATTGGTCATTTAATGAAACATTCTTTTCATCGTCGAATATGAATATGAATATAAATTTTAATGTTTTAATGAAAAACATGAATGTTTTCTGTTCAATTTTTAAAATTTTAAATTTCTGAAATAAAAAAAAATAAAAATTAATTCTTCTTGTACTTATTAAAGAATTATAGAAGAATTATTATTAAAGAAAAAAAAAAAATGAAAATACCTATAAATATATAATATATGTAGTTTAAAAAAATAAAACAAAAATTTTTCGCTCTTTCATTACAAATAATTTACAAGATAAAAAGGTAATTATTCAAGTAAACACCTTTTCGTGGATTTGAATAATACTTTACCAATGGGTTCCTTTTGCAATTCAATATAAACTTTTCTTATGAAATGTTTTCGGACCTCTTCTAGTTTACGAGATAAAAATTATCGAAATGTGCCATTAAGTAATGTTTTATTGACTTATTCACTAATTTCCGGTTTTTATAAGTTCGGTTTGGATATATTAGGTAGGGTGACCAAACGTCCCGTATTTCCAGGATTGTCCCTTTTTAGGTGCTCTGTCCCGACGTCCCGAAAAAGTCTTCGGGACAGCCTATTGTCCCGTTTTTTTTAAAATATTTTGAACATTTCGTACTTTTTTCAAAATTTTTTCAATTTGCTTCGAAACCGTAGATATAGGTTTTAATTAATTTTTTTAAACTAGAAGAGTCCCGAAAAAATTGCATAAGAAAAGTTAATTTGGAATTGCAAATGGAACCCACTGATAAAGTATTACCCTAATCCACGAAAAGGCGTTTACTTGAAATAATTACCCAAGATAATTTGAAATATAATAAAAATAGTTGCACGTCTCTTTTATACGTTTAAGTTTATTGAATAGAAATCGAGCCAATAAACCCCCCAATCCTAAAACGATCTTTGAAACATCTCTTTATTTCAAAATACAATACAAATACAATTCAAAATACATTATTAGGTGTATTTATAGGAAAAATTTTGCATCTACAAATAATTTTCAAATAAATATTAAAGTAATCATTATAAATGATAAATTTAAATTTATTCTAGTAGACAATTTATTATTGAATGTTTTATTAAAAAACAAAAAAAAAAAAAAAAATAAAGTAATAATGAAAAAAGTAACTACAAATTTCTATATATATAAGAAAATTAATGGCAACTTTGTTAAAATATTATTTTCTAGGAAAATATGATATTATATAATATATATTATATTATACATAGTAGAGATTATGATTTTGTCCGAATTTGAAAGAATTTTACAATTGAAATAGCATCTTGATATATAAAACTAAATATAAATAATATTACATAAATATTACAAAAAAGAATGTTTAAATAACAAACCAATTATACATATAAAAATGTATTGATTAGAAAAATAAAATTACTTAACGCGAGGAATTACATGATCTCTATGCACATACCCAAATGGTGTGGGGGTTTTTTAGGTGAGGGAATAGATTGGAAGTAGTTGAGAAAGTTTCAAGTTCAGTAATGATACAACGTTAACATAAATGAAACAAACATTAGTGTTCAGAGAGAAAGAGAGGGAGAGAAAATAAAATAAATGATATTATATGTATAAATAGTCATTTAATCATTTCTTTTTTTTTTAAATTGATTTATTTATTTGATGCTTATATTACTATTAATAAAATAAATAATCAAAAAACTTTTTACAAGTTTTAAATATATGTATATATTAGATTATATAAATATTCATAAAAATTGAAAACAATTTGTAAAGTAGTATATATATAGATATATATGTATTAATCAAATTAGTTCTTAAAGTTGATTAAAATTAATTTGAATGTAATAATATTTATTATTAAAACAAAAAATGGAAATTAAAATAAAATAAATATTTGGTACTATTCTACATTTTGAAATATCACATTCAACAGGATGGCTAGATTAATATCTATGTATATACTTATATACATACACTTCCTCCATTAAGACTTTTTGTTCGTTTATAAAATGTATATGTCTGTGTGTCTGTCGCCAAAATTTTTCGATTTTTTTAAATTTTGATTTTGGATTCGAGTAGAGCTTTAAAAAGTGTAAATGTAAAGTGGTCTTGGTTTTTTAAAATTCGGTTGGAAACATTTTAATTTGTATAATTAATGTTAAGTATACCTATAATAACAAACAATTAATTTACAAAATTTTTAGTTACTGATTTATTTATATACCTAAAATTTTTCTGGTTGAACTCTAGTAATGTGTTATCTTTAAGTAAATATAATTAAATTCACAAATGTTAAAAATCCGTGAAAAATTCAATATATTTCTTTTTGATTATTGCAGTGTCATCGACTTTCAATATACGTTTCAAATTTGAGCAAAATCGCTCAACTAGAAGTGGGTTAAAATCCAATTACAAATTTTGAGCATTACAGAGAGAAAAGTTAATAAATAGCATATAAAAAGTGATTCTCTGTAAATCTGGTAAGCTTAGAAGGGCGTCCTTAATTATGAACTATTATCGGAGAATCAGACAATAAATTTTGAAAAATATTATTTATTATTGGACGAATTAAAACAAGGAATCGATTAGATACGACATGAATTAGCCAACAGAAAAGATATTGTTTTCCAAGATGATAAGACCACAGTCCATATACATTTTTAAAAAAACGAGAAAATGTTGATGTTTTAGTGCATCCACCAGATTCACCAGATCCTGCACCTTCTTATTTCTATTTATTCAGATCTTTACAAAATAGTTTAAATGAAAAAAATTAACATTTTTTTTCGAAAGTTTATGGCCACAGCAACCAGATTTTTCCAAGTGTGCCCCTATCCTGAGCTACACCCATCCAACTTCTATTTTCTCATTCTCTCTTTCTTAAGTCAAAATCGTTAAAACACTTTTTTCCATTGAGGACACGCAATATCAAGGATATTAGGCCATCCTAACAAATGTGGTTTCTTTAAATAATTAGAATAGTGTAACAAACATGTATTTATTTATTTATTTTTAATTTGTTGTTATATGAATCATAAAATTTGCACAATAATAATTGATTTTATTTAAAAAAAAAAAAAATCTTTTAATTTTTTCTAAAAAATATAAAAGTTTTTTAATAATAAATAATAAACAAATAAATAAATTATATTTAAAATCCATAAAATTAAATATTTATTTATATTTAGTTTTATATATTTAAGAATATAAATTATATCTATTTTTTCTATGTAAATATAATAATAATAATAATAATAATAATAATAATAAAATAATAATAAAATGCTTCATCCATCATTCATAATTGAAAATTCTAAAGTGAATATATATAAAAAAAATAAATAAAACATCAACATTCAAAAAAATACATTCACAACCAGTGTGTGGGTCTCAACAACTAAAATAGTAGAAAATGAAAATAAATATTATAAGAATAAATAAAAGAATGATGATTAAGGGAGAAAAAGGGAGAAGAATAGGTGGGAAAGGATAATAGAATAATTCTATAAAAATAATTGATGTGAATGTTTTATTTAAATTACACAAAGAAATAAAAGAAATAAAAAAATTTATTTATTTTTTTTTTGTTTCTTCAGTCTCACCTTTCTAATTGCCCTGATGGCTACTTTATGTTGATTTGTTAATTGGACACATCGCGGTTCTTCATCCTCATCTGTAACATTAAAAAAAATAATAGAAATATTTATTGATATAATAATAATAATAAAAAAAAAAAACAAAAGTAAATTTACAACATACATTTACGTATTTATAGATTAATAAAATGTGTATTGGATTGAATACAGGAAATAGGAAAAGAGGAATATGAGTGTTGTTTGACTTACTATGTTTTGAAGATTCCAAATTTTCCTTTCTAGAGATACTAATACACAAATGTGATTTTCTTACAGTATCAGTAGAAAGTACGAATGAAGAGTTTATTTTGAATATATACTCGGGTATATGTACCATAACATACATCTATACTTCTATACATAACAGTTACAGTGAAAGAGCGAAATTGGAGAACGGTGAATGTCAACCAACACCAAATACGTCGGTGAAAGATTGAATATTTAATATTGAATATTCTTGTACACACACATTCGGACAATCACAGAAATGCTCTGGTGAATGTCGAAATGAGAGGAGAGTCGATAAGGAAGGAGGTGACTGGCTGTTTTCTGCCAAATCCTTTGCTCTTCTTCAGTCAGTCAGCTTTGTCAGTCTTATGCAAGGTGTAATGGTGATAGCCAGTGGTGTATTGGGAGGGGAACGCGGGGGAACGACGTTCCCTTACCTTTTTTCAAAACCGGAACGCGTTCCAGTACTTTTTCATGTCCCGACAACTCCCACTTAAAACTACTGTTAGAATTTCTTTTTTCGTGTTCGTTAATATTTTGTATAGTAAGAATAAGAAAAAATAAAAACTTATATGGACAAAAATAGTTTACTGAAAATAGGACTTTATTTTTGCTCCCACTATGCGTTCGTTCCCTTACTTTTTATTTTACCAATACATCACTGCTCTTAAATACAATGGTCTTATAATATTAATTATTAGAATTAATTTGAAAAGTTTTCCAAAAACAAATAAATAAATACAATTTTTATTTAATATAATAATTTTTTATATCAATTTTTTTAAATTTCCTGATTTCTTTTTTTTTTTTTGTTTTCTTTTTTAAATTAAATTAGTGATCAATTTATGTAATAAATAACTTACCTGAATTATTAGTAATAATTATTCTTTTTATTTTATTTTATTAAAGAAATATAATATTAATAATAATAATAAGAAGAAGAAGAAGAAGAAGAATTAAAAAGAGAACACAATTAGAACAAACAAAATGTACAAACATATTTTTTTGTTTGATTTAAGAGTTCCCAATTCATTTAACATTTCATTTAAGTAATTAATTTTTAAAAATTATCGAGAGGGGCAGCATGATACTTTCTATTCTATAAGATGCAACAACTATTATAAAACATGCCTCAATATTTCTCAACTAATCTTATTATAACTTATTATACCTATAATATAGAAAGAAGAAGGAAGAGTGCAGGATAAAGGCATGCACATGATATGACTAAATGTAATACATAAGAAAAGAAGAAGAAGAAGAAGAAAAAATATTTATAATTACTATATAATATTTTGTTAAAATATTTATATTATATTTTCTAAAAAAAAAAAAAAAAAAAAAAAAATTAGCTAAATCTTTGAAATAAATGATGTTAGGATTCTTATTTCACATTTCTAATCACTTTCTAAAGTTCCAAATAAATATAATAATAATAAATTATTTATTATTTTTTTTTTATTTGTAATTTATTAAATGGTTACTGATAAAAAATATAACATGATAATTGTGTGAGAGATATCATTTATTACCGACCGACGATAGTAAGGGAGGTATTGTTTTATTTATTATGTTGACTTGTGTTAACTCTGCATACCCATCACTGAATTAATGACTACATTATACATTATACATTGTTAAATCTTATAATAATAGTTTGACATTAATTTCTTTGATTATAGTGAATAAATAGCAAATGGACATATTATTATAAATAGAGGATACCATCAATCAATTATCATTTAGATTAATTTTATTATAATAGGTAATACTTTTGGGTTTCTTTTTTACCATCTCACCAGAGAGATAGTATTGCAATTTTCGATGTCGAGATTTTGATGTTTTTGTACGTTTTGAAGGTTCCTGAATCATTTTCACCAAGGTTGAGAAAAATGTCTGTCTGTGTGTGTGTGTGTGTGTGTGTATTTAGACAAGATTACACAAAAACGGTTTGAGCTACACTAGTGAAATTTGGCACACGGGCATTATTCAATATTCGTAGTTTTCTATCATCTTTTGAGAAAAAGAGGACCATTGCCATGAACAAAAAACCAAACACGCGCTGATTTATTGAATATTATTTATTAATTTTACTTTATAATTTATAATTAATTAAATTTAATTTAAATATAATATATTATGTTTTTGAATCCAATTCAAATTTGCAAGATAATCGAGTGGAGACACTCCAGATTTTTTACACAATTCTATTTAGTATCAACCCGTGTCCTATCGTCAAATCTTGCAATGTTAATTTGACCCACTTCCCAATGTTTGAATGAGCTGAAATTTCGCATACATATGTAACTCCAATGACAATGCAATATTCTGATTCAACTTAAGTCATAGGTGACCTAGGAGGTATTATATTTATCAATTAGTAATTACATATTGCATAATATTAAAAAATAATAATTATATATCTAAGTATCTATAGATTTATATAATACTATATTAATAAGAGCTTTAATTTAATTTTTTATCACAAAACCTGGGTTTCATTTGAAAAAGTCACGAACTTATTGACTTGCCCTCGTAACTCATTTAAATTAAATAATTTATATTCTAAAAGTTATCATTTTAATTAAATTAATTTAAATCATGTTTAATTATTTTATAAAAATAAGATACATTATTTTTTAATTTAAATGAATATCAATTAAAGTAATGGCGATATTGTTTTTCTAAAGATTTATGTATATATAAACCAATAATCTAATAATAATAATAATAATAATAATCAGCACCCTATACTACCGATTTGATATATAGTTTTTTGAGGTGAAGAATCGACATTTTAAAAACACGCCTTTATTTAAATGCACCAAAAAGGAGAAAATAATTTCTCCACACACTGCAAAATTTCCTTATAATTAATCATATCTAAAAATGAAAGCGTGGGGGGAAAACGTAAATTATACTTCAAATAGACATAGTTATCTATTTTATAGTGGAAAAGGAAAAAAAAACCAGAAAGGTTTGTGCATATACAATGAAATGTCCTTCGTATTCTTTTCCTTTCCCTGCACGTTTGGCGCCCACGCTTGCATTTTTTAGATATGATTAATTCTAGGGAAATCGTGGTGTGTGTGCGCTGAAATTATTTTTATCCTTTTTGGTGCATTTAAATAAAAGCGTGTTTTTAAAAAGTTTTTTTTTCTATTTTTTTTTTCTATTCTCTTTGTTTTATGTGTATATAAAATTAGATGAGAGCGTAATCTTCTAGTAATCGTGCCAATTTCAATTTTATTTGAAATCTTACACTTGTCGAAAACAATCTAATAAAAGGAAAATGCCTCATTTTACTCTTTTACATACAACATACAAGTATATATATATATATATATATATATATATATATATATATATATTTACTATAAAGTCAATTTCAATGTCTTTGTTCAAAGCTTGCAGCTTACAGATTACAATCATTCAATGGAAAATCAAAAGAAAAGTGACAATTTATTTTGTATTTGCATATTTATGTTATTAATTTCAGATACTTTAATCAAATTTAATTGAAACTTTTCAAAATATATAATTTTATTGATTTGCAGGCATTCAGGGTACAGTGATAGAAAAAAGAAAAAAAAAACAGTCTGGTGTAGTCGGACAATGCTCCCTTATCAACAGTAATTTTCAAAGGAGATGTGTGAAAGTTGGTTATCCTTATGACTAATTATTTTTTTTTTATTTTTAATAAATAATCAAAAATTTATTAAGTTTTGCAAAATGTTGAGGCGGCTCACCATTCCTTCACCACGATTTTTGTCACTTTTCATCACCAGAAAAGATTTGATTTTATTACGTTTTAGTAGCCGCTCGCAGACATTAATCTGATCAAAAATATTTTTCTTGCTCAAATCATTTATTTACAGTAGTTTTTATAAAAGTTTATCGTCACTATAAATTTTTTCATAAGCCTGTGAAGTTTTCTTGCCTTTGAAATAATATTATAGTAAAATATAGCGAATTTTTTGATTATTTTTCACACCAAAGCTAAACCCAAATAACTATTTAACTACTAAATCACAGTTTATGACAGCGATTTGCAACCTGTGGGGCGCGCACCCCTTGGGGGCGCGAGACTGTTGCAAGAGAGCGCGAAGGTATTAGAACCAATTTCAAGTGCCCGCAAACTTTTAAAAATTTTCGATTTTTTTCAATTTTTTCCAATATGGTTCTAAAAAAGAGGTGAGATGATTTTCTGGACAAATTTTTGAACATTTCTGATTTTTTTCAAATTTTTTTTCAGTATGCTCTGAACCATGGCCCACCCCTGTTGTTATATTTTAGAAATTTGCCCGACTATTGAAAAAGGAAATTATATTATTACAAAAATTAACGGGGCACAAGAATTTTTTTTAGAAAAAGGGGGGCGCCGGTACAGAAAGGTTGAAAACCACTGGCTTATGATATTATTGTATATAGAAGAAAAAAAAAATGTTCAAGAAGTCATTCTTCAATAATTTCACATTAATTTGGAGAAAGTTGGCTAAAGTGGAGATTCATTCCATCAAAAATTCACTTTAAATGTGTTTTTATTGTAATTTAACGATGTAATTAGTAAATTTTGACGTGCATAACAATAATTTCTCTTTTGTTCCAATTTCAATATCTTAAAATATTTGTTTATAATATAATCTATAAATAAATAAACAAATGTAATAATTCATAACCAATTCTAAACTATTTTATTACAAAGCAATGTATAGTAAAAAAAATAAATAAATAAATTGATAATCAGTTAATTAGTTTGATTGTTTTTTTTCTTTGATGTAAGTATAATGTATTAATCAATCAAATATATATATTATTATTACTATCAGATTTATCAGGGATATAATCACGTATTTTTGTGAGTTTGTTTTCTCGACGTTTCGGCACTCATTTTTTGGGACCATTTTCAAGAGATTATTTAGGTGTGAATATTTTTGGGATTCTGGGTCTTAGTCTGTGTGACCAAGGGTTAATATCGGGGCGACCAGTCGGCCTCGGACTGTTGTCCAGTGCGGACGTGTCCCAGTCTCAGGATTGCCCAGGAGCTCTACAGCAACGCAGTGAGTACAAAATCACACCTAAATCATCTCACAAAAATACGTGATTATATTCCTGATAAATCTGATAATAATAATAATAATAAAAATAACATTCACAGAAATCTAAACCAACACACATATATATATATATATGTGTGTGTGTGTGTGTGTGTGAGTGTGTGTATTTATTAGTTCAACTAATTGGTGAGAGAGGCAAAAACAAAACAAAAAAAAAGTGCTTTTGCAGGTGCTTGTGTTAAATAACAAAATTTCTATATATTTAGTAGATAATAACTAAATATGATTGTGAATTTAAATATATATATGCGAGTGTGTGTGTGTGTGTGTGTATGTGTGTATGCTTATTAGTGTGTGCACAGAAGAGAAAAGGCGACATGCCAAGGGGCGCTGAAGTTGCAGCTGCATTCCCGCCGTGTAGGCCCATAAGTGCTCCAATATGACTTGGTCGACGTGTATAATGCCAAAGTGGCAGGCCCACGTTGTTGCTGTTGTTGTTGTTGTTGTTGTTGTTGCTTGGTGACTGGCCAGATGTTGCAGAGGGACTTCCCCCGTTTGGGTGTTGGAGCAGCCCGCATAGCATCATAGGCATCGTAGTGGCCTCCCCCAATCTCCACAGAGCCGCTCCAGGTGTATAGTCTGGAGAAGAGGTCGGCCAGCGTAACTCAAGGCTGTTACTACGCCGAGCACCCGCTGACAAGTGTACCAACCAAGAAAAATCTCATTATTCAACTCAATTGAATAATCTCAACTTTTACTATCAAACCCATTTCACTTTAATGAAAAAAACAAAAAAAAACAAAAAAAAAATGTCTCTCTCTTTCTCTCTTTCTTCTTTTATCTAACTATCTATCTAAATTATTAAAACTTTGGTGGATGTTTTTATTTATAAGGGAATGTTGTAAATAAAACCACATATTGATATTTATTATTGTAAATTTATTCAACAAAAACAAAAATACAAAAAATACACAACGTTTCGATTGCGGTCGACGTCGGTCAGTCGGCACTGGACGTTCGGACAGTGCAGACGTTTGATAACGATTGCAGAAGTAGCAATCGAAACGTTGTGTATTTTTTGTATTTTTTTTTTATTTTTTTGAATAAATTTACAATAACAAATATCTATAAGTGGTTTTATTTACAAAATTCCCTTATATCTAACTATCTAACTATCTATCTATCAATAAATAAATCGATTGATTGATTGTGACTTTATCATTTTAACATTCAATAACAAATTATTTAAAAATTAATACTCTTAATTATTCTTAATAAAGTTAAAATTAATTCCGTTATATACAATAAAACGAGATAATTAAAAAAAAATCATTAAATTAAAAAAATAAACATATGAGTTTATAAATTTCGTGTAAGTGTAAATGTTCAATTTATTTGAAAATAATGTTTCATCCCATAGAATAGAAAAAAGTTTAACGCCTCTACATTTCTATTCTTATAATTATGTAGATATCCTATTATTATATGCAAAGCCGGATCCAATAAGTGCGGGTCCCGATTGGCCTCGATGTATGTATGTATATTTAAATAAAATTATATATTATATATATATATCACAAATATCATGGATCATAAATTCATAACATAAATTAGGTAAACTTCTACATATGGAAAAATAAAAAAATAATTACATTTTATTAAATAAGAATATATATATTATATTTGTTGTCCTAAACCAAAGAAATTTCAGAGTTAATCTCCATTATCATATGGAGTTTTTCGAATATAAATATATTTTTAATTATTTGAGTAATTTATTCATCCCCTGTCAGGGGCAAAAGTAATTTGCTTTAATTTTTTTTTTTTTGTTAATTGTGGTAGTGATGCAGGGCCCCTTCAAGCGCGGGGCCCGATTGGGCCCAATCGCTCCAATTGCCCTAAATCCGGCCCTGATTATATGTATATATATATATATATACATATATATATTAAATAATTTTATTATATTTTAGAAAAATAAAATATTTTAAATGAATTTGATTTTGCGAATGTTTTACTGATTGCAAATAACAAAATTTTAAATAACCTAAAATTTAAAATTAATAAAATCTTTAATAATCACTTTGAGATTATATTATATTAATGTAAGTATGCACAATTCATATAATATATAAAAAAAAATTAAAATTAAATTATTTAGAAGGCGCCATTGGGTGTGTGGGTAGCGAACCTGCCTCATATTCACATGGTCCCGGGCCTGGCAAGGGAATTTCTCTAGCTGGGGTCTATGGGACGGAGTCAACCCAGCCTCCGGGAACAACCTTGGGGAAAAGTCACTTGATAGCGTCTCCGATCAAGAAAATCAAGGTAAAGGTTGAGAGGACCCGTTCTACTGATCATAGGACACTTCATTGATATAACCGGCTTGATAGGCGTTGTCCTTGCGTAGGATGTACAAAGTCAGATGTTTTTTTTTTATTAAATTATTTATATGCAATTTTACAGTTTTCTTTATTTAAAGTTAAATCATGTAATATACCTATAATATAATATATAGGTACTTATATTCTTATATTTATAGTTTCATACAACATTGATACGAATGAAAGAAAATTAATTGAACATCTACCATCAGTCTATCCATTTTACCTGAAATTCAATATAGCTTTTGTAATTTTGTTAATAAATTATATAAGCAGAGAAAATCTCTGAATATAGTTACCATGTAAAACAATTTAAAAAACAAAACAGTTGAAAATTACTATTTTTTTTTAAATATATCTACTTAAACATATCGTCGGTTTGGAAGAATACCGTCACAACTCAAAAATTATCATAATTGAGATTTTTAATATAAAACTATTGCTTATTGTCAATATATTATATGGAAGAGAGGCACAAGTTTTAACTACTGTTAAAATCACTAGATGGCATTTAGAACAGTATATAATTCCCGCAGTAACTACTGTTAAAATCACTAGATGACATTTAAAACAGTCTGTAATTCCCGCTTTTTTTTATACGGCCATTCTGTGTAAGGCCGTCACATATATGAAATAATGTCACATTTTATTAAGTGCCATGATTTTGATTTCATAGTTTTGGTGAATACAGTCCTATTTTGTGTTGGATTATTGTGGAGTACTCAAAAGACGAACTATTTTTTTGGGCAAGACTGTTACACATTTAAATAAGAAGGTGGTAAAGGGTTCGTAAGTGTATAAATATATAAATTACAATTTATTAGTCGAAATCATAGTTTAAAATGCCTCTCAATTATATGTAGAGAGAGTTTGTTTCTATTATTTATCTCTGTAAAGATAGAATTGTTTTAATATTTTACAAATTTTCAATTGCCTTCCCTGGAAATTTATTAATTTTGAGTTGTGACGGTATTCTTCCAAACCGACGATATATAAAATTGAATAATTTGTTAAATGTTGTTAAATTAGGATTGTTTAAAAATCAACTGAAAAACAATGATCAAAAATAATTTGTAAAAAATTGAAAAGTTAAATTCTTCAAATGAATAATGAACAAACATACAACTCAAATTTGGAAAATCTGATTCACATAACTTTAAATTACAATTTAATATTTATTTATACCTTTTATATACGGCAGGTCATAAAACAATAAATCAATGATTTTTAAAAATTTTAAAAATATATATTTTAAAAATTTATACTTACTCTATTTTATTATTGATTTTATTTTATTTAAATATTAAAAAAAAAATATAAAATTATTAATTTTACATTGCATATATATTTTTTAATATGAAAACAATAATGTTATTATTAGTGTCATGCATTTATTGTTAATTTACTTTTTTTGTTTATGTTATTGTAAAATTCAAAAAGTTATCTAACAATAATCATGCATGTATCATCATCATCATCATCATCATCATTAGACAAAGCCGAATAACATCAGCCAACAGCCACAAACATACACACACACACACATACACAGATACGCATATCATATTTCTGATTAGGAAGAAAAAAAAAAGATCACGATGCAAAAAAAAAAAGAAAAATATGGAGATTAAATTTCAATTTCATTAACTTTCCTATTTATTATTATTAATCTATTTATTTAGATCTTTTAGAGTAGCGGTTTCCAACCTGTGGGGCGCGCTCCCCTTGGGGGGCGCGAGACTATTACAAGGGGGATGCGAAGGCAAGTAAAGGCAAGTAAAGTGCCCACACACTTTTGAAAATTTTCGATTTTTTTTTCAATTTATTCCAATATGGTTCTAAAAAAGGTAAGATGATTTTGTGGACAAAAATTTTTGAACATTTCCGATTCAGGTTGGTTCTAAAAAAAAAAAAAAAAATAAAAAAAAGGTCAGATGATTTTGCGATGGTCTGAACCACGGCCCATTTTAGAAATGTGTAAGGGGCGCAAGAATTTATTTTAGAAAGAGGGGGCGCCGGTACAGAAAGGTTGAAAACCACTGTTTTAGATGTTTATACGAGTAAAACACGAATTTATTCTGATGTTTGTATTCCTTTAAACCATCCTTTCTTTCTCTTTTCAATTAACTTTATTTTTCATAAATTATCTTTTTTTTCTTAATTTTTTTCTTTTCTAATTCAAATTAAAATTATGCACTACTTACATTCATATAATAATAGATATTAAAACTTTTTAATTAATTTAATATACTACCGACATTATTATAATACAAATTTTAATTTCAATTCTATATTAATAATTTAAAGGCGCCATTGGGTGTATGGGTAGCGAACCTGCCTCACATTCACATAGTCCCGGGTTCAAGTCCCGGGCCTGGCAAGGGAATTTCCCTAGCTGGGGTCTATGGAACGGAGTCAACCCAGCCTCCTGGACCAACATTGGGGAAAAGCTACTTGATAGCGCCTCCGATCAAAAAAATCAAGGTAGAGGTTGAGAGGACCCCTTCTACTGATCATAGGACACTTCATTGATATAACCGACTTGATAGGCGTTGTCCTTGCGTAGGACGTACAAAAGTCAGAGGGTTTTTTCTTAATAATTTACAATTAATTTCGCTTGGATATCAAATAAAAAAAAGACTAATTAAAGATTTTCAATTTACCCTGTCATGATGTGTTAATATATAACATATCTATAAATATTTTTACAATGAATTTAAATGGTTTAGATTATAGAATTATAGATGAACCCAGTGCATATATATACGAATACGTAGAATATAGATTATAGAATCAAACCCCATTTGTTTTATTATTTAAAACCCATATTTTAAATTCAGTTACAATTTTCATTTTTATGTTGCATCTTTGGTGTATTATTCTTTCTCCCCTTCAATTTTCCGTAACGATGTCTGATATCCATATCCAGTTATAATTATTTCATTTTTTGCATATTTTTATATAAAATACCGCTGGCGACACACACGGTCAAAATTTATTAGTTTTATTATTATACTAGCTGCTTCGAGCGCCTTCGGCGCTCTCCACACCTAGACGGGGGCTCCGCCCCCTGTACCCCCCGAGTGTCCCTATTCTGAGCTATAACCATCTAACTCCTACACTGTCCCATCTCTCTCACGTTCCTTCCTACATTGTCCGCCCTGTTCCCAATTGGTCTTCCAAACGGACGTTTTCCAATCGAACTCCCCACCAATATATTTTTCCTCTCCCATTCTAGCCATGTGCCCTGCCGATCCCAGCCTTCTCGCTTTTATAACCCTAACTATATCTAGAGATGCATAGAGGTCATGCAATTCCTTGTTATGCAGTCTCCGCCATTCCCCGGTGTCCTCATCTTTCTTTGGCCCATAAATGCTGGGAAGAATCCTATTCTCAAATACTCTGAATCTACTCTCATCTCCCAGGGTTATAGACCATGCCTCCCACCCATATAATACAATTAATAATTTAATAATTTTGATCCCCTTTGATAATAATTTCCAGATTGCAACCTCGATTTAAATTCTTTGCAAATATTATTCTCTCTGATACTAATTATTTTGTCTTATCACTATTAATTTCAAACCCCATCAATTTTCCTGCCTCGATTAATTTTTTTATGCTACTTTAAATGTTATTAATTTATTTAAAAAAAATCAGAGTAAACAAAATAAAAATAAAATATAAAATTAGCATAACACTAAACTACTATAAAAATAATATTAAAAAATATATTATATATTAAAATCTTACGTGAAAATCCAATTATGAGATCAAATTTTCTTAATTAAAATAATTTACTCACATAATCTTAAAAATTAATAGTATTAAATTATAGCCGTAATGTGAATGTTTTCAAAGTTTAAAAGGCCAATAAGATCAATTGAGATATTGTAAATATCAATAGATATATAAAAAGATTTTTATCTGCACATTGCACAGAATTTAAATTACCGCCAAATTATCGCCACCAGCGCCTCTATGATCTAGTATGGTAACTAAACTATTTTTAATTAATTATTCTTTATAATTTTTTTTAAAATTTTTCTAATTAAAAAATCGAAAATCGGGCATCGAGGTCTGGTGGCCAGCCCCTTTGTGCTTCCGTGTAAAAAATTCCATGTCCCTGCGTGCGATAGATTTGCCTGGAGAGCTCGGCCAGACAGACAGACAGACAAACAGACACACACATTACACTTGCTTTTATTATTATAGATAATTTACCTTTTTCCCTTCCTTTCCAACCATCCACCCTAATTTACCTGTGGATCTTGATCTTTTTGTCTTTTTCATACATAAGTTCACAGGTGTGTTTTTCCCCCAAAATTTCCCATTTTCTAAACCCGGTTTTTTCTTTAAAAAATTGAAAAACATACAAAAACGTGACTAACTTTTTCAGTTGTCAAAAACAAACTACTAATTCGAAATGACTGATAATGTCAATATATGAGAAACATATGTGTACCAACATAACAAAAAAAAAAAACAAAACAAAACAAAAATTCGATAATCGAATGTTCACAGACCTCTAAAATTCAAAATTCATCTTTTCTTTTATTCAGACCTCATATGCACATCCAAATAAGGGTAAATTTATTGAAAAAATTGAAATTGGATACTTCTAACAATCCCATTAATCAATCAATCAGATAATGTTATCATCTTCTAGAATTTCTTAAAACATTTGACATTTTGTTTGTATGAAACTGCAAGTTTTTATATATGGAGCCAGCATATATATATATAAATTTTTACTAATGTCTTTATTATAATTTGTTACATTTTTAATTTATATTTTAAATGATAATAATTTTTAATGATTTTTACACAAAATGTCTAATAAAAAGTCAAATAGAGATTAATTGAATTGTATAGAAATGATTTTAATTATATTTTTTAATATAATTTAATTATTAATCGAATTTCTTGTTCTAGAAAATTATATGAAAATTGAATATATTTATTTAATAAACAAGGACAATATGATAATGATTTTATAATAGTCAAGACTTATGACTATTATTTTTTTCTTCATTCAATTATTATTTTGAAACGATAATATAGAATATATGTACTAATATATATTTGCATAAGAGAGAAAATAATTAAATTTGAAATTTGATAAATACCATTCAGAGATGTTACCTCGACATTATATCTCTCTGGCATTTGATCAAATATATATATATATATATATATAATTACGTGATTATATTACATGAAAAAACGAAATAAAAAAAAACAACAAAATAAATAAACAAATCAAATGCAGATTAATTGCAATAGAAGTTAGTTAACTGAAAGAAATTGTCACATAGGAAAAAATTGTCAACCCTACTTTTTTTATTTGATTATAATTTTTTTTTAGTCTTATTTTATTATTTTTATACCAATTCAGAATATTCTATGTAAGTAAAAAACAATGAGTAAAATAAAAAAAAAAGGCACATTTGATATCAAATTATTTCTTGACCGATTTCAAAGTGAATTAATTTACAAATAAAACTTCTTTTCAAAAATTAATTAATACAAAAATCATTAAGAATAAACTTGGCATTTCGGTTACTATGATGTTGTTCACAAATTGAAGATTAGTATTCTAGGTAATTATTCATGGATTTGGATAAAACTTTACTAGTAGGTTCCTTTTTGAATTCCAAATAAACTTTCCTTATTTATTATATTTCTCAATCGCTTCTAGTTTACGAGATAAAAATTATTAAAATTTGAATATAAATCCATTGATATTCTATTTACTTACCATACCGTTTTATTAATTTGTCCAGCAGAGGGCTCCACTAATTTTCTGGTTTTTTTTACTTTCCCGCATACTTCGTATAAGGGAAGTATTGGAATCGTCAAAAATTTCGACCTCGAGATTTCGATAGATCTTGACGTCTCCCTGAGTCGGAAAATACCATTTTTCGAATTATGTCTGTGGTTGTGTATGTATGTATGTATGTATGTATGTAATGTCTGTAAGCAAATTTACTCAAAAACTAATCAAGCTAGGACTTCGAAATTTGGTACACCGATATTATTCACAGTTTGTAGATTTCTATCAAAATTTCGTCAAAATCGGTAACCGGAAGTGGTACTTTACCTACACTGGTTGCGTTTACCTTTCAAGTAAAGTTCCAGTTTGCTTCGAGATATTTGCTTCCTATTTTGTATATAGATTTAAAAATATGAAAAAAATTGAGATACCAAATTTCATCATGATCTGACTACCGGAAGTGACATTTTACCTATACAAGTAGCGTTTCTTTTTTACCGACCGACGATAGTAAGGGAGGTATTGTTTTCACACCAAATTTCACCTATGGATATTTTTAGGTACATATCTCCACGAATCATGCATTTTCTTAACAGAAAAAAGTATTTTTAGCATGATGTCTGTCCGTCCGTCCGTATAGATGTGTACAGCCTGAACGGCTCAACGGATTTTGATGAAATTTGGTATATTTACTTAATACATCAGAAGGATGAATTGATCAACTTTTGGTGGAAATCCGGAAACCGGAAGTGCTAGTATTGCCGATCGAAGAGAGGAAGTGAAGGGTTATTTTCATATCAAATTTCACGTGAGGACATATCTCCACGTGTTATGCACTTTGTATTGGTTTTATCCTCGAGAAAAATCATCTTCATTAGTTTTTTCTTAATTTAAAATTATATGACGTCACCCAGCACTTCATGACGTCACAGCCAGCCCTTATATATTATAAACTAGCTGCTCAGAGCTCCTTCGTCGCTCTTCTCATCTAAACGGGGGCTCCGCCCCCTGTACCCCCGAGTGGTACATAGTATTTGGTTGAAAGTAGTAAAAGGTTTTCATCCATTTTGTTTCAAACAATGTATAACATAAAACATTCATTTCTTATTGTGTGATTATTTAAAATATATTTTAATTTATTTAGTAAATTAATTATATATATTATTATTGAATATGTTATATCTATCTACTCGAAAGTTCTTGGCAGCTACAACCACATTTCTCCAAGTGTCCTTATCCTGAACCTCTGTTCCATCTCTCGTACGTCATTCCCTCATCTTTCTTTGGCCCATAAATGCTGGGGAGAATCCTATTCTCAAATACTCTGAATCCACTCTCATCTCCTAAGATCATAGACCATGTCTCACACTCATATAATACAACAGACAAAATAATTGTTTTATATATTTTAATTTTCATTCCCTTTTATAATAATTTTGATGAGATAAGCCTCTTTACTGCATGATAACAGGCGTTTCCCGATTGCAACTTCGATTTAAATTCTTCTCAAATATTATTATCCTTCGTGATTACATTCAATTTTTCTACATATTCAAATTCTACATTTTGTTTGTTAATACTGCTCCTGTTTGTTTCTAAATATATTTATTTATCATTATTAATTTCAAACCTCATCTCTTTTCCTACCTCGATTAATTTTTCCTCGCTATCTGTAATTGCAATTGCCGAATCTCCTATTATATTTAAGTCGTCTGGGTCACCTAATATTTTACAATTGATTTCCACATCTTACTCTTTCTTTACTACCTTCAAGATAAATTTTAAGATCAAAATTTGAAAAAGTTTATCCGGATCTATTGAGTCATGTGTAGGTTTTACTAAAGTCTACAAATAATTAGTGAACAGAGATATTGAATTCGCAGTTTTTTTAATATCTGTCATAATGAAAATATCTTAATTAATGTTGATCGATTTGGCATGAACCCGCAATGATATCGTCTAATATTTCCTCCGCCTATAGTTTATAAGTATTGTATATGTTATAATAGAGTATAATATTTCTTGATCATTTCATTTCGATATTTTAATTTCATTGTTTGATTTTTATTGAATATTTTTAATTATAATAAAATTAGAGAAAATGCAAAGTTAGAGACTTGAGACAATTTATAAAGATTAACGGTATAAAAGTATTGATAAAACTAAAGATAAATTAACAATATATACATTCATTAATAGTATTAATTTAAATTAATGGATTTATTTGATTTTTTATTATTAAGTTCATTTATTAATTTTTTTAGATCATAGTTAATTCCCTCCCTTAAAATAAAAGAAGTACCTATTCAAATATAGAAAGAATAAATACAAAATAATTTAAGTTAAATATGATTTAAATATTTTATTATATTAATTAAAATGAGAACTTTTTTAGAATAAATTATTTAATTGAAATGATATTTGAATATTAGAATTTAAAATAAAAAGTGAAATATTATAATAATTCTTTGATTGGGAATTTCTTTTTTGTTTGTTTCTATGACAGCAAAAAAGTAAACAAATTACATACATACATACATACAAACACTCTCCTTTATATATATAGATAAAATAAAATTAAAAATATTTATATTATATCCATATCTGTTTTTTTTTACATTTAAAATAACAGTTAACCGGAAGTAGCACTTTATTCTATATATATATATATATATATATATATATATAAATGTTACCAAATATCAAATTTGACACCAATAAACTAATACGAACTGGCTCTTTATCGATACCAAGTTTACACATTCTAAATATTCATTCACAACTCTTTATACCTATTTATATGCGGGAAAGTCTAAGGGAGGACACCCCCGCTTATTTAGTTCCAATTGGATATAGAAAAATTAAAAAATTGAATAATTAAATAATTTCCCTATATTCAGACCGAACCGATAAAAAACAGAAAATTAGTGAATAAGTGAATAATTAGTGAATTAGGCAATAAAACAAAATTAAAAAATCTTTATTTATCTTGTAAACTAGAATCGACCCGCAAAATTGCATAAGAAAAGTTTATTTAGAATTAAAAAAGGAACCCACTGATAAAGTTTTATCCAAATTCATGACATAAAGACTAATTTTTAATAATTATCCTATTATATTTATAATATATAATAGTACAATTTAATTTTTGCTTTAAACTAATCAAAAAAAATAAATACAAATAATCGTGCATATCTACACAGACTTAAAGACCAACTTAGACAATTTGTTCATTGATGAAATTTAATAATTTAATAATTTTTAATCGAAATGTGATATTAATTAAATTGATACAGAATATAATCTATCAATTGGTTATCGTTAATAACGCCACCATAAAGAGAATTAACTCTGACAGATGAGTTCAGAAAACATATTTAATTTAAAATTGATATAAAAAAATTGATTAATGAACTCAATTAAACACACACACACACACACACACACAAGATGAAATTAAAACTTGAATTTCTTCAATTGAAATCTTTATTTGTTTTTTTTTTTTAAATACTATGATTTTTATAATTTATCTTTATTTAAGTATGTATTTTATTTATATTTTCATTTGAATTTAGAAAAATTATCCTTAAAAAATAAACTATTATATTTCATTTATGAGATTTATTCAAGTAAATATAAAAAGTTTAAAATTATTTTATTTTAATTTAATTTTAATTAATATAAAAATTAATAATTAATATTTATATTATAAATTAATTGTAAAAACATTTATTTTTTTATTTATTCATTTATTTTTAAATTTACTTAATATATTTATGAAGTGTAGGTGGGTTGAAAAAAATAAAAATTTAGAACATTTGATTTTTTGATTGATTGGTTGATTGATTAATGTCCTCTTCTCTTTTGGTTCTGTTTTTGGTAATCGTTTAATTTATAGAAAAATTAATTTATTATTGTCAATATTGCTAAATATTTTTATGTTGTTAAAAATAAAATATGAGTATTCTAGTATAGCTAAAAAGATTTAATAGGATATTATTTAACTTCCAGAAAATATAAAATTAATTTTTTTATTAATATTAATTTGGCCTGGCAATAATAAATTTATATTTCTAAAAGTTAATGATAAAAGAATAAAACCTTAATAAAAGTTACGTACGAATTTTACCTCCAAAAGTGTACAAGTAAAGGGAACTTAACGGCAACGAGACACCCGATACGGACCAAAAGAGTATTAAAGTATGTTTAATAATAATAATAATAATCAGTGGCGTTGGGCCGCCCCCCCCCCCCCCCCCCAAACATTATGCAAAAAATAAATTTAAAAGTGATTAGTTTTGTAATTGAGAACCCAAAAGAAAAAATCAACATCTTTAAATTACGTATAAGTATAGTCTAAACGTTATGAATAAATAAAATAAATTATTTTGTCAAAATTTTTTCTAGGGGAGACCCCCGGACCACCCATTGCCCCCCCCCCCCAACATAATAGATGACGCTACGCCACTGATAATAATAATAATAAGTAATGATTTCATTTGATTTTTTTTTAATTTCAACTAAATAATTAATTAATGTTTAAAAAAAAATTAATATAAAAATATTAATATTGATTGATTTTTTTATTGCTGCTGATTTATTTGTTTGTTTTCTTTAAATTGTTTCAAACTACAACTTACCATCCGAGTTTTTCTTATTAGAAAGCGCTGTTTCAGTGACGGAATCTTCACTATGACTAGCATTGATTGGTTTTGAATGACCGCCCCCTAAAAAACAAACCATCGTGAATTCATTTTATGCCAGCTACAAGAAATCCAAATAATATCAGCGCCAAAAGTCAAATCTAAAATTATAATATTGGAAATTTTTAGTTGATATAAAATCGATAATTTTATAAGATTTTTTTTCTTTTCCTTTCAGCTATTTATGTTTTTGATTTGATATGATTAAAAGAGTTGTAGGACATCTAACACTCTAATAATATAATTTAATTTGATTGAACGATAATTCTACATTTGGTAGCGTTATTAGCAAATTTTAAAATCATTTTTCCACATACTTTAATTCTATATGTATATTACTGAAAGAGTAGACATGTAAAATAATAATTTAATACAACCACAAATAGAATTTATATTTAAATTTAAAATGTATACCAAAAGGTAATAATTATAATTAATTAAGTAAAGATAAAAGTTTTTTTTTTTTGGAGTAAAAAATAAAAATTATTTATTTATTTATTTTTTTAATATTTGATGATTTGAAAATTCTGAAATGCCATGTTTAAAGTTATTGGATAATTTAAATCAGTTTTTTTTTTGGTTTTGTTTTAATATATAAGTAATTTTTATGTTTGATTGTGAGATTTGGTTCTCGACGTTTCGAAGCTCATTTTGGTTGAGTAATCATTCCGTTTGTCGAATTTGATTTGGATCTGGTTCACCAGGATTTAGAATCGCTCCCAACTAGAAGGCAGCAGATCATCATCACATCATCATTTTCCCAGTGGCTCTTGAAAGAGCCGAACCTCAGTTCAATGCGGTGTTGATTGTGCAAAGCTCCAGGATATTTCGGAGCCTTATGCAAGAAATAATTTACCCGTTCAATCAATGCAAAAATTCCCTCTTAAAAAAAAAATCTTAAAAATGGCGCCAAAATGGGCGCCGAAACGTCGCGACTCAAATCTCATAATTAAAAGTGAAAATATAACTCGTAAATATTTTCTCATTATAATAAAAACTTGCACGGAAACTGTAACCTGTGACAAATCAAATTCTTGATTTCAAAAATGGAATAATAATAATAATAATAATAATAATATTAATAATAATCTGTCAACCAACTAACTTCAATCCAAACACACCACCAAGATAGAGAGGAGAGAGAGAGAAAACTCGAAGGATTCATCTCTAACTAGCTCGTTCGCTCGCTCACTCGCAATATACAAGAGTGGAATGTCAAAAGTAAAGAAGACAATAAAAGGATTGAATGTACATTAGAGATGAACAAAACTCTAATCAACAAAACGTCACCGATAGAAGAAATGTAATCTTTTTAAAAAGAGATACTTAACTCCAAAACAAATAGAAGATACCCGAAGGGAGGTGCTTCCTCCAGAGGAGAAAACCACAAAGCAACCAAGAAAACATCGATGTTGTAAATGAAAAGGTCGAAGATAATGACCTTATGAAGAATAAATTATAACATATACCACCATTGCGTATAATAGAGGAAATCAACTGATAAACAGACAAGGAATATTTAAATGAAAAATCATCAAAAATATTGAGAAGCTTTTGGATCGGGTAAATAACGCCATGAATGATAATCTACTACACAGTTGTGGTGACAATTGAATTAATCGACAACACACATTTGCCCCCTATAAATCTCAAAAAGAAAAATCTGAACCACCCTAGAAAAGACGTTTGAAAAATGATATAAATAAATTTGGGGCAAAATTAAACTTTATAACTGAATACTTTTCATAATGGGAGTATAAGTTATTTTATTTAAGCAAAACAGGTTTATTTATAAAAAAATGATAAATTTTATTTTCCATCGTTAACTTTATAACCTTTGATTATCTTTCTTCCAATTTAGGAATTTCATCGAAAAAAGTCATTTTTTGATTTCTAAAGAGCTAATTGTGAAGGACGCTTTGAATTGATCGGAACAAATGGTAATCTGACGAAGCACAATCTGGTGAATAGGGAGTATGCGGTAGAATTTCCCATTTAAGCAGTTACTTTTTACTTGTTTTGCAATATGCCGTCGAGCATTGTCGTGAAACAAAATCACTTTACACTTTTTGTTGACTGGAATGGGACTTTTTTTATACAATGCATGGTTCAAATTCTAATTTGAATTTAACAGCTCATAGTACACCACATCTTTATGATCCCACCAAATGTACAACATAGTAACCTAGCTTCGGTGAATGTTTCGTTTCGCTATTGATATGGATGGTTTGTCTGGATGAACCCATCATTTTTTAAGTTTAGAGATATTGAACTAAATACATTTTTCATCGCCCGTCACAATTTGAATTAAAAAGTGCCATCTTCGGTGTCTTGTAGGCAAAGAATTGAAAACCATAAACGATTTTCAATGTTGACTTCCGTCAGTTCAGTTCATGTGGTACATGAATTTTTCATCTTTTTGTTTCATTTTCATGACATGTAACATGTAAGAGTTTTCTTATGAGGCTGCTTGAGTGATATTTGACTGTTCTGAAAATTATTTTTTTGTGTGAGCTGAGTTTTTGACATCAAAAACACCTCTTTTGAATGATTTAAACCAGTTTTCACTAGTCTGTTGAGTTGTTGCATGTTTATTTTAAGGTTTCGAAGCAAACGAAAACTTTAATAAGCTTTTTTTCTTTTGATTCAAGCAAAAAAGTAATGCTTCCCATAAATGCTGTATTATTGGTACGAAATTTGCTTTTTTAAAATTTATTTATTAAAAAACAAATACATAGATATTTTATATGCAATCCAGTTTATAGGAAATTTTAAACCTTTTATTATAATAAAAAAACTTTCATATAATAATTTTCCTAATATTGTAAATGAAAAAAAAAAACAAAAAAAAAATGCATTATATTTTAGTATAAATAATGAAATTTCTCTTTTTGAAATTTTAAAATTATCATACCTAAATAACCTCTCCAAAAATGCATAATATATATTTATATAAATATTTAAATAAATTTTCAATTGTAATTTATATTTAATTATTCTTATAAATTATTATTATTATTTTATAGGAGTATAATTTATAATTATATTTTATTATTAGAAATATAATTATTAATAGTATTAGACTCTCGCTTATCTTAAAGCATTAAAATGATTGATTAAAAAGGTTGCTTTGAAAAACATTTCGGTTATATTGATAATAAGTACCAGGTATACACCTTATTCTTGAGTCATGACGGTTCTAATGATACCCGAACCATCAAGATCCATAAAACCGTTTAGATGGAGTTTAAGATTGCGCAGTTGTTTAATTATATAGATATTGTCGTGTATTGGAGGCTTAGTAATGATTGGGTTGGGTAATTAAACAAAAAAACATGGGTTTAAAATTAATAAAAAATTGATCTTTAATTTAATTGGTAGCTCATATCTATTTATTATTAATAGAAAATATTATAGTAGGATGAATCCAGCGAAAGTTAAATCAGACATGAGGAAAGTTTGAATTCATTCAAATTAAGATAAAATATTAAATTATAATAAAAAATTATTATTTAATGATAAAATAAATTATTACAATTATAATTAATAAGTATCATGAGAAATTATAACTTGGAAATTAACTATAAAATAAAGTTCATTTATTTTAATATTCTTGATATATCAAAATTTATGTTTGTTTAGCAATTGTAAATTATAAAGGGTCGATCACTTAGCTTTTAATTGTTACTAGCATAGAATGCAGGGGGGAAAGGGAGGGGGGGGGGCAAGTGTTGATTCTCCGGGCGGTTTCTTCCAGGCATTCAATGATACATTTTTTCTATGCCAGGCTTAGATGTTGAATCCTGGCACTGTCATATCACTTTCAATTAGAGATGATATCTTTCTGTCTCCTTTACATCCCGAAAAATTATCTTCGAACTTCTTCCTTCCATTCAGTATATTAACTTTTACCCCTTCCTAGCAGCCCTTGGTTACTCTTCCAATAACTCATACCCTATCTTGCACATACTTAGTCAATGCTTAGTCAATAGTCAATTCTCGCTAATTTTAAGAAATAAATGTCATTTCATTTGTGAGACTTGAAAAGGTCACTTCATGTCAATCGATCCTTTAGATGTGAGTGACGTTTTGAATATTTAATTGTCTTAATTGTTTATTTATGGTGTCTTAATGACTTTCCCCTATTAAAAGGCAATTTTTATGCTTATATATTAAAATATAATTATAAACAAAGAAATGTGTGGAAGTAAAATTAAAAAACAAAAATTCAATAGATTCAAAAATTGAATAAAATGAAATAATAAATATTATATTATTGCTTGTTATTTTAGATTGTGTTTATATAATAATGTATTATAATATAAAATAATTAATTATATTTTCATTTCTTTAAAAAATAAGCACAACACAAATTTCATTTTTCTTATCGTAGATTCATAAAAACTTACCTAAATTTTCTGAACTGGCATTCATTTCTGCAAATCGAGCACCGGCACCTGTTCCGCTTCCACCTCCGCTGCCTGGATTACCACCGGCGCTAGCACTCCCACCTCCTCCACTTGATCCTTTTGTCAATGACGAGGGACTATGATGAAACGATGTACTTTTATGCCGACGTATAGTTGGAAGTCGTGAAACGAATGACGCATTATGCTTAAAGCTAGAGATTGGATTTTAATAAAAAAAAAAAAAAAAAAAATATATTTATAATATAGATCATTAGTTAAATTTCATTAAAAAGCTTTATAAATAAATAAATAAATAATATAATATAAGCAAAGATTGTCAATTTATTTATAATATGAAAATAATAATTAATTAATTATTTATTATGAAATCATTTTATGATTTTTGAATTGAGTACTTATAAGTATTGTTTATAATATCATATTTGATAAACATAAGTAATAAAAATTATTATTTCTTCATTAATTTATTATTTGACCTCTCTCCAAAATTAATGTAATTAATTAATAATTAATTTATCAATTGTCAAATTGAATTATTCATTAACTTATTTATTATTATTCATTATTTATTTATTTATTTATGAATAATAACATTTATATTTTTTCTTTATATTGGAATTTATATATTAGTAACTTATAAACAATAGTATATAAGGCATAAGTAATATAAAATTTATTTAAAATTTAAAAAAAAAATTTCTTGTTTTTTACTTGTTGGTTACAATGTAAGTAAGTAAAAATTGATTAATAGATACATTAAGATATATATTTTATTGTAATTATAAATACATTGACAATATATATTTATTATCGAATTTATAAAGTATATTTTAGCTATGATAAATTTGAAGTTCCAAATTTAATTTTCTGCGTATGCTGCATTTCGAAGTAGTTACGAAGTGATAAAAAAAGCGGAGCATTTCCAAAGCTAAAAATGCAGGGTGCAAACGTTTCAGGGTCAATTTTACGTGGATTCAACAGTGTAAGTAAATATTTATACCTAAAATATAATTTTGGGTCTGTCAGATTTTTTTGATTATATATACTATATAAAATAAAAAATTCAAAATAAATTTCAAACATAATCAAGAAAATATTTTTTTTTTTTAAAAAAGCAGTTTATTTTGCAAATAAGACATTACCTTGTGACAACTTTACTGATTATTTAAAAATAACTAAAAAAAAGCAAAACATGGTGTTATTAATTTAATAATTTATTATTATTGATTCTTTAAATACAACACTTTAGATTTTTTTTTAATATAAATGAATTAATATTATCCCAATACTTTATGTAACACAAAAGTTAATATATTCTTATATTTATATAAATATAAAATTATCAAATAATATCATCATATAATAATAATAATAATATGTAAATTACACACCATGTTTATATATATATATATATATAAATAAAAAAGGGAAAGGCTGATATCGATAGGTCATTTAAAAAAAAAAAAAAAATTGTTATAAAATACATACACATATATATATTTGTTAATACAACTGATAGATTGTATTGTTTTTTCATTATACTAGACAAAAAAGTACTAAAAGTTCAATATTAATGAGATATTTGATTGATAATCAAATTTGTAATCGATTGGTTTCCTTGATTGGACCAGGCGGTTGTCTTCACTTTAAAGTACAAATGAAATCTGAAGACTTGACCTTGTCGCTACAATATTAATTTTTAATTTAAAGGCAATTATTAATTTATTATTTAATTATATTCTCTCTATGTTAACTAACTCTAATTTAACTGTGAATTGATTATTCCCTTAATTACTACACTTTAAATGTTATTCAACTAAATAATTCTCGTTGATTTTTATTAAATTGGTTATTATATTATTCAATTGTTTCTTTTGAATTTGTTTGCTACGATACTACGGTAGTTGTTAAATGGCGCACAATTACAATGATTCATTTAAGACAACTAGGAAAGCAAAAAACAGTTAGTCTCATTTTACGGAGTATAAATTTAACATATATTGTGAATTTAAATTTGAATATACTACCAATGGATTTTGTGAACTTTAAAATATTATCTTCATAAATTTAATTACTATTAACAACTTGCTAAAACTTAATTAGAAGAAAGATGTTACGATCTCAATTACTAGCTCAATTTAGCAGCCGACCCATCGATAATAACCTTCTCCTATATAAATATGTATATATTAATACATTTATGTAATCAACAAGCATAAATTACAATTTATTTCAAATGTAGTAAATAAATATATACCCTAATTTTTTTTATTAATACTACATATATTATTATAAATATTACTAATTAAAAAAAAAAGCTTAATAATAAATGAAAAAAATAAAATATTTATAATTAAAATATAATATATACATGTATATATACCATAGTATATAAATATATTTAATGAATATACTTATATAAAACTATAATTAATTAAATACCGTATTATCAATTATCAACTAATTTCTAAATAATAAAAATAATGCTAATACTAATAATATCAAAATAATAGTTTAGCAATAAAGATATAATACGATTTAATAATTTTTATTTTTTAAAATTTAAAAATTAAGTTAAAATTAATGAATATAAAAACATTTAACGAAAAAAAAAAATTGGTTTTACTTTCGAAACAGAAAAAATAAAAAAAAAAATATTTATTTAATAAAAGTACAATATTTGTTTAATGCATTCAGGTGTATTTATTTTAATATATATCATCTGTATACACGTAAGTGTAGATGATATAAATTGTATACGAAATGCGTATAAAGAAAACACATCAATATTGCTTTATTAAAATGCATTTTATATTTTTTTAAATATATTTAATTTTTCAAAATAATCTTAAGTACTTACAACATAAAGTTCAAAAAATTAAAAAAATAAAAAATGAAATTCTATTGTTATTAAAATTAATAATAATAATAATAATAATATATAAATATACTAACAAGTAGTATTATTATGATTTTGTAAAGTATTATTACGATTATTATTATTATAAAATTTATTAAATTAAATAAGCAATTTTTAAATACAATACTAAATAATTGTACTAAATTTTTATTTTAACTATAGGAAAGTACATTTAATGATACACCTATAAAATATACAATATTCAAAATAATACTAAAAAATCTACAATTTAAATGTTTTTATTATATCTAAATAAAGAAACTATATATATTATATGTAAATAAATACTAATTAAAGTCAACTAAAAAAATTCTAATCTACAGGAGTGGAGATCATTATAATAATAATTAAATGATCATGTATTTAATATTCGCTAGGATTTTATTTTTCTTTTTTTCTATATATTCTCATTTATATATATATATATATATATATATATATATAATATATGTATTATATGTTGGTTTAGATTTCCGTGAATGCTATTATTATTATTATTATTATTATCAGATTTATCAGGGATATAATTATGTATTTTTGTGAGATTGTTTTCTCGACGTTTCGGCACCCATTTTGACACCATTTTCAAGAGATTATTTAGGTAGGAATATTTTTGGAATTTTTGGTCTTAGTCTGTGTGACCAAGGGTTAATATCGGGATTTTGGGTTGATAGGTTGGGCGGTTTTGTACTCACTGCGCTGTTGTAAAGCTCCGAAGAATCCTGGGCAAACCTGAGACAGGCACATGTCCGCACTGGACAACAGCCCGAGGCTAACTCAATTAGGATTCTTCGGAGCTCCACAGCATCGCAGTGAGTACATAAACCACCCAACCTATCAACCCAAAATCCCGATATTAACCCTTGGTCACACAGACTAAGACCCAGAATTCCAAAAATATTCCCACCTAAAATAATCTCTTGAAAATGGCGCCAAAATGGGTGCCGAAACGTCGAGAAAACAGTCTCACAAAAATACGTGATTATATCCCTGATAATAATAATAATAATAATATTAAGGGGCAGCATGGCTGAGTGGGTAGAGTACGAGATTTCTACACAGGAAGCCTGAGTTCGAATCCCAGCATAGAACTCAAGATTATATATTTATTTAATTAATTAATAATAAAAATAAAAAATTTAATTCAATTTAACATCTGCTGCCCCAGCTCCAGGAACTGACAAGCCCTGGTTCTACAAAGCCTGCTCCGGCAGGATAACCTCAAAACAAGCAACCATGAGAATCGTGATAGAATATCCAGATAATTGCTCTTCAAGAGACAAGATTCACGGATGAAAAATACAATGGACTATAAGAACTATCGCATATTCAAGAGCAAGACGGCCAAGCGAATTGGAAGAGGTGTTTACCACTTCTGGGCATGGCGTTCATTGTGAACAAGAAGATCATCGATTCAATATTAGAAGTCAATGCCATCAGCATTTGCATCATGACCATGAGGATGCGATGCGCTTCTAAAAATTTATGGGAGCTTTGCGTGATCCAAGACGGTCCATACGCAATTAATAATAATAATAATAATATTAATAATATATATATATATATATATATATTAAATGAATTAAGTATTAATGAGTAATAAAGTTGAAGTAAGTTATACTTTACTTTATTTTAATTTTTTAATTTTATAAATAATACTCGTATAACATATATTTTGGAAATGATAAAAATATAATATATTAGTTAAATATTATTATTTATTTATTTTGATTAATTTATATTTCATCTATATTAAGATAAATACTTAATATTATACCTATAGAAAATTATAGAAAATTAAATTTATTATATATATATATTATTTAATTTGGAAAAAATATAATATATTTTAATATGCCAACAACAAACAAAATATTATTTGTAGTTTTCAAATATTAAATAACGATGCTTCTTTTTTTAGTTTTTTTATTATTTTTTTTATCATAACCAAGAAATATATAATAATTAATTTTTTATTTTCCTATTTAATATATATATTAATATATTCTCTTTTGGCACACATTAATGAATTTATTTATTTTAAATTTTTAATGAATTTAAATGAAGCTTTTGTTGATGAATATTTTTTTGTATTTTTATTTTTTGACCTAATTACTTATTTCGAGAAGTGAAATAAATTGAAAATGAAATGAAATTTAAACAAAATAATGTAGAAAATGGAAATGGCAATTCCGCCTCGATTTCGCGAAATAATATATAAGTATTAAATATAATTATAATACCACTAACATTTCACCCTTCACCAATTCAAGTATTATTGTTATTTTTTTTTTTTAGTTTATTCAGGTTAAATTTATTTCTTTTATTTATTTATTTATTTTGATTTTAATATTATTTTCATGTTTGCCATTTTAAGGCGGAAAATCTATGTAAATAACCAAAAATAGAAAAAAAAGAATGGAAGAAAAGCACATCTGGGCAAACAAATAACATTTATAGAATATTTATGAATCTATTAAAATAAGAAAAACAATAATAAAATTTGAAACGTTTTTTTTTTTTTATACAAATTTATAAAATAAAAATAATTTTCTTTTCAGTGATACTCGTATATTTTAGAATTAAAGAAATAAAAATAAAAACCTGTAGATTGTTAGAAAAACAAACAAATAAATAAATAATTAAATAAACTATCCATTAATGATTGCTTATTTTGCAAATTATATATTTACATAAAATCTTTATCTTTAATTAAGGAATTCCCTTTAAGTTAAATATTAAAAAAGAGGGTTGTCCAATTGATAAATATTTGCAGAGTATGATAGATTAGAGATCAGGCAAAAGGAAAAAATCTCTTCCTTTAACTTCTTGCTAACTCAATTTAGTAGTTATAGTTGTAGTTAGTAATTAACTATATTGATTTACTTCTTAATAATAAATATAAATTATAAAATTTTGTTAGAATTTAATCATCTTTTTATCCTTTTAACATAAAAAGAAGATGTTCTCTGTTTCAACATCTTCCAGCTAATTAATCCCTTTCCCTTATTACGATCTCACCAGAGAGATAGTATTGCGATCACGAAAATTTTCGATGTCGAGATTTTGATGTTTTTATACGTTTTGAAGATTCCTCAGTCATTTTCACTAAGGTTGAGAAAAATGTGTGTATGTGTGTATGTATGTAGACTAGATTACGCAAAAACGGTTTGAGCTAGAATAATGAAATTTGGTATACGGGCATTATTCAAAATTCGAAAGTTTTGTATCAACTTTTGAGAAATGTATGGTAGGTCTTCCAGAAGAGAGCCATTACCTACAACGTTTTGATTTTTTTCCTCTAAAGTGACCGTAAAAATAAAGATATATACTTCACTTTCTTTGAGTTCATTATATGATTGTACTACTTCTCCGTCTATTTTATGAAATTTCAAGGAGGTAGGGAGGGAACAGTTGTCGCCTATCTGACATCACAGCCGCCATTTTGGATGTACCAAAACATTATATTTCCCCCATTGATCTTAATGTTAATATATCATCAAATTTCGGGCCTTTTTTGTGGAAAATTATGTGAGCAAAAATTATTTCCTCATGAAGAAAAAACTCTTTAAATTTTATTTTATTTGAACTGCAGGCCGTTTTGATATGCATATATATCTATAAAAAAAATTAAATGTTGCGGCGATCATTCTCTTCATTATGCTGATGAATAGTCAATTAAAAAAAGAAATTATCATTAGTTTAATGGAAATATGATTACAAAAAATATATCTATGAATGTATGACGCATCCAGTGGTTACACGTAGAGCCGGCCTTCTTCACCGAGCTGTCTTTTACTTTTATTTCCACGTCAGTTCGAGCATCCATATGCAGAACATGCCATGATAATTAATTTAAATTTAAACTAAAATAAAATAACAACTATTTATAACCTGTCTATAACCTAAATGCAGGTGTAGACCTAACCTGGTCTTAGAATCCAGTTAGAATTTAATAAAAAATAATTTAATATTAAATACAAATTAAATTATTAAAAACTATTTAAAATTATTAAATATATTAACTAAACTATAAAATAAAGAAGAAAAACTTTCAAACATACGAGAAAATTGGAAACAAAAATGTATTATGTCTTATGGAAAATTCAAAGTTTTGGTACATCCAAAATGGACGACAAGTATTTCTCCTTACTCTTTTGGTGTGTGTGTGTGCCACCTCCCACCACAAAAAACCAACGGAATGGTACATGTGTAATTTATGTCTTAAGTTAATAAATGTTCTATTACCTGTTTTAATTAATTACTTTTTTCCTATTTTAATTCTTATGAACCATCATTTCAAAGTACACTATAATACATATATTAATATTTGCATCCTTCAACTTCATTTTTAATACTTGAGGTGAATATAATTATTTTTTATTTATTTTTTTTTTAATATTTTAATGAAATACTAGTAGACAAACTTGTGATTAAAACACATTTTTCTTTTTATATTTATTCGTATTATGTTTGTTTATTGCATTAATAAAATATGCCTCAAAACAAAAAAAACAAAAAAGTTATTTTATTGTATGTATGCCAAAAGATTTTCTAAACAAAAACATATCTTATATATATATATATATATATACAGAGAGAGAGAGAATATATAGAAGAAAAAAAAAACATGAAAAAACTGGAGATTAAATGGATTGTGGATGAAAATAAAAAAAGAGAGAGAGAGAGAGTGAAAGATAAAATAAGAAGGTATGACAGAGAGAGAGAGAGAGAGAGAGAGAGACTTACATGAGCGAGGGCGCGACCGTGACGGGTTTGTGACCGCCCTCTTCGGGTTTAGCCCTTAAAGCCAACGCACATACACACAAGCGTACATACACATACATCAACAACCACACCCTTTGCGAAAGAGAAAGAGTAAGGAATTGAAAACGAGAAAAGGGTTAAAGTGAGTGGAAGGGGAAATAACACAACAAGTGGTCCTCCTTGAAGTTGAACAGAGTTGGCATTTGCCGTCCCCCATCTCACTCCCATTCCCCCCCCCCCCCGCGCCCTTACTATCCTAACTAACCAATGAATTAGACAACATACTTGTCTATCACCAATCTACCATTACAAAAAGGGGTAATTGTTCAGTTTATCATGGATTTGGATACAATTTGACCAGTGGATTCCTTTTTTTATTCCAAACAAACTTTCATTAATCAGTATGTGGCGGTCGCTTCTAAAAATTATTAAAGTTTGCATATAAATCCATTTACATTCTATTTAGCTTCCATGTTTTATTTATTTGACCACCATTTTCTGTTTTTATAAGTTGAATTCAAAATTAAAAAATTAATTAATTAAATAATTTTTCCATATCCTAACCGAAAATTATTGAATAAATGAATAATTAGTGTGAATTAGTCAATAAAACATTAGTACCTGTGGAACACCGAGCTATCGCTCGACCCTTCAACAAATTTATGCAATTTATTATTATAAACTTTAAAAATTTTACAATTTTTTAATTATTTATTACAATTGTTAAATGGGGTTTTCCAAAAATAAAACATGGCAGCTAATTAGAATATCAATGGATTTATATGCAAACTTTAATAATTTTTATCTCGTAAACTAGAATCGACCGCCACATTCCTTTTCAGGAAAGTTTGTTTGGCATCAAACAAGGAATCCACTGGTAAAGTTTTATCCAAATCCATGATACATCGGTTACACTGAACAATTACCCAAAAATGAAAATGGAAAGATTGTAAATATTGTAGAATAAACAAAGGACTCATGTATCATAAATTTGTCATCTCATTTAAAACAATTAAAAACATATACCTATAATATCTAACTTACAATGGTTTAAGAAGAAATTTATTAAAAAAAAACAAACAAACAAACAAACAAATATTCATAAAAAGTCATGAATTACCGATTATCTATAAAAATCAAAACCAAAATATCATAATCAATCATTTAAATGAATAAATGAATGAATGAATGAGAATAAATATTATTATATTATAATTTTAGATATATTTTCGCATCTTTATTACCTGAAATATCTCAAAAACTAAATAACGTAATTAAAAATTAATTTTCAAGATTATTTCAAGGCAGCAAGCATTTCTTTCAATTTTTGTTTGTTTTTTTTCTCTCATTTATATAAATTATTAGTCAATTAAGTAAAATTAAATAAACCTGTAATTTAATTTATTTTTTCTAATCTTAATGATGATTAAATTGATTTCAAAGTCTTCTTGATTTATATAGTAATTTGTATAGTAATAGCTGAAATATATTTCATTTAATTTTAAAAGTTTTCTAATTTTAAAAAATAAATGATAATATATAATAATAATAATAATAATCATTTCTATTAATCATCCATATTATATGTATATACCATAGATGGATATTCTTCATTTTAGATATAAATTATAATTCATTTATTTATTTATTTATTTTTATTATTTACTTGTATATAATAATAAAAATAAAATTGTGATTAATAAGTTGTAAATTGTAAATGCAAATGAATTAAAAAAAAAGCAATAAATTTAAATAATATTAAAGAAATCAAGAAAAATATTATATTTAAGTAAACTTTAATTATACTAAGTAAGTAAGTCTATTCTATATATCAGTGATTCCCAAAGTGGGCGCTACCGCCCCCTCGTGGGCGCTGGAGCGATCCAGGCAGCGGTGATGGCCACAGGTGCATTTAAGGAAAATTACTTGTATATTACTTTTTTATTCTGAGATCAATAAATACAATAGATACATAGATTTAATGATTCTAATTTAAACCTTTATTTATAATATTTTGCAAATAGGTACATTGTACATTTATCTTTCTGTTTAATTGTTATTAAAATTAGAAAAAAGTTAATTTACAAGGGGGCGCTTGGCCAAATAAGTTTGGGAACCACTGCTATATATGTATAAATGTATATAGAATAAAAAAAATAAAAAAAAAATGAAAATTTATTCATAAACATATTCATCAATTGAAGGCACTTTCTTTCATATATATATATATATTTAATAATATTAAAAACAATACAAAACAGTATATAATTGTATGCACAACCACAAAATATATTATAAATAACTTAATTATTAATAAATAAAATAAATGTGCTATAATAAGTTGAAAAGATATCATAAATTAATTCAGGACTGTAAATAATTACAAAGAAATTTATTCATTTGTTTTTAAATTTAGTTAGTTAATAAATAAATAATTATTTACAACTCTGATATTTAATCTATTAATTTTTAATGATAATAATAATATAATAATAATAATAATAATAAAATATATAAGTATTAATAGGTATATCAAGCAGCAATCCATCCAAAGCTAGAAAAAAGTAAGAAAAAAATAAAAATTGAAAGAAATAGAAAAAAAAAAAAAAAAATGGGTGCATCAATGCATTTTCATTCATGGGAGGCTGTTGCCGGCCTTCGGGAGCCTCTTGCTAAGTGTGTCTTCTATTCTAATAAATAAATAAATAAATAAAGGTATATTTGGATTTTAGGTTGTGGAATTGGATACATAAAGGATTTTAATGAAAAATTGTACGTGTATTGTCTCGTTTTTTTTTTGTTTTTTTTTTATTTTCTTCTTTTTCTTTAATTAATAATAATAATAATAATAATAATAATAATAATTTGATCAATTATTTTGATGTTAAAATCTCTTGTTTTTTTTTTAATCTCAATTTATATATTTAATGAAAATAAAATAAATTATATTTATATTATTTAGTTATACGTATGTAGATATTGTAGATTTTGATTACGTTTGTTACAAATTAAAAACTTAATAAATAAATAATTCTTAATTAAAAAACAAAACCAAATTAAATAAATGAATTTTTCAAATATCCAGTAAAATATAATAATAAGTATTTTAATTAATTCAATTATATTTACTTGATTAAATAATATTATTCACAATTTGGTAATATGGTAAAATATACTTACCTAACTATATTCGAACATAATTGATATTTTTTGGTTTTTCAAGGTGAATGAATGAATGATTATTTTTTTATATTATAATTATAATTTATGTATTATCTATCTACTATGTAACTTATGTAGGTAACTATTTGATTTTTCTGAAAATTTTAGCCTTCGAGAAGAATGTGGCGCGAATAGGTGAAGAAAATCTAGTGACCTAAAGCCTAAAGACCACTATACTAGTAGATATGATATAATGTTGGGTGAACTAGACTCTAGATTTAAGAAAAATTTTAAGTTAATCACTAAAAACACAAGTATATCTATCTAACTAAATAAATTCCATCATATATAGATATATATATATATATATTTCAAACTTAGAATCATTTAATGTTTTTATTTTATAAATCGTATAAGGAATTTAAGTGAATAAAGATGAAAAGCTAATTGAATAGGAACAATGAATCCGTTCAATTTCCATTTAACTTGATGACGACCTCTTTTACGTAATTAATTTTATAATTAATTGGTTTCAAGTGGAGCTTTTGTTAAAATAAAAAAAAAGAAATCTTCAATGACCTCGAAATAGAATTTAAACCCTTTTGTATGACATTTAAAACAGTATGATTGATGAGAGGAAACCACAGGAAATTAACAAACTCCCATCTCATTCCACAATTTTAACCAGCAAACGAGTCTTCATTTTATCAATTGGTCAAAAAAAAAGGCACTCACATATTGAAAAGATTTTTTATGATTATGATAAAAAAAGATAATTTTCAGTATAAATTTAAATTAAATAAATTAAAATATTAAGACATTTACATGTTAATTAATACTAACGAAAGGTTTACAGAAGCTTAATTATTTATTCTCAGAATGTACTTCAGGTAGAATTAGTACACATCTTCAGGTTTAGTTCATTGTTATCCGTGTTTCAAATATTTTTGCCATTTATTTGCAAATATGTTAAAAATTTTAACGTTTATATTTTAACATTAATATTTTAATATTAATACATGTTTTTTAAAGATATTTTTAAATTTATTATCACTTACTGTAATTCTTTCTATGTATTTGATTTGTATAATCTATTCTGGATGTTATTTCAATTCAATTCGCTTACATCACTTTTAATGAAATAAAATATGCAAGTAGGATATACCTATCCATTATTTATGTTATTATGCTATTTTATTAAAAAAAAAACTAAATTCATTTATTTTTAATTTGTCTAAACAATTTGATAGAATATCTATCTATCTATCTATCTATCTATCTCTGTGGCTCTACGGAACTCGAAAGTTCTTGGCCGCAAGCAACCACACTTCTCCAAGGGTCCCTATTCTGAGTCACATCCATCCAACTCCCACCCTCACCCATCTCTCTCACATCCTTTCCCACATTATCCATCCACCGTGTCTTTGGTTTCCCACTCGGTCTCCCTACACCTTTCTATCTTCACCCATTCTAGCCACGTGTCCTGACCACCGTAGCTTATAACCCTAACTATATCTGGAGATGCATAGAGATCATGCAATTCTTCGTTATGCAGTCTCCGCTATTCCCCGGTGACCTCGACTTTCTTTGGCCCAATAAATGCTTCGCAGAATCCTATTCTCAAATACTCTAAAGTCTAAATCTACTCTCGTCATCTAAAGTTATAGACCATGCCTCACACCCATATAATACAACCGGTAAAATAATTGTTTTATATATTTTAATTTTTATTCCCTTTGATAATAATTTTGACACGATAAGCCCCTTTACGGCATGATTTGATAGAATAAAAATAACTTTTACTAAATGAACTAGAAAAACAAAATCTTTTAACAAATATAAACAGAGAGAGAGAAAAAGAAAAAAAAGAAAGTGTAACTTTGTGAAAGAGAGAAAGAGAGAGAGGGAGAAAGAGACATTGCCCATTCCAAAGAGAGCAACAGTTGGTCAACTCATCTGAAAAAGTATTTATATATATATATATATATATATATATATATTTAAAAAAAAAACATTAATCTAGTTTTTCAGTTATAATAAAAATCATTTTTAGAAAAGATTCTTTTATAATTGAAATTTTAGATTTTTTCATAAACCTCTCTCTTTTGTACACTAATATAATTTATGATTATACGAGTAAACCTATAAATAAATCATAGAAACCATTTTGAAAACCAGAAATATAATTTTTTATTTATAGCTTAACTATTTGGAATTCTAGAAATTCTAATAAATTTATAGTATCTCTCTCTCTCTCTCTCTCTCTAATCTATTACTAGTAATATTTTGGTTTTGATTTACTAAGGGTATTGCTAAAAAATTCTTTATTTCTTTATATTTTTCTTTAAATTACTTAAACTGAATAATACAAATTAGTTATTATTTAAAGAAATTAGAAATACTCTGATTCTTTAATAAGGAAGATCAGGGAGATACTTTTTATTCAATTTGATTAATAAAATACATATAAATATATATACTATAGTATTTTATTTATTTAATTTTCTAAAAATGATTTATTAATCATTAAATGAATATTTAATTAAATTTTTCTTATAATATATATATATATATATATATATATTTTCAAATGATTAATAAATTAATTGGGAAATTATTATTTAATTATTAATTACACCAGAATATTTCACATTCTATAATTATCAATAAAAATATATGAATAAAAGAAAAAAAATTGAGTCACCCCTGCAGATAGATTATCCAACTTTCATGCATGCTATGCAGGTTGCAGCAATGGTTGATAAAGGCGCATTGCCCGATGACTTTCTAACTTAAGAAGGGTGATTTTTTTTTTTCATACCTACATAGCATTTAGTCCATTTACTAAATGTTTGCTGTAAATTCGAATAATAAATAATAAATGCTAATGAGCCCAATCAGAGGATTAGGTTTAACAATTTTTTTGCTTTGCACTTCTATCGATATTTTGTTTGGCTTTCTTTCATCTTACAAAGTAGAATCGTGTATATGAGAGAGTCATGTTCACATTATAAAATTATCAATTAATTTAAGGAATTTTCTAAACAAATGGTATGTTAATAAAAATATATAGGTATAAATATTTGAAATTATTTTAATCGTTATTCTCCATATCTGATACTTACTTTATCCTACTACTATCCAAATACAATTTTAATCGACAAGGAGTATTCAAAATCGCATTTGAAGTTAATTAATATGGTTCGTTAATTATCCACAATTACTTATTTACTATCGATTATTTAATAATATTTATATTATATATATATATATTTAGTATAGATAAAGGTTAAAGGGGTATTCATGTGTGAGAGGCAAGAGAATCCTAAATTAATTAAATCTCATATTATATAATATATTTATAATAATTATGCCAAATTCAATCATTATATCCATTGATAAATTATTATTATTATTATTATTTAAATATTTAGCTTATTGATTTTTTTATTTTATTAAGTTAAAATATATCAAAAGGCAAAATAAAATAAAATTAATTATAATTTTAACGAGCGAAAAAAAAGACATGTACCTTGTGTTTTATATATTATTGTATATAATAAAGAGAGGAGAGAGAGAGAGAGAGAAGAGAGATGGGAATAAAATAAAAGAATAAAATTAATTAATCACACCATTTCTAGGATGAAATCACAATGTGAAATAAATAATAAAAGAAAAAGAAGAATTGAATTCAAATGGATTTTTTTTTATTTGTGTGTGTGTGTGTGTGTGAGAGAGAGAGAGAGAGAGGGGGGGGGGGGGGGTTTGGAAAAAAGGAACCTGAAAAGGCGGCGGACGGACCGATGGCCGGCGAGTAGGTCCGCAAGACGTGAACCGCTCGCTCGTTTCTCCCTGAGAGGGGCACAGCCAGGCACACAGAACAACAAAGAGAGAGAGAGAGAACAAACAAACATTGTCAACAACAACATTCCCAGCCATACTATATCGTATATATTATATAAATTTATATGTCTAAATAAGTACTAACTATTGCAAGGGAGTGAGGATAATTATTAACGACTCCTTTTAAACATTTATCAATTATTTATTCAATAAAACAAATAAATAAATAAATTTATCTATCTCTAGCTATTTTATTCATTAATAATTATTTTCTTTTTTTATATTTTTATTTTATTTGCCTAAGCCAGTGGTTTCCAACCTTTCTGTACCGGCGCCCCTCTTTTTCTAAAAAAAAATTATTGCGCCCCCTTAATTTTTGCAATAATCTAATTTCCTTTTTCAATAGTCGGGCACATTTCTGAAATATAACAACAAGGATCAGAGCATCACAAAATCATATGGCTTTTTTTTTTTTTTTTTTTTAGAACCATATTGAAAAAAAAAATTGAAAAAAATCAAAAATGTTCAAAAGTTTGTCCACAAAATCATATTACATTTTTTTTAGAACCATATTGGAAAAAAAATTGATTGCACTTGAATTGCACTTGAAATTGGATTTAATACCTTCGCGCGCCCCACAGGTTGCAAACCGCTGTCATAAGCTGTGATTTAGTAGTTAAATAGTTATTTGGGTTTAGCTTTGGAAAAAGTAATGAAAAAATTGACTATATTTTACTATAATATTATATCAAAGGCAAGAAAACTTCACAGGCTTATGAAAAAATTTGTGTAGTGAAGATAAACATTTATAAAAACTACTGTAAATAAATGATTTGATCAAGAAAAATATTTTTGATCAGATTAATGTCTGCGAGCCGCTACTAAAACGTAATGAAATCAAATCTTTTCTGGCGCGCCCCACAGGTTGGAAACCGCTGGCCTAAGCATTGATATATGTACTACATAAATATATATTTTTATTTTTTTTTTAGTTGGTCTGTAGTCTTCATTCACGTTTATCCAATTGCCAATTGGAATTTTTCTCACACAAATGAGTAAACTTTTCAATTATTTATTTATTTATTTATTTTGTTAATCTGCTAATTTAAATCATTTTTGTTTGTATATTCAAATTTATTTAAACTTTGAAGGTACGTATGATCTCAGTGTACCAGACAAGATGTCATTTTATATTGATAAATATTGCTGAATAAATTTGTATTCAACAAAAAAACAAAAAAAAAAAAAACTTGAATATTAAATAGCGTCCAAAAACCTGCCGTTGTTTTTTTTTGTCATAATCAGTTCATATTTGATGGATGGATGAATTCTCTATTTTGAGCAAATCCCTAAATTTGTTCCGAAATGGTTTATTTTTACAAATTTAAATCTATTTTCATTCAGCAATGGGGATTATATATCAATATTAATTTTGACTCGATAATATATTAGTTATAAATTATAAATATATAGTATATATTTGAAAATAATTATAATTTATATATAAAATAAATAAAATAATAAAATAAATTATTAAGAGAATTTTTATTAAAAGACCACATTATTTGTATAAAATTATTTATTAAATTAAAATAATTGTACAACGTTTCAACTGCTTATTCTGCAGTCGTTTTCAAGTAACCGTACGCTTGCTCCGATTCAAGCGGACTTATAATAATAAAATAAAACTATAATATAATATATGAATATTTTTTTTATTTAAAAGGAGTCTTAATAATAATAATAATAATAATAGAAAAAAGAAATGGTTTTTCCAAAATAATTTGTTATTTTTTTTCATTAATATGCAACAACAAGCAAAAACAAATAATATAATATACAGATAAAACTAAAAGATTTTTCTTTCGTTATTTGACAAAAAAAAATGCTGCTAATTATTATTAAACTATAATATATATTTAAATAAATAAATAAATAAAACAAAATAAACTAATATATATATATATATATATATATATATATTCGTATTTATAAATTTTGAAAATGTCAAAAATATATCCAAATAAATAATACATATACATATTATGTATTTATAACATTCGTATATGTAAGTAATAATTTGTGTTTATAACGTTGTAATAATTATTTATAGCGATTGTACAAATGTTCTAGCATATATTTTAAAGAAATGTCTTCTTTTTTCTCTAAATTTGTTACTATTTAATTAATTCTTAATTAATTCTTAATTTAATTAGATTTAATTTTAAACTCTCGTCGAAACATTGTACTATTTGTAGATTTATATAAGAACGCGCATTGTTTGAATACAATTTAATTACGAGTAAAAAAAATTAAAACTTTTTAAACTTTTCATTTCATTTCTATTATATAGTACTTGCATAGATTTATATAATAATAATAATAATATTATTATCTATTTGAATGGTAACCATGGAGATTGAAACTAAAATTCTCGACCAGGTGCCCCAAAACGGAGAATTTAACATCACAAAAATCCACGATCTTGTAATGGCAGATCGCCGATTGAAGTTGTCTAAGAAAAATGAGACACTGTCGTCGGGATGGGAAAGAAGTTTGGATCCTATAGTACAGGTACATCAGAGACCAACCAAAAGAGTCTTCCACAATGACCATTCTAAACACTTTCCTTTTTCTTTTATATACTCGTACGGAGACACAATACTAATTGTAAGTAGTTATTGGACCACCCTCTGACCCGGGACTTGAACTCGGGATAACAAGAATGTGAGCCAGCTACGCTACCTCCCACCCTGTGGCGCCTTCTATTGGACCACCCTGGTATGTTATATACTTTCAGTTTAAAATAAAAAATATGGTAGCCAATAACAAATTGAAATTAATTAATGATAATTTGAAAATTATAGAGTAGATATATATTTTGTCATGATCAAAATTAAAATAAGCGAATATTATTTAAAATAATAATTAAATAAAAATAAATAAAAAAAAAATTACAGTGTTTTTTTTTTTGAGGAATCCGAGCAGCGAGTGTGGTTTATAGAATTAAAAGTAAGTGATGAGACTTATTAATGAGCTTTACTAACTAAAAAAAAAAATTGGGATTTAACATCGAGATACAACATCAATATTTTTTAAATATTATATAACATGAATAACAACATCAACATTCAAGCAATACCCTATTAGTTAATAAAAAAATAAAGAAAGAAAGAAAAAAAAATGAATTACTTATTTAATAAAAATATTTCTTTATTATTATTATTATTTTGTTTTAAAATAAATAGGATATATATATATATAAATTATGCTCGTCCTTTATTAATGATGATGATTAAATGATGACCTTCTTTAAAGAGAAAGAATTATAACATTATAGTAATCTTAAGTAATAATAAATATAAATATTTCTTATGAAGATATACGTATATTAAATAATAATAATATTTTATAATCATAAAATTAAAATAAAAATAAATTCGCAAAATCAATCTCAGAATGTGAAAATCAACAAATATTATTGGTTAACATTTGCTATGGACCAGGAGAAGGGTAGCTGCGTTGTTAGGAATGGCGGGAGGCAAATTTCAATATGGATGACAGTAAAGTCATTTAAATTTACTATTTTAAATTAAGAAAATATTGATAAAATTGATTTTTCGAGAGGCTGAAACCAGTACAGATCGAATTTTCTTTTTAAATGTTATCTATGGTGTGAATTTAAAAAAATAATTAGAGCCGTCTAATATCTCAAATATATATATATATATATATATATATATATTGTAACATATACGCATAAAAATGCCCTTTAATACACAAAGGTGTAGATGTTGGAGGGTAGCATTTGTATCAAGCATCGGCACATGTGGACGATATAAAGAAATGTGCTCAATTTGAGAATGGAAGACCTGGAATGGAAGTCATGAATTGGACTCGCAAGTGATCATAAATTTCATGAAATGCTTCATAAAACTTTAAGTGATCAAGGATCAAGGAGACTAAAAGCCGAGAAGGATACAATAGAAGTATCTTCAATTAAAAAGTCAATTAAAAAATAATTCTTGAATTACTGTTTTGTAAAAATTCATAAAATGCATCCCATGTGATCTCCAGATGTCCAGAGACCCATTCGTGTATCCAAGGTATGTGGGATGAAGGACTAGAACTAGACTCTAGACAATTCTCCAAAGTCGGATTCATACTTAATATATATAATACAGTTAAGTGGTCGACCCTTACTTTATAAAATTGCAATTGCTCATTAAATCTAAATTTCATTTAATTTCTAATATTTACAAATATAATAACTGTACTTAATCATAAAACACCTCTTTATAATTTCTAGGTTATCAATTATTATACACCTCTTCTGCAATTGTTATCAAATAATAAATATATTCATAAATGAATCCGACTTTGGAGAATTGTCTAGAGTCTAGTTCTAGTCCTTCATCCCACCTTGGATACACGAATGGGTCTCTGGACATCTGGAGATCACATGGGATGCATTTTATGAATATATATATAATAGTAATAAATAAATAAATAATAACAGCCACCAAAGCTTTAATAATTTATAATATCAATTCTTTTAGTATTAAATATTTAATTTTATTTTTATTTAATATACGACTTTTCTTCTAAACGAATTCAATTTTACCCTTTCCCCCGTCAACCGTAGCGGATTCATTAATCTATTTGTTATTCAAAATTATCCAAAGTGCTACCAATTTATTAATTATTAATCTTTATACCAATCCCTAAACCCACTAAAGCCTCCAATTTATGACAATATATATATATAATTTTTGCTAGTATAATAAGAAAAGATAAATAAAATACATAAGAGTATTGAAAAAATATTTTTATAGTTTATTAAAAGTTATAGTAATTGCGTTTTTTTTTGTTGAGTTTCTTTTTCTTTTTCTTTTATTTGTTCTTATTCTTAAGTAAATTATTATTATATAGGAAATATACACAAGTCAAACAGTTCATTATAAACTGTTCATTAGGGAATTTTTTTTTTCAAGTTTAGTTATTTTCTTATTTACGTTGATTAATGGCTCATTTTATTAACGTGAAAAAGTTGTTTGTTTACCCTATATTATTATTATTATTATTATTATTATTATTATTTATTAATTAAGATTGTTTTAATAAAAGATGATCAGGGAAAAGAAATTTCAAAATAGAAAATCATCTTTTCTTCTTTAATTAACATTATCCTTAATTCATTATTTTTTTTTCATTTAATACACACAAATAATATTAAATAGAGATTATATTTATTTGTATTGTAATATAGCAGAAAATTTAATAAATAATAATAAAAATGTTATTTCTTTGAAATTAATAAATTAATAAAGGCAAATAATGTAAATTTTTAAGTTTAATTTATTACAGAAGGAGCAATCGATATGTTTGAGTGTTTTTGAATAAATTTATAATAAAGTAGCAATATGTGGTTTTATTATATTACTGTCTGTCTGTCTCTCTTTCTGTTCGCTCTTTTGATAAATTGAAATCGATTTTTCATCAACTTTAAATTGAGATAGACTTTTGAAATTTTTTATAGATATTTCAATGGATCACTAGAAGGTATGGAATAAATATAATTGAATTATAATTAATTAATTTTAATGTAATTAACAATAATTTGATTTAATATTTGAATTTTCATTCACACCATCTGACGGATAATTATTGAGTTGGTTTTCATTTTAAAAGAATTTTTAAATAATTTATAACATTAAAAGATAAATTTTTAATTAATATAATAAATATATTTTAATTCTATTTAGTCCAAGAGAAAAACGTTTAAAAAATTTTGTTTATATTTATATCATTTACAAATATATATACATATTTGTATTTTTGAAATATTTAACCTCTCGAAGGATTTTTTTGATATTAACACCATAGATAATTTTTATAAAGAAAAGTCGATCTATATTGGTTTCAGCCTCGGGAAAAATCATCTTTTTTAGTTTTTTCTTAATTTCAAAAAGAAAATTTAAGTGACGTCAGCCTCTACGTCAGTCAGCGCTTCTTTAAATATAAAATATTATAAATATAAATCAAATCAAATTACGAAATATTTATTATGTTATATCCATATGCCATACTTCTCTATTTTTCACTGCATTAATACTTACGTTTAAGGGCTGTATGTTTTATGACTATTTTGTTTTTAATTTATGTTTTTTTGAATTATTTGAACGGCGGCTCGGTGAACCAGCTACTATATATTTAATTAATTTAATTAGAATATTTATTTATTATGAAATATAAATAAATTGAACGGATCAATTGTAATTAATAATTAAATAATTCTTGTAAATAATTAAAGAGTTATAATTTCAATTTATAAGTGAAATTTTAATAGAAAATGACACGCACACACACACACATTTTAATATTTTCTACTCAATTGTAATATTTAATTGTAATAATATATACATACGATATTCTCCTTTTCCAAGGGGTTCCAAAGAGAACCTACATAGAATTTTAAATAATGCTGCTCATCTATTTAATGAAAAATTCTGAGAATGATTTCGCATAGAATAATTATATTTCAAACATTTAAATCAGAAAATAAAAAAAAAATAAATGAAGTATCTAGTAGCTGATAATATTATTACTTACGATGGTGGGCTGAGTGGAACCTGATGAATTTTCCAGGTAGCTACGCTTACGCTATGCTCGTCGGCTGCATAACACCGCCATAACGATTGAATTAACGTCGCTGCCGGTTGCCGCCTCCTAATCATATGTTTTTGACGTTGCTGTTGTTGCACTTTCAGAGCGAATCCTGAACCCAGAATGCCCTACAAAATAAATTTAGTATTAAAATATCTATCTATCTAATTATTTTTTTAATTTTTATACTTTATAATTTTAAAAATAAAATATAATCTAATAGTTATTGTAAAGCTCAATAGAATTAATTTTTTTTAAATCATCTAATAAATTAAGCTTTGATGTGCTGATATCGCGGTAATTAGGTTATCATGTTGGAACCGCGCCATCTAGTTGCGTCATTCGGTACTATTGATGGGGAACTTTTGAGTACCAATTTCAAATCTCATAAATATATTAAATAAAAATATATATATTGATTAAAATCATTCATTCACACAAGAGAAGCTAGTTATAGGAATATGTAATGAGATTCTTATTCTATCACACTGGCACTGAGATCGTTGTGTTAAATTGTGTTGTTCATTTTTAAACGGAATGTTCTTTGGATGGGATCGAATCAATCAGTTGAGTAACCTCTACACATTCCATTTACATGTAAAAACAATAACTTTTTATAAATGGGATGATGAGACAAACACACACATATGTCATTTTATTTTATTGATTTCCATTCTTTATTTGATCATTCAAATTGAATTCTATCTGATAAAACAAAGTAAGATTGAGAGTGAGAGGGAGAGAGAGAGAGGAGACTAAATTCTTTTACCATACACACATCAATTGGTTTAAATTGTATTTATGTAATATAATATTAAAACTTTTTAATAAATATTCTTTTAGTTTATTTATTAATAAATACAATTAAAATTATGAACAATTATTTTTCATTCATAATTACACATATTCAAGGCGGCATTGGGTGTGTGGGTAGCGAACCTGCCTCACATTCACATGGTCCCGAATTCAAGTCCCGGGCCTGGCAAGGGAATTTCCCTAGCGGGGGTCAATGGGACGGAGTCAACCCAGCCTCTGGGAACAACATTGGGGAAAAGCTACTTGATAGCGCCCCCGATCAAGAAATTCAAGGTAGAGGTTGAGAGGACCCGTTCTACTGATCATAGAACACCTCATTACTATAACCCGCTTGATAGGCTTTGTCCTTGCGTAGGACGTACAAAGTCAGAGGTTTGTTTTTACACATATTCTCTCTCTCTCTCTCCTTTAATTGTGTCCTTTTATTAATGTCTTTTCTTTATTTAATAAAATATTTGTAGATTCTCTAATAAATGAAATAAATCGAATGATGTTTGATGTAAAATATAACATCATATCATTTTAACATAAAATTTAAAAAGACAAAATAATTATAACATGATTTGTAAGTATAATAAATTAAAATAAAATAAAAAGAAAAAAAAATATGAACTGTTTCTCTACCTAATATTTTTATTATGTAATTTGTGTAATTTAAAACCTCTTTTTGTATAAATTTGCTAAAAGTAAAATGAAAAATGTTTTCTTTGCTAATATTTTCATAATGTGATAAATATTTTAAAACTACTGTGATGACGTAGCGAGTTTGTTAACTGTCATATTATATATAAATAAGAGATGAAGGAATTAGACACATTTTAACTGCTGCTGCTCCCTTTGAAGGAGAAATTCTTAAATATCCTTAAGGAGAAAGTAACAGAAAGAAAGAGAAATCTTTCGAGTGCTCTCCGAGGAAATCTTCTCACCACCCTTCCCGCCCCTCCATCTTTTATCATCTTCTCTCTTTCTTTCTCCAATTTTAAATAAGAAAATCCTATAAAGGATTCATTTTGACGGAAATCAACTTAAGCAGATAAATAGAATACCAAAAAAAAAAAATATTTAATCCAGATTTCTCAACGGAAATGTTATTCACACAGATCTTACACCACTCTCCCCCCCCCCCCACTCTCTACCTTTAGAGGGAAGAAAGTGTCTTACTTTATTATAACTAAAATTGTTGAAAGATTAAATTACTAAAGAAAACAAAAGAGATTGAAATTATAATTCTAGTATTTTAATACTTATATTATTTAAATTTAAATATTCTTTTTGATTATTGAAATGAATTCAAAAATTTACGCTATGAATTGAATTATTTTATGAAAAAATAAAAAATAAATAAATTGTACATATATATGTAAACAGTGGCGCAACAAGAATTTGATCCTGGGGGGGGGGGGGTTTGACTAGCCGCTCCACCTTCCTATGGCGCGCCCCCCCCCCCCCCCCCGGGCTCTCTGAAAGACAAATTTTCATTAAGATATTTTTCTTTTAATTAAATATTTAAAAAAGTTTTGTAAATGAAAAACTGATTTTACAAAATCTGGCAAAAAAATTTAATTTTGTATTTTATTTACTCGTATTCACAGTTTTAGAAAGAAAATATTTTTTTCCAACTATAAGTAAATCATTTTAGCTTTCCTCATGGAATGAGGATAGCTTATACGATGGTCGGAAAATTTTGAACATTTTTCCTCCGAGATTTTTTGAGATCTCCACTTTTCAGACGGTTCTGAATCCAAAACTGCAAAAATAATTTTTTGAAGCGGCCGGCCTTTCGTTACCGAGATTACCTCTAAACAAAATGAGATATTGTCTTGAAATTTGATATTTAGATGTTTTTTTTTTTGGGAATGATGACCGGGGTTTGTTTGTTTTTGGACAAGATCGGACCATAAGTAAGGGTAGTTTAAAGAGGTGTCAAAGCACATTTTATTGATTTTCTCAATAAATACCGATTTTTATGAAAATTATCATACTATTGTATTAAATTTATAGGGAATCGAATTTACTAAAAGTTTCATTCTATTAATTTTTACCTCAACTTAATAATAAAGGAGTTATTTATAAAAAAACTACTTTAAGATTTCGAAAGCTTTTCGTCGGATATTTTGAAAAAATTAGTCTTCGCTTCATAACTTTTATGAAATTAGCAATTAATGTATTAATGTATTAATAATAAAAAATATTTAGAATTTGAATAATATTTTGATTTAATTTATATTTAAATAATAGTCAAATTGGAAAATTTCCACAATCATCTAGTAATCTTATATTAAGTCTTTAGTTTTTTATGATTTAGGAGAAATAATAAAATAATTTTTTTATTTCTTATATTAAATTCTGTATGAAAAAATAAGCAATTTTTATTTTTGTTAAAATTTTTTTAAAATACTTTTTTAAACTTACTTTTTATACACTAAGTTATACTTTAATAATTTTTTTTTTCAAATAAAAAGCAGGATTATATTTTTTCTTTTCTATTTGTAATATAGTACATAATATATAGCAATTTGAATTTTTTTTTCTCTTCTGGGGGGGGAGTTAAAACCCTAAACCCCCCCTGGTTGCGCCACTGTATGTAAAATAGAAAAATTTTCTAATTTAACATTTAAATTTAGAAATTCCATATCATTAGATTAGATATTCGATTCATCAAGTTTCATAGAACCAATTCAATTTATTCTTTTAATGATTTACTTTGTAAAAACTTTATTTAGGTAAAAAAAAAAAGTACTAGTAGAAGTAGTAATGGAAGAGTAGCAAATCCTTTTACGAGACTCAAATGAATGAAAAGTCACCAAGAGGTTAATTTTCTAAAGTGCTTGTAAATTCGCTTTTATTACAGAAAAATGTTGATAAATATTATTACTTACAGCTGGAAGCGCAAAGAAGGAGATGCCAAGTAAAGCACAAAACGATGCAATCAATTTGCCTTCCCATGTCACTGGTACGGCATCCCCATAGCCTACTGTGCATAACGTAATCTTGGAAAAAACAAAAAAATAAATAAATAAATTGATTAATTAATAAAGAAATAATCATTAATATTGTGTAATATCTATTATATATAAATATCATACAAAATCCAAATAATTCTCAATTGAATTATTATATAATATTTTATAAAAAATTATAAATTTATAAATTACTCGACTGTATGTCACTTATTATAATTTTTTGTTTTTTTTTGTTTTAATAATGGAATATAATTATTATTATATAAGTTAAAATAAAAAAAATATACTTACCACTCCCCACCAAAGTGCATCGGCAAAATTACTAAAATGTTTTTTATTTTGATCCTTTTCAGCTAAATATACGAGAAAAGATGAAAAGATGAGACCAAGAAAACCAATATATAATGTTGTAATGAGTTCCTGTAACAAAAACAAAATAAAAATAAATTAATTTACCATTTCATAAGAGGAAAATAAATTTCTATAGAAAATATCAATCCTCGAAAAATCATCATGCATTTTCTTAACAGAAAAACTATTTTTAACATGATGCCTGTCCGTCTGACCGCCCATCCGTAGATGTGTACAGCTTGAACGGTTCAACGGATTTTGATCAAATTTGGTATATTTAATTAATATATACCTATAATGAATGGATCAACATTTGGAGTATATCCGGAAACCGTAAGTGGTAGTTTTAGCGATCGACAATAAGAAGGGAAGGGTTATTTTCACACCAAATTTCACATAAGGAGATTTTTTTTACACATCTCCACGAATCATGCACTTTGTATTGGTTTTATCCTCGGGAAAAATCATCTTTATTAATTTTAAATCTTTTTTAGTTTAAAATTATATGACGTCACCCAGCCCTTCATGACGTCCTAATATATAAATATTATAAATAAAATAAAATTAAAAATATTTATGTTATAGCCGTTATATCTGTTTTTTATTGCATTAATAGATACATTTAAATTATTTGAAAATTGTTTCTGTAGCTGGAAATTAATTTATTTCAAACCGTCGGTCGGTTGTGCGCCTGGCCATAAATCAACGTATTTTTATTTTTTTTTTAAGTTAAAAACGAATCATGTTTTAATATTTACCGACCGACGATAGTAAGGGAGGTATTGTTTTTACACCAAATTTCACATGTGGAGATTTTTACATATCTCCACGAATCATGAATTTTATTAACAGAAAAAAGTATTTTTAGCATGATGTCTGTCCGTCTGTCCGTCCGTATAGATGTGTACAGCCTGAACGGCTCAACCGATTTTGATGAAATTTGGTATATTTACTTAATGCATCACTGGGATGAATTGATCAACTTTTGATGCAAATCCGGAAACCGGAAGTGGTAGTATTAGCGATCGACGATAGGAAGGAAAGGGTTATTTTCACACCAAATTTCACATGAGGAGATTTTTTACATATTACCACGAATCATTCACTTTGTATTGATTTTATCTTCGAGAAAAATCATCTTTATTAGTTTTTTTCTTAATTTAAAATTATATGACGTCATCCAGCCATTCACGACGTCACAGCCTGGTCTTACATATATATTATAAATAAAATAAAATTAAAAATATTTATGTTATATGCCTATCTGTTTTTTATTAGATTAATAGATATATTAAAATTATTTGAAATTATTTCTGTAGCTGGAAATTAATTTATTTCAAACCGTCGGTCGGTTCGGACCTGGCCACAGGTCAACTTATTTTATTTTATTATAATCCCACTTCTGTCTACATTTGTATTACATAGAAAATATCAAATATTTAATTTATATTTCAAAAACACAGAAATTATTTAATAATATAAAACATTTTATAAGAATAGATTTATAACAAATATCATTTATGTTATTTAATATAAATTTATTGTAAATATTTCCATTTTAATTAATATAATTTAATATTATCAGGCCATATTTATTGAATATTTTAAGGATGTGGCTATTTATACATACAGTATGTATACTCAATTGGCTATTTATAAGAAATTAGCTATTTGTAGTTACGTTTAACGTACTAACTAACCAAAAAAAAAGTTTATTAATACATATTAATATTTTACTAAAAACTACATACGAGTAATTATAGAAAAATAACGTTTTATCTATTTAATGTTTATTGTTACAATATTAAAATATGTATGCATAAATAGCTAATTTCTTATACATACTGTAGGTATAAATATCCAATTGCGTATACATACATATCGCAGATATTTTATCAAGTTATGGAACTACAACTTTTAACAAATATATGAACGAACTAAAATTAATTGAAAAAATGTTAGAAATGGGGTTTCTCTGTTTGAGAATGATTATAGTGGACCTACAACTAGTTCAATAGAATCTGAGATAAGTTACTAACTAAGTTGAAGCTGGAAGTTGCATGGATAGCTTAGTTGGTACTGAAAGTCAGAACGAATCAATCAAATGAAAACCTAAAATTCAAAACAAAAATTAAGTCTAAAGGACGTCCGATTTTATATCTAATTCTTTATCTATTTTATTGTTTTGCTTTTTACATATATTGTAACAATAAACATTAAATAGATAAAACGTTATTTTTCTATAATTACTCGTATGTAGTTTTTAGTAAAATATTAATATGTATTAATAAACTTTTTTTTTGGTTAGTTAGTACGTTAAACGTAACTACAAATAGCTAATTTCTTAAACATACTGTATGTATAAATATCCAATTGCGGAATTGCGTATACATACAGTATGTAAAAATAGCCACATCCATATTTTAATTAGAAATAATATATTCAATTTAATTAGACATTTCAAATGAATCAAATTAATTAGAAAAAGTGTTTTTAAAAAATCAGTGTTTTAATATCATTTGTCTGCACATTGCTCAATTTTTTTTTTTGCATATCTTCGTGTTTCATGACCTCTAGAATCTAAAAGTGAATTTAAATTTTTTTATGTCTGTCTGTCTGTCTGTCCGGAAAATAAGGATGTTATAGACTCAAAATTGGCTGAACCGATTTCTATGAAATTACATCACAATATTTTTATATACAGTGGTACCTCGACATACGAGCTTAATTCGTTCCAAGACCTTGCTCGTATCTCAAATTGTTCGTATCTCAAAGCACTTTGCGCCATTAAAACTAATAGAAAAGCTTTTAATCCGTTCCAGGCCCCAAAAATCACCTTAGTTTTGTTTTTTGTATGCTATTTTGAATCAAACAAATGTCTTTACGAGAAGGAACATTTATTTAAAAACAACAAAAATAATGGGAACATTTAAATAAATAAAAATAAGAAGAATTTAAAAAAAAACTTAAATATCATCGCTTGTCTTTGCTTTTTTCGCCTCCCCTTGCTCATCTTGTTCTGCAAAGCGTTTTACAAAATTGTCTTAGGAAGTTTGTTTTTTCCTCCCCTTCAGGGTATTGCGAAAATGATTGAGACAGGTTTCGTTAAATAATTCCGAAGCCCGACCAGTTGCAACCTTTTCGGGGTGGTTTTTATCTACAAATTCAACAATTTTCTCCCACATTCCTAGGATCTCTTTAATTTCTTTTGAAAAGATAACATTTTCTGTTTCTGGTGCCTCTTCAGAAACTGTGTTTTCTTGGGTCACAACATCATTCTGTGTTTGTAGGTTTTGTAACTCTTCAGTTGTAAGCTCCTCAAAATGTTGCTCGACGAGTTCGTTTACATCATTTTCATATACTTCTAGACCCAAAGATTTTCCCAAAGAAACAATCTCTTCTATTTCTGACACTTGAGATTCAGATTCTGCAATGATCCTTTCAGTTACAGCGTCAGGCCATAGCTTTTTCCATGCAGAAATTAATGTTCTTTTTGTGACACCCAGCCAGGCCTGATCAATAATTCTTAGACATGTCACTATGTTAAAATGGTCTTTCCAAAACTCTCGAAGGGTCAGGTTTGTACTATCCGTCACTTCAAAGCATTTGCGGAACATGTGCTTTGTGTACAGCTTCTTAAAATTAGAAATGCGGGGGCAAATTGGTGCCGTGTGCATCGTCACGGGGTGCTCGTATCTCAAATCTTGCTCGTATCTCAAAGCAAAATATCGGTCGGTTGGCGGCTCGTATCTCAAAACACTCGTATGTCGAGGTACCACTGTACCTCTATTGTAACATAGGCTATAAATTCTATTAATATCTAATCAATAATTTTCCAGAAAAGTTTAACAATAACATTATTGAATAATTACTAACTTAAATTAAAAAAAAAAACAAAAAGAAAAACTAACGAAAATGAATTCTCCTAAGGCTGAAACCAACACAGATCGATTTTTCTTTATGAATATTATCTATTGTGTGAATTTTAAAAAAAAATCCTTGACCGGATTAAATATTTCATAAAAAAAAACAAAATACAAATACAATATATAAACAATATTTGCAATTATAAGAAGATAAGAGAATAGAGAAAAAGAGAACAAAAAAAATTGTACTTACTTGTCTATGAGCGTAGACAACGGAACCGAGAAGTTTCCATGTACCTCCTCGTCGATCCATTCGAACCATTCGTAAAATTTGGAAGAAACGGAGACCTCGGAGGGCTGAAGCTGCAAATACTTGGCCATTGGAGCCCAAACCGAGGACTACTAATACGATCAATGAAGCGATGATCGTTATCACATCTGAATAATAAAATAAAATAAAAAAATGAAACAATTTTATCAAACATAATTGTATGTTTTTCTCATTAAATTTATAATATATAATACATATGTGTACATACATACACAATTTATACAAATTTTTATTTCTTATTAATTATCAGAAAATTATCAGGATAGAAGGCAGTTTAAATAATTATAATTGTTATTCTGGTTTACACCTCATCAAGTTCATATATAAGATAATAACGTATAATAATTTTTAATATAGTTTTAATATTTATTAAATAATTTATTAATAATTCCTACGAATGCAAAAGCTGATTACAATGTCAAGTAAACGATTTTAGTAATAATTGAAGAGTAAATATTATTTGTTTTTATTAATACACTTATAATGTTTTACTATCTTTTCGATGTCAAGATTTTGATGTTTTTATACGTTTTAAATATCCCTGAGTCATTTTTACTAAGGTTGAGAAAAATGTCTGTCTGTATTCATTTTTTTTCTCTAAAGTGACCGTAAAAATAAAGATATATCTTTGATAGTTTTCCACATGATTAAAAAATGTATAAACTTGATTGAATCGCTGAAAGTACCGGAATTAATTTTTTAATACAGCAAATCACGCGCCAGCACGTGACATGGTGCCATTAACAAAAAGCCAAACACGCGCTGGTAAAATAAATATTAATTATTAATTTTAATTTATAATTAATTAAATTTAATTTATAATTTATAATTAATTAAATTTAATTTATAATTCATAATTAATTAAATTTAATTTAAATATAATATATACATATGTTATTTAATCCAATTCAAAATTGCGGGATGGTCGAGAGGAGACACTCCAACTTATTTTTTTCCAATATTTAAGTATATATATTATATGAAAAATATTTAAAAATATTAAAAATTTTATATATATATAAATATATATTTATTAAAGTTTATAAAGATGAGATTATATAAACTAAATATATAATTATATGTAATTGAATGTTAATTTACGATTATATATATATATATATGTAAATTTATATTTTATAAATAAAGATCGATAAACAAGATAGGTAGATAAATAGATCAATGCCAAGATGAAAATAAAAATAAAATAAATATTCATTCGCCCCTCTTTAACCAATCGATTATGATGAAGAGATAGAATATTTATTGAAAGTTGAGAGAAATAAAAAAAAAAAATCATTTTTTCGATGAGTGTGTAGGTGAGTGAGGAATGGGAGAAGGGGGTGGGTGGGTGAGTGGGTGGAGATGAGCAATTTTATAGGCCAAGGTTTTTTAAATTAATATTTCACATATTCTTGTTCTTTCGTGCATTATCATCAAATGTTGGTTTATGACAAATATCAATTGATAATCTTTTTTTTTTTTTTTTTTTTTATATGAAAAAATATTTTCATTTTAATTTGGCATTTTCTTTTATTATTATTTATAATATTTATTTATTAAAATATCAATTAATAGATATTTTATATATATATAAAGGGTGTTCGGGATAAATTTGACATATTTATAAATGATTATATTTTTCTGTAGGTTAGAGGTATTAACATAAACTACTACTCATTTAAAAGTTTGAACCTTTCTTTATTCATATTAAAGATGGCAGAAAGATTGGATGACTGGAAGCCACCTGAATCATGGAAGAGAATAACTTGCATCATGATGATACGCGCCGGCCATCAAAATAAGGATTTTATGACTAATACCCAAAGCTCCCTGAACACAATAAAAACAATCAGGCATAAACTAGAGACTTTCAATGGTGACTAGGAGGATGTAGAAAGAAGAAAGATCCCAAGTAGACGATCTGATTGCGTTTGTTCAGCAGAAATCCTCGCAAATCTGCAGAAACAGGTGTTAAAGAACCCTGGCATTGGAATTCGGGTTTTGTCACGTGAAATGAATGTTGCAACCTCTACTATGAAGCTTGCACTCAATGAAGACCTTCGCTACAATTCATACAAGCGCCTTAAAGTTCAGCTACTCACAGAAAATAGTTATCTGGAAATTTCTACGACTTCACCAGTCCAAATGTTTGGCCTTCAAACTCCCCAGACCTTAACCCCATGCATTATTTTGTATGTGGCACATTTGAAAAAGACACCAATCATACTTCCAGTAATACAAAAGCCCAGTTTATGGTAAAATTAAAACAGTTTTTGAGGCCCTTCTCAGAGAGACTGTAGCATCAGCTTGTTCGAGGTTCCGAAGCAGGATTGAAGCTGTGATTGATGCTAATGGTGGTTATTTTGAGTGAATCTTGTTGATAGTATTGTAATTTACTCTGCCTGTGATTTTTTGTCAATTCATTAAATTTAATAGTTAGAAAGAAGATTTTCTTTTTCCTTACGAAACTGTCAAATTTATCCCGAACACCCATATATATATATTAAGATAATATTAACTTATTAGAATAGTATTTGGTTCATTCATTGGGGCTCAAGGATTTTTTTTCTTTGTCTTATTATGTATACTATGAATCGAACATTTAAATAAAATGAAATCACAATTATAAGCACAATTTATTTTATTCCATTTTGGTTATTTATTTATTTATTTATTTATTTTTGGTAATATAATATTACGAGGGTGGGGTGAAAAGTTTCCGGCCTGACCAAGGAAAACGATGTTTTTAAATTTTTTTTGTTTTTTGCTTTATTTTCTGTACGATGTCAGCTGAACGTGTGCAAAATATTTTGCACAAGCCTTTGAACATGGAAAGCTGTGTGCAACGTGGGTGCTGCGTTTGCTAACCTTACAACAAAAACTGCTTCGAAAAACCATTTCTACCGACAATTTGGCGCTGTAGGCGTAATCCAAACGAATTTTTTGCGTCGATTCATAACTGTTGATGACACTTAAATTAAAAAAAAAATTAAATTTAATTAATTAGAACACTGTTATGAGACATGTATCAGTGTTCATGAAGATTATGTGGAAAAATATAGCAAAAAAGTACCTATATATTGAAAATTCTTAAAATTCTAGATTTAAGATTAATTGTATTTCTATTTGTTCTTAATTATGGGTAATCTTGAACATTTCGGATTCATATACTTATACAAATTCAATGTTAATAAATATTATATATATACTATATTTAAATTCTATTTTCTATTTTATTTTCAGTGACTAAATAAATAATAAATAAATAATATTTAGTTTTGTTTGCAAAAACACCACAAACAATCTACTCTATTACTAAAATAGTAATGTAGTCAAGTGAATTGATATGAAAAGGCAAATAAATTATTATTTGTATTAGTTATTATAGAGTTATTATATAGATAGGAATATTTAATTTTTATTTTTAACAATATATCTGGAAAGAATTCATATTCAAATTCATATTATTTTGGATATTCATGTATGTTCATCGGATATGAATAATAAATAAATTATTTATGATCATTTATTCATTGGTTTATATTGTACGTTCTAAGGAAAAGAATAATTTCTAGATTTTTGAAAAAAAATATATATCATTTGTGATGGATATTCTATCATTGGAATATGTGTAAAGAGAAAAATAATAATTATGGTTAAGAGGATCGTAAATTATATAATTGATTAATATCTTTTTAAAATTTTTAATATATTAAAGTAGGAGTTTATATATATATATATATATATATGTTGGTTTAGATTTCCGTGAATGTTATTATTATTATTATTACTATCAGATTTATCAGGGATATAATCACTTATTTTTGTGAGTTTGTTTTCTCGACGTTTCGGCACCCATTTTGACGCCATTTTCAAGAGATTATTTAGGTGGGAATATTTTTGGGATTCTGGGTCTTAGTCTGTGTGACCAAGGGTTAATATCGGGATTTTGGGTTGATAGGCTGAGCAGTCAGCCTCGGGCTGTTGTCCAGTGCGGACGTGCGCCAGAGTCAGGATTGCCCAGGATTCTTCGGAGCTCCACAGCAACGCAGTGAGTACAAAACCACCCAACCTATCAACCCAGAATCCCAAAAATATTCTCACCTAAATAATCTCTTGAAAATGGCGCCAAAATGGGTGCCGAATCATCGAGAAAACAATCTCACAAAAATACGTGATTATATCCCTGATAAATCTGATAGTAATATATATATATATATATAATAAAGTATATTCAAATTTATTTCAAAAATTTTGCCATTAATTATTAATTATTAAACTATTATTTATTAAAAATAAATAAATAAATGAATTAAATAAATAAACGATTTTATAAAAAATTAAACAAACTATTTTAAGATACTTAGGTAGGTATCAGGGGGGGGTCTCTCTTACGGCAGAGAAATTTCCAGTGTGACAATGCATGCATGCACCACTCGAGGCCGCTCGAGGCGCTGCTGCTCCTGGCACTAATTTTAATTCGGTTTGTTTCGGTTATCCGAAAACACCCGAAAACATTTAACAACAGCTTGTGACTTGTGGACAAAGTGCACACGTCCCATTTAAAATATCTCTGCCAGGCATACGTAACGTGATCTGTCGCTGTCCAATTGCGTGCAATATGGTTCCTAAAGTAAGTTTAATTAATATTTTTGCTATTATTGATGATTATTTTTTATTATAAAGTTATATAATATATGTACATATAAATAAATTTTTGATTTTGCAGGTTTTTAATTGTATTCAGAAAGATTGTATTACGAATTCTCTACCTGAAGGAGAACGAGGACACTTGTTCTATTTTCCAAGGTGTAATTTTTTAAGAGTGGGTAAAACAACAATAATTTAAAGTTGTTGTTTACCAAAAAATATATTAATAATAAAAGAAAATAATTTTATTAATTTTTTTAAATATTTATAGCAACACCTGTTAATACTACATCAGATGGTTTGGGCTTGGTATCAGAGAAGACTGATCTTTTCGAATCCAGCCCTGCGAGAAGTATGTATTATATTTTTTAATAAAATTCATTAATCTTCTCCTAACTTTAAATAGATTTTTTATAATGATTTAAAATAAATTTTTAGCTTGCTTAGGCTTTTCTGTATTAATTCTTTGGAATTTTTTTTTAAACTTAATTAATTTTTGCAGGTGTTCAGCGGGACATACGACTACACCATCTGAATTTTCTTCAAGAATAAAATATTTATCTCCCATGAAGAAAAGATTGTACCAAAAGTTCACCGAGGTCAAGCGACTATTGAAGCAAAATAGACATCAACAGTCAATTGATTAATTGAAAAATAGTGTAAATTTTATTTATGTGAAAAATTTTATATAATGTTTTATAAAGTTTTATATAATTATTATTGTATAATTGAAAAATAGTGTAAATTTTATTTATATGAGTAATTTTATACAATTTAAAAAAAGGAATGCGTAAAGGGTTAAATTATAAATAAAATTAACATTATTTTTATATTATTATTGTATGATTGAAAAATAGTGTAAATTTTATTTATGTGAAAAATTTTATATAATGTTTTATAAAGTTTTATATAATTATTATTGTATAATTGAAAAATAGTGTAAATTTTATTTATATGAGTAATTTTATACAATTTAAAAAAAGGAATGCGTAAAGGGTTAAATTATAAATAAAATTAACATTATTTTTATATTATTATTGTATGATTGAAAAATAGTGTAAATTTTATTTATGTGAAAAATTTTATATAATGTTTTATAAAGTTTTATATAATTATTATTGTATAATTGAAAAATAGTGTAAATTTTATTTATATGAGTAATTTTATACCAAGATTTAAAAAAATGCATGCGTAAAGGGTTAAATTATAAATAAAATTAACATTATTTTTATATTATTATTGTATGATTGAAAAATAGTGTAAATTTTATTTATGTGAAAAATTTTATATAATGTTTTATAAAGTTTTATATAATTATTATTGTATAATTGAAAAATAGTGTAAATTTTATTTATTTGAGTAATTTTATACAATTTAAAAAAATGCATGCGTAAAGGGTTAAATTATAAATAAAATTAACATTATTGTTAATGATATTTTGTAATAATCTATTTTCAAATAAATATACCACATACAACATTATTCTTTTATTATATCCATGAAAATTATTAAAATTTTCACTTAAGTGAAAAATTATTTATTTTGTGATAAGACCAACAATTAAGCAATTTTCTAAAAAAAAAAAATTTATTTCTGAAATGTCTGTTTTAGCTTTAAATAAATAATTTTTCACTTAACTGAAAAATTTCATAATTTTTTCATTCCTCCCGCTCTCATTCATTCAAAATAGATTTTAAAAATGGTGCCAGGCCGGCCGGTTTTTTTCTCAATTAGTTCGTGCATGCATCCGCATAGCAGCGCCAAACGCTGTTTCAAAAAAATATCATTGCGTGTCCACCCCCTGGTAGGTATATACGTACCATCGATATTACTTATACATAGGGTGACCATATTTTGAAAGCACCAAACCGGGACATTTTATAGAACTAAATTGAGAAAAAATTTGAAAAAAAAGTACGAAATGTCTTAAATGTTTAAAAACAGGTCAATAGGCTGTCCCGAAGTCATTTTTCGGGACGCCAGGACAGAACACCTAAAAACGGGACAATCCCGGAAAACGGGACGTTTGGTCATCCAACTTATATATATATATATATATATATATGTCGTATATTGGAGGACGTGTGTAAGGTATTTTATAAGAAAAAATGGGTTGAAAACAAGTTAAATTAATTTGGTAGTACTCTGGATAAATTTAGAATAATTAAAGGTTATTGAATCCGCGACGGTTGATATGGGAAATGATAAAATTGAATAGGTTCAGATTAAAAAAAGGCATATATATTTAAAATTATAACTAAAAATTATGTATTTAATAAACTATAGAAGAATTAATATGATACAATAGATAACAAAAGAAATTAATATGAAATTGAAGAATTGAATGGTACCGTTAGAAATAGGAGGAGTATAAATTGAATGGAATTGAGTTCATAAAATAATTGCAATTATTTATATATATAGTCGACTATTTAGCCGTTATTCAAATTAATAATGAGTTCGGGGAACACTGGGACTTCATGTAAGATGATTCTTGGATATTTTCCTCAAGGTATCATGTCGTCTTATCAGGGCAAGCACAGCTTCCTCGCTCCACTCGATGATCCTTGTATTTGTTCTCACTTAGTCAGATGAAGTCACTTCCCTTACACTCAATCCAAGAATGCTCAAAAAATGTCTAAAAATGTAGATGGTCATCATCCCCTCCTATGCCACTTGGCAAAATTGTCCACCCCTTACTCCCTCTTGCGTAACGAAGAGGTATATCATCTGGGTACCAGATGGAATGCACTTCCCTGGTTTTTTCCCGAAACAATAATTCTAGAAAGTTATCTTTTATATACTCTGCCATGTGTTCAAACAAATAACTTTCTAGATTTCCGTACCATAATATATGTATATAATAAAAATACACTTTTATGTTTATATATTACAATATATATATATCCTATGTATTACAAATATGGTATACCTATTTTTAAATTTGTTTTTATTCTATGTTAATGATATACAGATAGATAAGTGATTTATTTATATATAACGTTACATTGCACAGAAAGAATATCAATCATAATAGAAAATATGTTATGTCATAATATTCATTAAAATAAATAATGAATGTACAATACAGACACCAGATACCAAAGTATTCTACTAGTATTGGAGTAGGAGTGGGGTCAAGGCATTTTTCTCTAATAGTACATTCATTCTTTTGAACTAATTAAAAATAGAAGATAAATATTTAACGATGGAAATGTAAATTATTATTTAAATTATATAATCACAAAATACAAACAAATAATTTTAATAAATATTTGTCATCATTTAATCACAATTTTATTTATGAATGTCATACTGGCTTAAATGTCGTGTTAAATACAGGTCTATAATAAAATAATTCAATATTAGATAATTTACAAGAATATCTTTTTTCTAATAATTTCTCATTTATATATTAATTTATTATACGCTTTTTATTAACTTGACTTTTCTGTCTGTATGTCTGTAACGTATATTGTAAGTCGATGACACTTAAATAATCAAAAAGAAAAATTTTGAATTTTTTAAAAATAAGGATTTTTAAAATTAGTGAATTTAATTGACAAATCTTATTGTTTTTTTATTTTATTTTCTCTCTCTCTCTCTCTTTTGCACTTTCTTTTCTTTATTTTGAGTTAGTTAAGATACAAAAAATCTGGAGTGTCTCCACTCGACTATCTCGCAAATTTGAATTGGATTAATTAACATATATTTATTTATTTATTTATTTATTGCCTTTATTTGGTTACATAATACATATATATATACAAAAATTTAATTGATTTATTTGTTATGACAGAACCAGGCCCTTGCGGGCATAGGCCTCTCCCAAAATTCTCCAAGCGGTTCTTCGTCTTGCGATCCTCTGCCAATCCGTTCCCGCTGTTTCGTGAATTTCATCCGACCATCTTTTTACTTGTCTGCCTCTTTTCCTTTTTTCTTCCAGTATATGCCATTCCAAAATTCTCTTAGACCATCGTTCGTCATGTGTTCTTACTGTATGTCCGGCCCACTTCCACTTTATTTTTCTTATATAAATGTTGATGTTGTCCATATTTGTTATTTTATATATTTCTTTTATTCTTTTCCTATCTCTTCTTGTAAAACCAAGAATACTCCTTATCATGGATCGTTGAGCTGTTTCCAATTTATTCATGTTTTTCTTTGTTAATGTCCATGTTTGTGCACCATAAGTCATCACTGGTATAATACATTTTTTAAAAACTTTGATTTTTGAGTCTAGGTTTATTTCTTTATTTTTTAGTATAAAGGCCGTAGACCAAAATTTTTTCCAACCTAAGTTTATCCTTCTATTTATTTCTAGCGTTGTTCTATTTTCATAACGTATTGTTTGACCAAGATAAACCACTTCTTCCCTACACTCTATGTATTTTTTATCGTCGTATTTTATTTTTTCTTGACAACCATTTGTAAGTATTACGGACTTCTTCTCATTTATCCTTAGACCCACTTTTTTACTTTCCTTGTTCAAGTCTCTCAGTAATTCGGTTATTTCCTCTTTGCTTTTCCCAATCAGGACTATGTCGTCCGCGAATCTTAAGTTGTTCAAGAAGGTACCATTGACATTCAATCCCCTCCCCTCCCAATTAAATTTTCTAAACATTTGCTCCATTGTGCAATTGAATAAAATTGGTGAAAGTGGACCACCCTGTCTTACGCCTCTTCTTACAGGGAAGAAGGGTCCCGGCTCATCCAAGAGAATTCTAGCCTCACACTTCTTATATAGATTCTCAATAATCTCAACGTAGTTTATATCTACTCCTTGAGAGATCAGAGCTTCCAGGATGCAAGCCTGGTTTATAGAGTCAAATGCTTTGGTAAAATCGATAAATGCTAAATATATTGTGAATTGATATTCTCTAGATTTTTCTAAGATCTGTCCTATCACGTGTAAATGATCTATTGTGGAATATCCAGTTCTAAAGCCGGCTTGCTCTATTGGTTGGTTGTTAATTATAGTTCTCTCAATTCTTCTCTGGATGAGTTTTGCAAAGATTTTTCCCATATTTGATGTTAGAGTAAGTGGTCTATAGTTGACAATATCTTTCGGGTCGCCTTTTTTGTACATAATTATAATGTTAGACTTTTGCCATTGCTTTGGTATGGTTTTTGTTATTAAAATATTATTATATATGGACGTTAATGGTTTTATTATAAAATTAATGAGTTGTTTTAGTATATCATTTTTTATTCCATCTATGCCGGCCGCTTTACCAGATTTTAAGTTTAAAAAAAAAAAAAAAAAAAAAAAAAAAAAAAAAAAAATAACATATATAATATATTTAAATTAAATTATAAGTTAAAATTAATCAATAATATTTATTAAATCAGTTCGTGTTTGGCTCTTTATTGATGGCACCACGTCACGTGCTGGCGCGTGATTGCCAGTTAACGTGTTAAAAATTTAATTCCGATACTTTCAGTGATTCAATCAAGCCAAAATTTTATATATAGCAGTTTTATACAATTTTTATTCATGTGAAAAACTATCCAACATATATCTTTATTTTAACGGTCACATTAGAGGAAAAAAAATCAAAACGTTAGGTAATGACTCTCTTCCGAAAGAGCTACATTTCTCAAAAGTTGATAGAGAACTAAGGATTTTGATAATAATGCCCGTGTACCAAATTGCATTATTCTAGTTCAAACAGTTTTAGCGTAATCTTGACTCGAGATAGTAAAAATAGGTAAATTTATATCGATTTTTTCTAAGGTCGACTTATACCACAAATAATAAAATAAAAAAATATAGAAAAATAAAAATATAAAAAAAAAAAGAAAAATGATCAAAAATAATAAAAAAGAGGTGAGAATCTACAGCATCTGATGCATTAACCAGCATCTCTCTACTTTAAAACATATTATATAAATAAATAATCACCTTTTTTCTAGGCAGTTTCTATTTCACTTATAACTCTGTTTTTCTAAGCGAAGACTTTTAGGATATTAATACAATATTACAACTTTATTTTCATTTAATAAGTTCATATAAGTATATAAGATATTTTATATTTTAATAATTACTGATTTTAATGCCGTCCTGATTCACTCTAAAGTACCGGAATTAATTTTTTAACACTGCAAATCTCATGCGATATGATTCCATCAATAAAGAGCCAAACATGCGCTGGTTTAATAAATATTAAATATTTATTAATTTTAATTTATAATTAATTAAATTTAATTTAAATATAATCTATGTTAATTAATCCAATTCAAATTTGCGAGATAGTCGAGTGGAGACACTCCAGCTTTTTTTTTGTTTATAAATTCCTATAATAACATGAATAACATTATGGTAATAATAGATAGTACCAATGGTAAATATATATAAATTCAATTGCTATCCATATAGATCCATATATTTGCATTTTTTTTTAAAAATTTATTTGCACGTAAAGTTATTATTAAAAGAGAGAGAGAAGGAGAGCGTGATAAAAGAGATAATAATAGAGACCATGTTAATATATCTTTTCCTCTTGGGCCTAAAGATATTTTCCTTTTCCATTCGACGTTCTCTCAAACAGGAAACTTTATGTTTCCTATATTTAGTTGAGCAACTATCGTGTGAGCCATTTGCATAACAAATGACGATTCGTTTATTCTGATAGGATAAGATTTAAGATTGGATTAATCAATCCTAGATTTTTTTTCATTTTTTTCTTTCAACCTTCCTATTCAATCATTTTAAAACATTATTTATTTATTTATAATTTTTTAAAGATTATAAAATAAATAAGCTGGAGTGTCTCCACTCGACTATCCTGCAAATTTGAATTGCATAAAATAACATAATATATTATATTTAAATTAAATTTAAAATAATTATAAATTATAAATTAAAATTAATAAAGAATATTTATTAAACCAGCGCGTGTTTGGCTATTTGTTGAAGGCGCCACGTCACGTGCTCGCGCGTTATTTGTAGTCGTGTTAAAAAATTAATTCTGGTACTTTCAGCGATTCAATCAAGCTGAAATTCTATATATAGCAGTTTTATACAATTTTTAATCATGTGAAATATTATCAAACATATTTCTTTATTTTTATCGATCACTTTAGAGGAAAAAAATCAAAACGTGTTAGGTAATGACCCACTTCCGGATGAGCTACATTTCTCAAAAGTTACGAATTTTGAATAATTCCCCTATACCAAATTTCATTATTCTAGCTCAAACCGTTTTTGCGCAATCTTGTCTACAAACATACACACATTTTTCTCAATCTTAGTGAAAATGATTCAGGAATCTTCAAAACGTATAAAAATATCAAAATCTCAACATCGAAAATTTTCGTGATCGCAATACTATCTCTGGCGAGATCGTAAAAATAAATAAATAAAATTAGCTAGAGTGTCTCCATTCGACTATCTCGCAATTTGAATTGGAATAAATAGTAATAGTAAACTTTAATTTAAAAATTTTATGCTTGTAATATCTACAATATTTATATGTATATATATATTTTAAATTTTAAGATATTTTATCCTGTAAATTGTAAGAAGGGCAGTTTAAATAAAGTAACTGGCATAATCTTTTTTGAATTATTAAATTAAATTAAATTAAATTAATATCTAAATAGAATATATTTGTGAATAAAGTAATAATTAATGCTATATACATAGGAATAGTATTATTTATTTATTTATTTATTTAAATAATACCTATCTATCTATTTATCTATACATTTCTCTATAACACCCTTTGTGTGTGTCTATCTCTTCTCTATCACAATATATTTTACCTACACAAAAAACAGAAAGAAAAGGATAAATAAATAAATAAATAAATAAATGAACAATAATAAATTAAAATGTTCAATTTTTTTCTTTTAAATTATTAAATCATTAAAAGTAGTTATATACCTGTATCCTATATAATGGGATGTAAATCACAAAGAATCAATATCCTATAATTAAAATCCACACGCAACTACATTTTATGAATTATTATTAATATTATTATTTTGTTTTAATTTCTAAATGGTATCGTTTTTTATTTTCTTTCTTGTTATATCATTCAATTATTTAAATAAAAATTAATTGTATAAAATTACGTAAAAAAAAAAATAAAATTATATTCAAAAAGAAGAAATGATAATTTTTAAGAAAGAATTCCTATAAAATATTTAGTTTATGATTTTTAACATCCTTAATTAAGTATTTTAAAATTATTAATTCAAAGGTTTATTATATTATTATTTTAAACATTCCTAATTGCTAGTAAATCTTTGTTTTTTCTTTGTTTCTTTTTTTTTGTTAATTATATAATATATAATATTTATTATATATAATAAAAAATATTGATATCATTGATTTTGATTTAGCATAGGAGATGTAGGTATTATATAGAAATTTCAAGAAATAAATATTTGAATTACATTTATTAAATCTTAAATTTGGCTTTAACTTCATTTGCTGTCATTAATTATATTTTCCGCAGAACAGAAATCAGTTTTGAATGAGCAACCCCTGAAAATCCAAGTGACAAAAATTTATTACTATCATACACTGGTCCCTTTATCTTAGATCAGTGATTCCCAAAGTGGGCGTTACCGCCCCCTAGGGGGCGCTGAAGGGTTCAAAGGGGGCGCTGAGGGTCCATGGGTTCACCTGGGGGTGATGAAGAACTGTAAAGTGGCGGTAAAATCATAAACACAAAAAAAAATATTTAAAAAATTTATTTATATATTTCGCTTATAACGCTTTCATTTTCAAAAAAGTTACTAGTTCAATTCTCGCATCCTCCTTCACTTGCATTGATTTATGTCAGGGGGTGGACACGCAATGATATTTTTTTGAAACAGCGTTTGGCGCTGCTATGCGGATGCATGCACGAACTAATTGAGAAAAAAACCGGCCGGCCTGGCACCATTTTTAAAATCTATTTTGAATGAATGAGAGCGGGAGGAATGAAAAAATTATGAAATTTTTAAGTTAAGTGAAAAATTATTTATTTAAAGCTAAAACAGACATTTCAGAAATAAATTTTTTTTTTTTAGAAAATTGCTTAATTGTTGGTCTTATCACAAAATAAATAATTTTTCACTTAAGTGAAAAATTTCATAATTTTCATGGATATAATAAAAGAATAATGTTGTATGTGGCATATTTATTTGAAAATAGATTATTACAAAATATCATTAACAATAATGATGTTTATCTCATTTGTAAACAAATCCTTTATACATATTTTTCTTTAAACACCTTATATAAAATTTCTGTAAAAATAAAATAATAATAATAATAAAATACAAAAATAAAATTTGCACAATTTTTGAATTAAACAATAATGTTAATTTTATTTATAAATTAACCCTTTTCGCATGCATTTTTTTAAATTGTATAAAATTACTCATATATAAATAAAATTTACACTATTTTTCAATTAAACAATAATAATTAATAAAACTTTATAAAACATTATATAAAATTTTTCACATAAATAAAATTTACACTATTTTTCAATTAATCAATTGACTGTTGATGCCTCTTGTCATTTGGAAATTGCTTAGCGATCGTTTAAGAGTTTTCACCGAAAGAAAACATAAGATTTTTTGTAAATATTCAGATGGTGTAGGCGTATGTCCCGCTGAACACCTGCAAAAATTAATTAAGTTTAAAAAAAAATTCCAAAGAATTAATACAGAAAAGCCTAAGCAAACTAAAAATTTATTTTAAATCATTATAAAAAATCTATTTAAAGTTAGGAGAAGATTAATGAATTTTATTAAAAAATATAATACATACTTCTCACAGGGCTGGATTCCAAAAGATCAGTCTTCTCTGATACCAAGCCCAAACCATCTGATGTAGTATTAACACGTGTTGCTATAAATATTTAAAAAAATTAATAAAATTATTTTCTTTTATTATTAATATATTTTTTAGTAAACAACTTTAAATTATTGTTGTTTTACCCACTCTTAAAAAATTACACCTTGGAAAATAGAACAAGTGTCCTCGTTCTCCTTCAGGTAGAGAATTCGTAATACAATCTTTCTGAATACAATTAAAAACCTGCAAAATAAAATATTTATTTATATGTACATATATTATATAACTTTATAATGACAAATAATCATCAATAATAGTAAAAATATTAATTAAACTTACTTTAGGAACCATATTGCAAGCAATTGAACAGCGACAGATCACGTTACATATGCCTGGCAGAGATATTTTAAATGGGACGCGTGCACGTTGTCCACAAGTCACAAGCTGTTGTTAAATGTTTTCGGGTGTTTTCGGATAACCGAAACAAACCGAATTAAAATTAGTGCCAGCAGCAGCAGCGCCTCGAGCGGCCTCGAGTGGTGCATGCATTGTCACACTGGAAATTTCTCTGCGGTAAGAGAGACCCCCCCCTGATTTATGTGCAGCGGTGAACTGCTACTGTAAGTGTGGTGTCAACTCCGCTGCGCTGACGTTCTAATACACGTGTGATTAGTCAATCGCAAGGTTAAAGTTTGAGCGCGAACGGTAGTACTAGTTACCACAGATTGTCTCAAAATTGTTAAAGAACTAACAAACAGTGCGACTATACTAATTTGTGAGAATTATTTATTTTGGCTGATTACATACATGGTATAATTATTAATGTCATGTTTGTTTGTTAATATTGTTTATTACATTAGTGGTTTTTCATAAAAATTTACAAAATAAATATAAATTAATATAATCTTAAAAATTTTATTTGATAATAATGACTCAACCAAAGAAAAAATGTAGACAATATAGTATTGAATATTTAAAATACGGGTTTATTGAATCACCTGTAAATAACACTAATCCAATGTGTCTAATTTGTCAAAAAGTTTTGTCCAACGAGGCTATGAAGCCTTCAAGACTTAAAGAACATTTGAATAAAATTCATAACGATAAAAAAGATAATAACATATCTTATTTTCAAAAATTAAAGGAAAATTTTATCAAACAGCCAACATTAGCAAAGATTTTTTCAAACTCAGTCCAGCAAGATACTGATGGTTTGCTTGCATCCTACAATATTTCATTAATGATTGCTAAATCAGGCAAACCTCACACTATTGGTGAGGAACTAATTATGCCGGCTATCCGTGAAGTAATACGTACTGTGCTACATGTGCCAGTATTTGATATTTATAAGAAAATTTCATTAAGCGATGTTACAGTGCAGAGAAGAATTGATGAAATGTCACAAGATGTTGAAGATTCCTTGTGTAACCATTTAAAAACATCTCAGTTTTCTATTCAACTTGATGAATCCACATTGCCTGGAAACGAAGCTTTGCTTTTAGCATATGTGCGGTTCTCAAAAGAGGAACAAATTTGTCAGGAATTATTATTTGCAAAATATTTGGAAACTGATACAAAAGGAGAATCAATATTTAATGCATTGGATGAGTTTTTGAAAGCAAAAGAAATACCTTTGAATAATATCTTATCAGTAGCCACAGATGGGGCCCCAGCAATGGTAGGGCGCTACAGGGGATTTCTTGCATATTTGAAAGCGAAGGTACCGAATGCATTAACAGTACACTGCATCATTCATCGTCAACATTTAGTTGCAAAAAATTTAAGTACACGACTACATAATTCATTACAACATGTAATTAAAGCCATCAATACAATCAAAAGCTCATCGTTGAATGACCGATTATTCAAACAGCTGTGTGTTCAAAACGACGAAGAATATTATCGTTTGCTTCTTCATACAGAAGTTCGATGGTTGTCAAAGGGTGCCTGTTTAGATAGGTTTTATAAGCTGTATACCACAATACTAGAGTTCTTTGAAAATAAAAATGATGCTTTACGGTCGAATTTGATTCAAGCCAAAAGTGATATTGCTTATTTGACCGACTTGTTTCAAAAATTTAATGAAAGCAATCTTCAGCTTCAGGGCAATGATCTCAATTTAATAAAAACGAAGTCTGTTATTTCTGCATTTTTGAGAAAACTTCTTTTGTACAAACAAAACTTTGGACGAGGAGAATTTAGCCAGTTCCCAAATTTATCTGAAGTAGAGAAAAAGGGTGAAGACATACAGTCTTATTGTGAGCACTTGGAAGCCCTTCATTCAGATTTTACTAAACGATTTAATGATATTTTGAAAATGACCATACCTGATTGGATTTTCGACCCTTTTTCAAATGCAAACTCAGAAGAATCGCCAAAAATACAAGAAGAGTTGTTGGAACTAATTTCAAACGAAGAATTAAAATTTAAATTCAAAAGCGGATACCAACATTTCTGGCTACAAAAAGAGATCCCTTCAGTCTATCCTGAAATTTGGGCTGTTGTTGAAAAGTATTTAATTGCGTTTCCTTCAACTTATTTAGTGGAACGAGGATTCAGTGCAGTGACCAATCTATTAACAAAAAAAAGAAATAGATTGCAAATAGTCGATCGCGGTGATTTGAGATTACTGCTGACCAAAATAGAGCCGAGGATTCCTAAATTGGTAGAAGCACATCAAGTTCATCCTTCTCACTAAAGTTTTAGTTTATTAAAATTTTTCTGTTTAGTTTTCTATTTTGTATTAAATAAATTGTTTTATATTTTAAAAATTAATAAATAATAAAAATTAAAATGCTTCTAATTTATACCTTTCTATACTATATCTTACAAAAAAGATAGAACCATAAACACATATGCATGTCTTTTGGCTTACTTGTAATAAAAATTTTGAAAATATCATTTCAGGGGGGCGCTGGATAATATTTTTCCTGGAAAGGGGGCGGTAGGCCAAAAAAGTTTGGGAACCACTGTCTTAGATATATTTTTTCAATTTTTAAACAAAAAAAAAATTAGCTGGAGTGTTTCCACTCGACTATCTCGCAAGTTGAATTGGATTTAAATAACATAATATATTATATTTAAATTAAATTTAATTAATTATAAATTATAAATTAAAATTAATAAATAATATTTATTAAACCAGCGCATGTTTGGCTCTTTGTTGATGGCACCATGTCACGTGTTGGCGCGTGAGATTTGCAGTGTTAAAAAATTAATTCTGGTACTTTCAGCGATTTAATCAAGCTGAAATTCTATATATAGCAGTTTTATACAATTTTGAATCATGAGAAAAACTATCAAACATACATCTTTATTTTTACGGGCACTTTAGAGGACAAAAAAATGAAAATGTTGTAAGTAATGACCCTTTTCCGGTTGAGCTACATTTCTCAAAAGTTGATAGGAAACTACGAATTTTGAATAATGCCCATATATCAAATTTGATGATTCTAGCTTAAAACGTTTTTGCGTGATCTTGTCTACATTCATACACACACACACACACACACACACACACACACACACACACACACACACACAGAGAGAGAGAGAGAGAGAGAGAGAGACATTTTTCTCAACCTTAGTGAAACTGATTCAAGAACCTTCAAAACGTATAAAAACATCAAAATCTCAACGTCGAAAATTTTCGTGATCGCAATACCATCTTTGGCGAGATAGTAAAAAAATCATAAATTTAATTAAATTAATTTTTATAAATTATAAAAATTAATTAAAATAAAAATAACAAAATTGTTTAATTTGTTTTTTCATATATTCCGATAATAATAATAATTATAATAAATCATTTTGAACCTTTCTAAAGGTTTCATTACATAATTTTTTAATTGTACCATAAATGTGTATGAATGTATCGTACTATAGCATAGCTATCTAACTGTCTCTTTCTCTCTCTTATCTATATATATAAATAGAAAATAAAAGCAAAACGTTTTTATATTGTATCATCATGATTGTTCTCTCTTTGGAGCTTACCATTTAATTGGTTTGATAAAAGAAAAACATTTCTTGTACTCACCTATAATACAAAAAGGTCTTCTTAAAAATTTAAGACGACCCATTGTGCCCTGATAACGTGATCGGCATCCAGATGACCAGAGTCTAGAAATAAAAAAAAATAAAAAAACAGAGAAAAGCACAGAGATTACCAATAAAAACTAAAATAAATATAAAAATGTATCAATAGAAATGTGTTTTCATATGTTTTGTATGTGTATATTAATTCTAATTACTTATTAGGGGTTGTTTTGTCTTTTACTGATACGAGAGAGAGATATTAATTGATGTTTAATTAAAAAAAAAAATAAAAATATTCTTAAGTCAAACTCTTGTAGTAATTTAATATAAAATATAAAATAATCAAAATTTTTAATAAAAAAAACAAAAAAACCTCTGACTTTGTACGTCCTACGCAAGGACAACGCCTATCAAGCCGGTTATATCCATGAGGTGTCCTATGATCAGTAAAACGGCTCCTCTCAACCTTTACCTTAATTTTCTCGATCGGAGGCGCTATCAAGTGGCTTTTCCCCAAGGTTGTTCCCGGAGGCTGGGTTGACTCCGTCCCATACAACCCAGCTAGGGAAATTCCCTTGTCAGGCCCAGGATTTGAACCCGGGACCATGTGAATGTGAGGCAGATTCGCAACCCACACACCCAATGCCGTCTTGATGAAAATTTAATAATAATAATAATCCTAAATATTAGAATTATTTTAATATACACAATAAATCATTTTTTTTTTCATTTACGACATTTAATAAATAAATTCATCAAATTTATAAAACAAAATTACATAAATTAAATTATTTATTATTTTATTGTTTTAATATTTTTAATTATATTTAAAATAAATAGATAATTATTTTTTCTTTTCTAAGAGATAATAATAGTATTTGTGATATTTTGTACTTTATAATATTTATGTTTTTTTTTTTTGTTTTTTGTTTTTGTTTTTTTTACCAATTAATTTACTGATTGATTGATTGATTGATTGATTGATGGATTGTTTTTAATCTCTCTTTCAATATATTAAATACACATGCATATCTATTTATACAGATACTTATATCTTTTTAAGATCTATTCTCGTCGTTAAATAACATTGTTATTAATAATAAATGATATGCTTATTCTATTTTTAAATTTGTTAATTACGACAACCCTAAGTTAACAAGCCAACGCCTACTTTAATACTAATTAATTTCCATGTAAATAATACATAATTTTTTTATTCATTTATTAATCTTTAACGGATACCTTTATTTTTTAATTAATATAATAACAAGATTCAAGATTACAAATTCTAATTGTATAAAGATGAAGATAAACATTGAGTCATGATCATTTAAGTAGTAATATATTAGGTATAAAGTTTGACAAAGATAATAAATAATATTATAATCAAGAAATACGTAAACCTACTTTGATTATTTCATTATTCGTAAAGATTTAGATAATAATAATAATAATAATAATAATAAAATATCATTTCCTTTTAGTAATAGCATTCCTTTCGCTTTTCATTTAATCTGATAATATAAAAGATAGGTAGGTAAATTACATACGTTGACATTTACTTTGTATATAAATATACTGATAATAAACAACATTAAATAAATACTGATTTTAAAATTTGAAAATAATAAGAATAGATAAAATAAGTTGACATGTGGCCAGGCGCAGAACCGACCGACGGTTTGAAATAAATTCATTCCCAGCTACAGAAACAATTTCAAATAATTTTAATATATCTATTAATGTAATAAATAACAGATATGAATATAAGATATAACATAAATATTTTTAATTTTATTTTATTTATAATATATATAAGTTGAGCTGGCTGTGACTTCATGAATGGCTGGGTGACGTCATATAATTTTTAAATTAAGAAAAAACGATTGAAGATGATTTTCCCGAGGATAAAACCAATACAAAGTGCAGATATGTAAAAAAATCTCCACATCTGAAATTTGGTGTGAAAACAATACCTCCCTTACTATCGTCGGTCGGTAAAAATGCTATAGTTAATTTGTTTAAGAACAATTAATAATAATATTATTATTATTATATACTTTTTTTTGTTCTCAAAAATAACAGCCAATTTAATATTTTATTTTTGTATTCTTTTTGAAACACAATAAAATTAAATAATTATAATTTTCATTACATTTACCAAATCTGCTCGCTTCTTTAAATTCTTTATTTTATTCCATACTTAATGCATTGGTAACATATAATAGTCTCTGGTATAATACAATTATCCACCACCTATAATATTTATTATAGGGATGTGAAAATTTAAACTCTAAATTTGACATTTTTTTTGTTTTTTTTTTTTGGTAAACGTAAATTACAAAAGTTGAAAAAATAATTTGCAAATCATTTTTATTAATTTAATTATAATATGTAGTTTGAAAATAAAATAATATATTTAATCAAAACACTACAACATCAATCAATTTATTGTCCATATTCATAACCATAAAATATTTTCATTCATTTTTCCTTCCAAATTTACAACATTTCAATTACATTTTACAAATCAGTGTGATATCTATTTCCAGTTGAAATATCCCTCGTCTAACTAACATTTCTCGTTAAATAAGAATTTTAAACAATTATTGTTATTTTATTATTTTTATTTTATAACAGTTGAGTTAGTGGATAAAACAAAAAATAATTCCATATACAATATCATATGGTGGGGGGGGGGGGGTACATAAACATAAAGTGTCTAATCCACCACTAGTAACTATAGGTAAGTATGTGATGTGATTTCTTTAATATATTTAACCAATTAAACAAGAAAAAAAAAATTAAAAATAATGTAGAGAAAGAATGTAAATTATGTAGTTCGGTAGATAAACTGAATGATAAACTGATTTGATAACTTACCTTAGTAGAAACTCAATGGCAAACCAGATAACGACAACAGTCTCCATATAAAATAAAACGATTCCGGCAAATTTTTCGTACTTATCGATAGTTGAAAAGACACTAAGGGCCAAACACATAAACACCATACAAAATCTGAAACAAAAGAAAAAATAAATAATATATTGTGTTACTTATAATTGTGCTACAAAAAAAAAAAAAAAGGTTTTTATTTCTACAAATTTTAAGTTGAAATAAATATCACATAATATTCAATTTTTTTTATATATATTATATTTTAATACAATATACATACATATTAATAAATTTTATTACTTATTACTTGTATCAAGATCGATCATAGGGCATATATGTAGGTGTAAGTAAATAATATCTACAATGATGGAAAAATGTAAACGCCATGGGGGGGGGGGGGCGCTCTGGGCAGCCAATGGCAATAGACTTTCTCAACCAGTTTTCAGTCACTATACTTGTAATATATTCTTATATTTATATTAATTTATTTAAGAATTGATCTATTCTAAATTATATTGATCAAGATCAAATTTATTTATTCAATTTAATAATTTATTTAAAATTTATTAAATACGTACATTATAAATTATGAATTATTCAATTTTATGTTAAAATTTCTCAATTGAAAATTATATTGACTTTACATTCAGATTATATTTTGTAAAAGTCAAATAAAAGAAACATCATTTTTTGACTGATACATTCATAGAAGACAGCATCCCTATTCTGATTATTTCTGGTTATTGTTAATGTTATTAAGTATCAGATTTTATATTTGTTTAGCAATTACAATTTTTTAAAGTGTCGACGACGTTCAGGGTAAAACGAGACTAATGTTAATTCTCCGGGCGGCATTCTATGGGGTTCCTTCCAGACTTCAATGATACATCTTCTCTAAAGTAAGATTGGCCTCGATATAAGATTCTGATACTATCGAAGATGATGTCTTCCTGTGTCCTCTCCATCCAAAAGAATAATTCTACAGCAGAAAGCCTCTCTCCCCCCTTACAAGCCGGTCTTGGCACCTCCGACATGCACTCAAGTGATCAATAGTCAGTTCTTCGTAATTTTGATAAAAATATATATCATGTAATTTATGAGCATTTGAAAAAGTCGAAAATATGACACAATGTCTCATGCCATCAAGCGATCCTATTTCAATTACATGGTTCTCTTTTTAGGTAATTGTTGTAAAATGTGAGTGAAGGAGTGAACGTGAGGTTGTCAATATTTGTTTTAAATGTTCATTTTTGGCTTCTTAATCACACTCCTTTATTAAAAGGCATATTTATGCTTATATATATTACACTATATTATTTCTGATTTAAACAATTATAGTATTTTTGGTTTTATTAAATATTAATCTTGTGAGTATAAATGTATAACTTTATATTATAAATGAGGATGTAAATTGAAAAAAATAATAATTGATATTGATTATTTATTGAGATAGTTAATTTAGTTTTTAACATTAATTGTGCTACCCTATCATTTATCAAATTGATAAACTCATCATTATCTGGTATCTTAAAAAAAATACTATAAAAACTTTATAAAAATAAGATTTCATTTTTTTAATTTTCATTTAATGCGGAAAAAAAGAAAGAAGCATCATTTTTTTCATAGTCATCTTTTATTTACATCTACCTTTCACTTCTTTGCCCCCCTCCCCCTCCATTCTCCCTTCTTTCTTCTCACCAATCCTCAACCCTTAAATGGCCTTTTTATATATACCATTTTCTTTTCACTCTTCTCATTTTCTCTAGCGTCTATTCTTTAATTTGCCACAAAAGAGTAACGTCGCTTACCAAATGATTAACGATCGTTCAGTTTGCCCCCAGAAATTTATATCCTACTAAAATGGCACCATACAATTGATTGGAAAAGATAAAAGACTATAAAGAATATTCTCAATTTCACATTCGATTTAATGAAATTTTATATTTTCAATAAGAAAAAAAAATGACCATGAAAGTTTCCAGGCCAATTCCTTTAAAACAATCTTAATTTAGTTTTTTTTTTTTTTAAGTACATGCCTTATGATTAGGCCGAGTGGGGCAAAGATCCGCACCATGCCTTGAACAGCCACTTTGAATCAAAATGAAAAAAAAAAGACTTTATCTATTCAAGAAATATTATACCAATTATATAATACGTATAGTATATACGTCACGTGTATACTGTATAAGATATTCAAAGATAAAATATTAATATTAATAGAAAAAGTCAAATTTTTATTTTAATGTTGTAATTTAGCAAGTTACTATTATTCAAGATAAAATTCAAAATGGAACTTATTTTTATTGTTATCTTAAGCAGCATAAACGCATGTAACTACATATTCATGTACGATATCTAACTTTTCAAGAAAATCCAAAACAAAAAATAAAATATGTATTTATATTTTTGAAAAATAATTCTTATTTATGTGAGAATTGATTAATGAATGAAGAATAAATAATGAGTTATTAAATAAATTTATAGTCAAATGTGTGATGATAATAATAATAATAATTCATTAAATATGAAGAGAATATTAAGAGGGATACTACAATGTTGAATGTAAATAAATATAAGGTGTCAAATTTAATATTCAAATTTAAAATTGATAAATATACTTAGACTTTAAAAAAACAAAACAAAAAAAATAAAATTTAATAAATTAAACAAATGTATATGGGATATAAATTTGATATATATACGCCTATATGTATATGGTACATATGTACCATAGAGAGTTTTTAGTAATATTGTTCTCAAGTTCACTTTGTAAGATAGAATGGTTGCCTATTTCAAAGGCAAATCTGGCTCAATATAAAATTTCCCAATGGTGGGTAAAAGGGCATACTATCAAATTGTTACTTATTATATAATCAATTTTAAGAGATGCTACATGTTACACAATTTGTTTGATTAATTTTAATTATTTATTATATTGAGATTTCAATAAAATTTCATTTTTTTACCCAAACCCCAACATAACTTACATCATTACTTATAAATAAATATAATAAATGCTAAAATATGTATATTGTATATGTGTATATAATAGAAACTCGACATTTGTGGAGAGAAAATATAAATGTTAAGAACTTTCAATACAAAATGTGCAATCGAACAGTAACAGTTTTTACAAGGATAAGTAAGGCCTACTCTACCCATGCAATCATTCTTGAACACACTACAACATCATCACCAGATAAAGACGTCTCAATTCCTAAAGATCACTCTAATTAAGTGGTAACTGGTAAACCAAAACTAAACCTCTCTCCAACACCTCTCTCAGAGATATGTCAAACAAAAGACTATCAAAGATTACACAATACCTACATTCCAAACAAACATACAGATGTGAAATTTATGTGAAATGTTGTAATTGCTAGTAGTTCTCCACAATTGTGGATGTAATACATCGACAGTGCCGCCCTATAGCCCCAGGGCGCAAGCCTTTTGAGGCGGCAATTTTTTATTTGTGATATAGTAAAAATTTATTTTTCATTTTATTAGAGTTTTTACTTATTTTTAAATTAAAACACTTCTTAAAATATTAAACTGATTTTTATTTCTTTCAAATGTGCTGAAAAACGATAGATAGAGAAGGGCAACGCGAAATAGAGTAACACCCTACCGATCGTACTTTTGTTTCAGTTGCATTTGAACTGTCGTGGCTGTACTGGAGTTAATATAAGACCACCAATCATATAATAGTTCCGATCAAGTTCTAAAGATTAGACTAAAAACTGATCGGAACTGTCATTATTGAGATAATCCCCTCAAATCTGGGTAAACCATCTTTTTAATACCCATCTTTTAAATAAGTAACTTTAAAGAAAAGTTACAATAAAGATAACAGTTTATTATAAAAGTAATAAATAGTTTTTTTCTAGTTCTGACACTTTTGTTTTGTATAACTTTTTCGACTCCCATTTATAGTATAGTAATAGTATAGTATTCGGTGTATTTTCTTAGGAAGAAGGGTTCATTATTTTTAGTAGCCCATGGGCGCCGAATTCCTTAAGACGGCCCTGTACATCGATATCGGTTTACATGTAGTAATTTGTTCTCCAAACTTATATTAGATAGATTTTCTTTATAATAATTCTTAACTAATATAGTAATATTTAATCCAATCCAATTCATTGAATAGCTCAATAATTTATTTATTTAATAAATAGAAGGGAAAAATAAAAAAAAAATTTTTTAGATGTTCTTTTAAAGATTTTTTTTTTTTATTCGAAAAAATAAAATAAACTTTTCTTTTAACTCTCTCTTTCTTTTTTTTTCTATTTTTTTTTTTTTTTTTTTTTTGTTTCTCTCTCTCTCGCCATTTGCAAGACAACCTCAAATTGTGTCCTAGAATCACGCGACGATCCTAACTTTGCCCTTTATTTTCCATAGGATAATAAGCTTATCATTCTTTTTTACATTTTCAAAGTAAGAAAAGGAAGAGTAGATTTACAATATATATATATAAATATATAAAAGAGATTTAATGAATGTCAAGTGATTTATTTTAGAAATAAAAAAGAAAAAAAAAGAAAGGAGAAGAATCTTTTGTAACGTAGAGAATTTAATATACATAGAAATTAAGAAAGTGGGAATAGAATATAGAATGGATTTGAATGGGCTTTTGTTTTAAGAAAGAGAATAATATGATGATCAACCACCCAAATCAACCAGTCACGATTACAAAGAGGAAAAACTTTTTCTATTGGTCTGTTCTTTGCTTTCTCCTCCTCCTCCTTTCTCTCTCTCTCTCTCACTCTCTCTCTCTTTCACTTTCTCCTCTAACTTGTTTTACTAACGATCAAAGAGATTAGTTAGAGAATGATCATTCTATTCATACAAAAAGATAACAAGTAATGTACATGCATATTTTAAAACAAACTTAGAAGCTCAATTAAAAGTATAATTGTATTACTAGAAGTCTATTATATAATATAACTACAAAGATCAAACCCGTTTATATGCAAAGATTTTTTTTTCTAATAATATTGAAAATAATTATTTATTAATTTTTATTAAAATATGTACCACATTGTTTGTATAAATATACTTATTAAATTTTATACAAACAATGTGGTCTTTTAATAAAAATTTCCTTAATAATTATCAAAATAACCACACAAGCTTTAATAAATACAATATTGAAAATGATATATTATCATATTTTTATTTAAATTTACAATTTTTTTTATTAAATACACATGGAAACAAATTAATTTTTTTATTTTTTAAAATTTAAATTTAGTAATCATACAAATTTTTTATAAGATATTTTTATATGTTTTGTGGCATATGGTGCATTGTCTCATGAAAAAACCTTTTTCATGCTCAATTTTTCATGAAAGATTGTAAATACGCTTCCAGATGATATCTGTGTCATTTCTGCAATCTCACAGACCTTCACTTTGCGATTTTTCATTACAATTTTTCAACAGTTCACTCACATTTTCCTGTGTAACGGCTTCCAATGGCCTACTCGAACGTTCCGCAACGTTTGTGTCCGTACGACCACATTTAAATTAGATAGAAATTAATTTAGATTAAATAGATCGACGTGAAATTTTTACACGTTTCATTTAGAGGTTCACACTCTATGGAAACGTGGCCACTTTGGTACTACTAGCACCATCTCTGGGTTAGTCTCGGGACTTATTGAACGATATGTTATATAGATTTAAAAGAAATAAACCAATTTTTATGAATTGGTAATATGTAGTTAAGTACGATATATTACGATATTACTCGTATTTGTTCTACTAACAATTTATTAGCATTTACTTATTTATAATTAAACTATTTGTAATTATGATGATATTTTAATCTTTAAATTATATACTATATTTATAAAACTTAATCTATAAATATACATATACTATTTTATTTTAATAGTTTTTTTTATATCTAATGGAATTATGAAATGAAAGAGTAAGGATGAGGAAAAAAATGTTACTGTTTATTTGAAGAGATGAATTAATTGGAGAAATGATAAGATGAACTGAAGTGGATGGAGTGAAGAACCTAAAATAAACCGATTCCAAAAAAAAAAAAAAAAATGATAAAGGTAATTCCTTCTGAAAAGCGATTAAGTTGAAATCGAAAATGATTTTATCAAGAAGAATGTGCTTTTTGGATCTTGAAAGAGCACCGTGGCGTTGGAATTGTACTTATTCCAATAAAATAAGTAAATTCTTTATTAAATTTTATATACAAGAACTTTTTACTAACAAATAAATACTAGAAGGAATATATAGAGAATGAGATAGCAAGGGAATGGATGGAGAGAGAAACAATAGGAAAATTAAACTTTAAACACAATATAGGCACAAGAACATGCCCTATGTGCAAGGGTTTCGGAACTCAAAGGTAGGAAACTATACCTATAGATTCAAAATCCTTGGCATCAAAAATTGCAATAACAACAAAAAAGAAACCACGGCAAAATTCGTAGTTTTCCGGAAATCTTAATTTTTTTTATTAAAGAAAAAATAAGAAGGAGTTAAATGTGCATTAATAGGTTGCTATTAAATTATAATTGTATTAATATTTTCAAAGTGTATGCAGTATTCATTAGAATTGAAAAAAAAAAATAAAATAAAATATCCCCATGCATATGGATAGACAAACTTTCACATCTGTTATGCAGGTTGTTGTTGAGACAGGCGCATGCGCATAAACTGGTATTCTCTTTTTTACACGAATAAGTATATAATCATTAAGAAAACTTCCGTTTGGTCAATTACTTGTTTACATACAACTACTTTTATAAATTACAGAAATAAAATTAAGTAATCAATTTAATAATCTTTCAATCATATCATTGAAATTAAAATGATGTCTATATAACTGACTATTCAATATATGTAATATTATATATTTGTCTATTTGCAAAGACATTCATTTTTATAATAATAATTTTTTTTTTTTTGGAAAAGAGCAATAAAATTTGAAATGTCAAAATAAATGTTCCACTATATCAGATTTAATGTAGGTATAGTAGATATGAATTATATTCTTATTTTCTCTTTGTTTGTTTTCTTTTAATATTTATAATATATATTATATTAAATAAAATATTTATTTATAGAAAGTTTAGTGGTTTATTAAGTTACAATTTAATTAATAACAACATCTCATTAAATAAATTTATAAAATGAAAATAAAAGAAAATAAACATAATTTATTATTTATTTTTTTTAGCAAATTTTATTAAGAATTTGTAGTAGTTGCACATTTGAAAACACTTTTAAGCTTTTATGTCTCTGCAACAAATAAAAATAATTGGATTTATACGTTTATTGTTTACTACTACTACTACTACTACTACTACTACTACTACTACTACTATAACAGGTAGTATTATTATCTAATAATGTAAACATGAAAAAACAGAACAAAAAGAAAAAAAAATTTACAATTTAAGTTAATTTTTATAAAAAAAATAAATAACACAATTTTAATTAATAATTTTAATATTGAAAGAGGATTTTTCTTTGTTTTTTCATTTTCTTTTTTATTCTTTTATTTACTTATACTATTATATAAATAGTAAATAATATATAGATGAATATTTTTTGGTTTTTGTTTTTGTTATTTTTACAATCATCTATTGTATCGTATTAATTCAAGGAGATTGCATTGAACGAAACATATTGCATTAAAACTATTGACAAGTTTGTTTAGAAGGAAATCAATTGAAGAGAAATGTGAGAGGAGAAGGGTAAATTTGAATAGAGAGAGAGAGAGGGACAGGATTAGAGAAAAACTCTGTACATATTTTATTACGACGGTACTCGTGATTTACTTATATGTAGGTATATAAAATATACATATATAGTAGAATAATAGACCATACATACGAGAGTAAGCGTAATTATTATTTTATTATTATTCTTTGTCTCTCTTTCTCTTATTAATAATAAATAAATAATTTATTTTTTTTTAATTTTATAACCATTTACTTATATAAATTGTATTGTTCATCTACATACTTGAAGACAATAATACATATTGTAGTATACAATTTTATAAAATCATTCAATTATATAGAGAAGAGAAGAGAAGAGTAGGGTAGAGAAAGACACAAACATTGGATATATATAACATTATTTGTCAAGGATTTATATTTTATAATCTACCTGAAGTCAATAATATATTGTTTTCAATATTTAATTTAATAAATAAATAAATCAATCAAAATAGATTACAGCAGCATGTGTAATTCAAGGAATCGATAATTATATGGTATAGATTACTAATATTATACCTATATTATATCATATAATCATAAAAGACAGTTCTATCCCATACTCCTCCTAAACGACTTATGCGATTTGGCCCATTCCAATGCCATTTAGTAGCCCTCGGGCTAATCTATTAATAGCGTGAAATTCATTGAAAAACAAGAAATACTTTTTGAGGAAAATGAAAAAAATAATTTAATTCTTACTTTTTATTATTTTTGACGTCATTTGTGACGTCACAACCAGTGCCTCTTATATCTTATAATATTATATCTTCAATCTTTTGCGTTTCAATTTCTTTACGTGTGGACTCTCACACTGGTCCGCTAATATATAATTAATTTACTGTGATTAAATTAAAATACATTTTAAATAAGAACACAAAAAGAACTGAATGTTTTATGTAATATACGGATTGAAACAAAATGGATAAAAACCTTTTACTACTTTCAACCAAATACTATGTACCACTCGGGGGTACAGGGGGCGGAGCCCCCATCTAGGTGTGAAGAGCGCCGAAGTTATAATTAATTAAGAGAACATATAATTTATTTAGAAAATTAAATTATTAGTTTATTCTATTTATAATATATATATATATGTATAATTCAAACAAGGCGCCACAGGGTGGGAGGTAGCATAGCTGGCTAACATTCTCATGGAGCCGTTCAACTTCCGGGCATGACAAGGGTATTTCTCTAGCTGGAGTCTATGGGATGAAGTTAACCCAAAAAAAAAAACAAAAAAATTGTAATATAATTTTTTTTTAATGATTTTTCTACAAAAGACGCATATCTATCAAACATGTATAAATAAATGAATAAAATAAAAATTATTTAGATATAATATATTAATTGTTGAGGTTTGTAATATAATATTATATTACTAAAAAAAAAAGTGAATAAACTTAAATACTATTTTATCTTTAAGAATTTGGATTTTTTTATGGTAATTCTTTTGATTAGTCTGTCTATATTTCTTTATGAGTTGGTGTGCGTGTCGTTTTATGATTGCATACTACCCTCGAATATCTTCAACTCTCTTGGCTTGCAATAGAGAAATAGAAAAAAGATTCCCTCAACTTTTACTTGTTTGTATAAATTGCCAAAATACATGCAATCTTGCTAGTAAGATTGCAAACATACTAATTTCCTACCATGAACACACACACACACACACACATACACATACACATGTGTTATAATCAATGTATAATATATACTCTCTATAATTATTTTTTATTCTAACACACACACACACACACATCTTTTCTTATTATACTAGCAAAAATTATATATATATATATTGTCGTAAATTGGAGGCTTTAGTGGGTTTAGGGTTGGTTTATGAGAAAAATGGGTTTAAAAATTAATAATTAATAAATTTGGTTAATTTTGAATAACAAATAACGGTTGATGAGAGAAAGGGTAAAATTGAATTCGTTCAGAAGAAAAGTCGGATATAAAATAAAAATAAAATTAAATATTTAATACTAAAAGAATTGAATAGAATAATAATTGATAACCTAGAAATTATAAAGAGGTGTTTTATGATTAAGTACACTTATTATATTTGTAAATATTAGAAATTAAATGAAATTTAGATATAATGAGCAATTGCAATTTTATAAAGTAAGGGTCGACCACTTAACTGTATTATATATATTAAGTATGAATCCGACTTTGGAGAATTGTCTAGAGTCTAGTTCTAGTCCTTCATCCCACACCTTGGATACACGAATGGGTCTCTGGACATCTGGAGATCACATGGGATGCATTTTATGAATTTTTACAAAACAGTAATTCAAGAATTATTTTTTAATTGACTTTTTAATTGAAGATACTTCTATTGTATCCTTCTCGGCTTTTAGTCTCCTTGATCCTTGATCACTTAAAGTTTTATGAAACATTTCATGAAATTTATGATCACTTGCGATTCTTCCATTCTCTGGTATGCACATTTCTTTATATCGTCCACATATGCCGATGCTTGATACAAATGCCACCCTCCAACATCCTCACCACCTTTGTGTATTAAAGCAGCTGTTGCCAAAGTGGTGGTCCGCGAGAAAATTTTGCTGGTCCACTGAAAAATGTCGAATATACTTACTCATCATGTTAAAAATCCTATTAGTGGTCCGCGGGATTTAAATTATGAATTAACTGGTCCGTGAGGTCAAAAAGTTTGGCGACCGCTGCTCTAGGTGACGGGTGGATTGGGTACCACCAACTGGGCTTTTTCTCATCACGATGCATTGTTGCTTATGGTTGCTTGTTTTTGAGATAGTCCTGCTGGTGAAGGGTTGTATAGAACCAGGGCTTGTCAGTTCCTGGATCCGAAGGCGGAATTTATTAGAAAAATCCGTTCTTGGTTAGAATCGAACGCCGACTTCTTGTGTAGAAGGTTGCCACGCTACACTCTCTCGGCCAATGTAATAATATTGATGATATAATTAATAATAATATAATTATATTATAATTAAATGTAATAATATTGATATAATTAATATAAATAATAGTAAACAAGGATTTAATAGAAATTAAAATAAAAATAAAATGTATCACTATTCAATATTTCAATTCATTCATTTCTCATTGCTTCCTTATTCAAGTGAATATACAAATATGGGTTTATTAATAAAAGTCTCTTTAATAAAAATAATAATAAACATTGACTTTAGATAGAATAGATTTAAAGTTAAAATAAAATGTAATAATATTATTATTATTATTATTATTATTATTATTTGCGTCTGGACCATCTAGATTCACGCAACGCTCCCATATACAAGGAAGGGTATTGATGTTAAGTGTGAACGTTCTTTAGGTGTTAACTTTTATTCTTCTTTTTGGGTGTTCGTGAAGATCCGGATCCTCTAGGTCAGCGGATGCCAAAGTGGTGGTCCGCAGAAAAATGTGGAATATACTTACTCATCATGTTAAAAATCCTATTAATTGTCCGCGGAATTTAAATTATGAATTAACTGGTCAAAAAGTTTGGCGACCGCTGTATTAAAGGGCGTTTTTATGCGTATGTGTTACAATATATATAAATATTTGTTATTTTTGAGATATTAGATCGCTCTACGTATTTTTTTAAATTCACACCATAGATAATATTTAAAAAGAAAATTCGATCTATACTGGTTTCAGCCTCGAGAAAAATCAATTTTATTAATATTTTCTTAATTTAAAATAGTAAATTTAAACGACTTGCGAGTCCAATTCATGACAAAGGTCTTCCATTCTTTAATTTGGCACATTTCTTTATATCATCCACATCTGTCGATGTTTGTCACATATGTGAATGAAATTTATTATTTAGACTATATTTTGTTTATAAAGGGCATTTTTATGCCTAAATGTTAATATATCCTAGTAGAAAAAATTTTAAAATTCACATAATAGATAATTTTTAAAAAGAGAAATATCTATATCTTAATTGGTTTTAGCTTACTGAAAAATCTTTTTTAATTGGTATTGTATTAATCATATTTAATATCTCGTCAGAGATAGTATTGCGATCACGAAAATTTTCGATGTTGAGATTTTGATGTATTTATACGTTTTGAAGGTTCCTGAATCATTTTCACTAAGGTTGAGAAAAAGGCTGTCTGTTTGTGTGTGTATGTGTGTATGTGTGTATGTATGTAGACAAGATTACGCAAAAACAGTTTGAGCTAGAATCATGAAATTTGGTATACAGGAATTATTAAAAATTAGTAGTAGTAGTTTGCGATCAACTTTTGAGAAATGTAACTCAACAAGAAGAGGGTCATTATCTACAACGTTTCGATTTTTTTTCTTCTAAAGTGACCGTAAAAATAAAGATATATGTTTGTTAATTTTTCACATGATTAATAATTGTATAAAACTGCTATATTTGTATATAATTTCAGCTTGATTGAATCGCAGAAAGTACCAGAATTAATTTTTTAACACTGCAAATCTCACTTGCCAACACGTGACGTGGTGCCATCAACAAAGAGCCAAACATGCGCTGGTTTAATAAATATTATTTATTAATTTTATTTTATAATTTATAATTAATTTAATTTAATTTGAATTAATATATGTTATTTAATCCAATTCAAATTTGCGAGATAGTCGAGTGGAGACACTCCAGATTTTTTATATTTAATATATTTTAAAACTTTTAATTTAACTTCGAAATGAAATTAAAAATATTTATTTTAATAATATTTATAAAATTGTTGTATAAATCTGATCGAATAATATTAAATAATAATATTATAATAATTAAAATGAAATCTTTTTTAATAAATTATATTAATAATTTAAATGATATTTGATTATTATATTGTAAATAAAAAATAAAAAATTATATATTTTTCGAATAAATAGGAGGGTGGCTGTCATATCCGGTCATATTCTTTTCTAATTAATATTATATTAATAGTTTTTTTATATTTAAAATATTTTAAGTCACTTAAGGGATATCAAAATAGGAATGTTGGTTTGTCTCATTAGTACATTATTATACCTAAATAATAATTGAATAATTTATATTATATATATTATATTTTCTTTTATATTATAAAAGACTATATATGGTAATATAATTCACTACCTACAAAAATAATTGTATAGGTATCTATTTTAAGAAAATCATTTTCAGAGTAAGATTTATTTTAATTTTATATGCACACGCTACCTAACACCACCCTTCTTGCTATTTCCCTATTCCTCCTCCTCCTCCTCTTTCCAGCAGACAAAAAATAAAAATAAAAACAAAAGAAAAGTTGAATAAGAAATTGCGAGAGAGTGAGAGAGAGTGGAATAAAAAAAAAAATTCCAAACTAAAGACAAAGATATAAAAAAGGGACTAATTAAAGATATCGTAATGGCTTTGATATTAGGGCAAAAGGGTGTTTTTTTTTTTTTTTTTTTTTTTTTTGTAGAACAGAGAGTGGAAAAGTTAAGACCATGTAGTCATGTAATGCAAATGTAAATGATGTTTTTTTTTTTTTTTTTTTTTGTTTAAACGGCAACCACCTGAACAGAGTTTTACGCTAATGGCTTGAAACGTTTTTATAATTTATGTATACTGCAGACGTTTATCACTTGAAAAGTTATTGAAGTGTGTATCCCTTCTTTTTTTTTTTTTTATTCACATAAATATATTAAAAATAAATTAAACTAATATTTTATTATCACTTTTAGTTAAATAAATATGATACAAATTACATAAATTTCAATAAATATATAACCTAATTAATTTTATTTCTGAGTATTTTAATTTAAAATATTTTCATTTTCATTATATACTTGTATTCAAATAAGTTTAATGCAAAAAAAAAACAACAAAACAAAAATAAATAATTAATTTGTAAAAAAGACATTAATATTTTTTTAGATTAAAAAAAAAAATTATTTCATAAAAAATTAAATTGAATTACCTAAATGAAATTGTTGAAATTAGCATTATAATAATAAAATCAAATTGATTCAAGATTGATTTGTTTATAGGGAAACCAATTGGGAAATGGCCGATAGATACATAGGTAGACAATATATCGTAGGTATTAATGAATGAATGAAGTATGTTGAATTTGAATTTGAATTTTTTTTTTTAATATAATTCTTTATTCAGATATGTTATTATTATTATTTCATTTGAATTGCTGATGGAAAACTTTCACCTATCCATAAGATGGAGTGGGAAGTTCATCCTGGCCAGTATGACGGATAATTCGAATTTATTCGTTGAAGAACATTCTCACAATGTAAGATGATTGCTCTTTGGCGTTAATGTTCTTAATATAATGTTAGGAATTGAAAGTTCCTCGAAGCTGTTCCTTATATTTTTGGGTGATAACTCCTTTCGCGGTATTGTTTTCACACCAAATTTCAGATGTGGAGATTTTCTTACATATCTCCACGAATCATGCACTTTGTATTGGTTTTATCCTCGGGAAAATCATCTTCAATCGTTTTTTCTTAATTTAAAATTATATGACGTCATCCAGCCATTCATGACGTCACCTCCAGCTCAACTTATATATATTATAAATAAAATAAAATTAAAAATATTTACGTTAAATCCATATCTGTTTTGATTGCATTAATAGATACATTTAAATTATTTGAAATTGTTTCTGTAGCTGGAAATTAATTTATTTCAAACCGTCGGGCGGTTCTGCGCCTGGCCTACTATTCTATACTATTTATATTGAAAAATAAATACTTAAAATAACATAATTATTACTTGAAAAGGAAGGAAATAATTTATTGTTTTTATTTATGAAGAAATAAGAAAAAATTGAATAAGTCTCATGAAATGTAAAATTAATTTTTAATCAATTTAAAAATAATATCCCTGGTAGCGAGTAGATTCTTTTCTATAAACCCAGTAGAAAAGAATTCTATTTCAGGGATTGGCGTCCCTGCCCTCACGTGAGCTCATGATTTCTTCTAAATCCCTCTTCAACCTGGAGGAATCATGTCCTTTACCCGTTGACTCCTTTCCATCCATTCCCTTAATCTTCTCTCCCCTGACCATTCAAAAAATCAAATTTATTTGGATGAAGGAGAATACCTAGCATAGATTCATTAAAAAGAAAAAAAAATTGAAATCTTGTCTCTTATAGGCGACTCTTTAGAGCAGATGTGGCCAACCCAAATGATCTTGCGGAATGCATCATAACTTCGCGGGCCGCATATAAAATTATACACATACCTATATTAGATTTAGACCCATTATAGATATTGTTTGGTGTGACAAATTGAAAAATAATCAATTTTTATTATGTTTACTATTATTTTTACATATAAACATATATAATATAATAATAATGATACTGAATGCACATTGTAAAAAATATATAATACTAAAAATAAATAAGTTGACCTGTGGCCAGGTCCGAACCGACCGACGGATTGAAGTAAATTAATTTCCAGCTACAGAAACAATTTCAAATAATTTTAATATATCTATTAATGTAATAAAAAACAGATATAGATATAACATAAATAATAAATATAAACATTTTTAATTTTATTTTATTTATAATATATATGCAAGACCAGGCTGTGACGTCATGAATGGCTGGATGACGTCATATAATTTTAAATCAAGAAAAAACTAATAAATATGATTTTCCCGAGGATAAAACCAATACAAAGTGTATGATTGGTGGTGATATATAAAAAAATCTCCTCATGTGAAATTTGGTGTGAAAATAACCCTTCCCTTCCTATCGTCGATCGCTAATACTACCACTTCCGGTTTCCGGATTTGCACCAAAAGTTGATCCATTCATCTCACTGATGCATTAAGTAAATATACCAAATTTCATCAAAATCGGTTGAGCCGTTCAGGCTGTACACATCTATACGGACGGACAGACGGACATACGGACGGACAGACATCATGCTAAAAATACTTTTTTCTGTTAAGAAAATGCATGATTCGTGGAGATATGTAAAAATCTCCACATGTGAAATTTGGTGTGAAAACAATACCTCCCTTACTATCGTCGGTCGGTAAAAAAGAAACAACGAAATAAAAAAAATGAAATCATATTTCTTTCACTAGTGCGATATTTGTTTCATGAGGGCGTAGAATATAAAAGTGTGATGAATCTCGCGGGCCGTAAAAATGTTTACGGCGGGCCGCGGGTTGGCCACCCCTGCTTTAGAGTTTCCTATATATATTTGAATTAACCCCCCGTATATTCACGAGTGAGACATGTGTTATATGCCTCGGAGAGGACCCACCTCTCCAACGCTTCACATTAGTATAAAATTTGGAACTCCTATTTATAGCACGCTTTGAGGAATTAGAAAAACCAATCAAATCAATGTTTTTCATTTTATTAAAATGTTTGACTAAATCTTGTAAATTGTGACCAAGACTATAATTTTAGCCAGATTCTAAATAAAATTGATTTTTCGTATCATGAAATGGAAATTTTTAATTAATTTTAATATCGGTTTATTTTTACAGTTGAACAAAAATATTGCCTGATAACATCAGGTAAAACCTATACGAATCGATTCATTATGAAACGTAGATTCTTTTTCACTACTATTATATATGTATTTATTAAAGCTTTTGTGGTTATTTTGATAATTATTAAGAGAATTTTTATTAAAAGACCACATTATTTGTATAAAATTATTTATTAAATTAAAATAATTGTACAACGTTTCAACTGCTTATTCTGCAGTCGTTTTCAAGTAACCGTACGCTTGCTCCGATTCAAGCGGACTGATGCATGTCGGGACACGTCACCTCTTATATAGGCAGTGATATTGGCGCCAATTTTTGGTTCCAATTTTTACCGCCAATTCTTAATCTCAACATGAAGTCAGCAGCAATTGTCAAAGCAAGCGTTTACAATCAAGAAGTATGATAGTGCATTATGTCTCTAAAATGAAGATACTAAATTATTTCCATAATCAAGATATATACACAAATACACATTAGATTAATTATATTTAATTTAATTTGACAAATTTTACTCATCCAACACTATGTTCCACATCTTATTAAGTCTATATCCATCCTCTTTGTTAATATTATTGGGATGATTATCAATTTCTATAGATTCTTTTATTTTTCTTTTCCACCAATTATTTTCAATATGAAGTGTTTCTACATTATCTAAATTTATTTTATGTCCTGTTGTTAAGGCATGTTCTGCAATTGCTGATTGATTTGGATGTTTCAATCTAATGGCTCTCTCATGTTCAGACAGTCTTGTAGAAATCTTTCTACTTGTTTCACCAATGTATACTTTTTTGCATTCACAAGTTACCTTATAAACTCCATTATTTTCGTTTTTAATTTTGTCTTTTATATTTGAGGTGAGAGAAGACATTTGTTTATGAGGTTTATATGTTACTCTGATGTTGTGTTTCCTCAATTTTGACGCTATTTTTTCTGTTGTTCCTTTTATATAAGGTAATGTTATTTGTGATCTGTATATTGGTTTTTCATTTTCATTTTTGATTTCTGTCTTTATTAATCAAACCCCTTTCACCGGTATCCATCATACACTGTGACCTCCAGCAGGGCCATTTTCCAGGGCTTAATCCATTGTGCTCCATATTATTATTATTATTATTATTATTTTCCTCAGAAATCCTCAACACTCTCTAGTGTCAGTTAATTCTTTTTTGAGAACTAGGCTCACGGTTGCGATGGAGAGGGAATTCACCCTAACCCACAACAACCTTTATATTTCCTTTATGGCATTAGGACTTTTCTAAGAATATAACACGTTTGTAGAATAACTGCTTTCTGGATAATGATGGAAAGTTTATCCGATAGTCCTAATACCTTTAAATTATCTTTAAATTTCACTGGAGATACTCCCTCTACCGACATCACTATTGGAACTATCTTCACACTTGTCAGCTTCCACAGAGATTTCAGCTCCATAGCAAGGTTTTGATATTTGTAATATTTCTCCTTCTCGGTTTTTGAGACGTTGTGGGACAAAGGGATGCCCACCTCTATTATTGTTGCCTTTTTCTCTTTTTTATCAATCAACAGAAGGTCAGGGCGATTGTAATCAATAGATTTATCGGTTATTATGGGACAATCCCAGTACAGCACATAGGAATCGGATTCTAAGACCGTGGGAGGTGAGTATTTGTAATAGGGTTCCGGGATAGTAATAAGGTTGCACTTAAGGGAAATTTGTATGTGGAGGATTTTTGCCACTTGGTTATGTCTACAAGTGTAGACATTATCCGCTAGAGCACTGCAACCACCAGTTAGATGTTCTACTGTTTCCCCAGGTTTCCCACATCTCCTACATCGATCAACTACGTTCAACTTGAGGATGTTTTTCTCATAATTACGCGTCCTGATTGTCTTGTCTTGAATTGCTGTGATAAATCCCTCTGTTGGTGGGAATAGGTAGCCCTTTTCAAACATTGATAGTGATGTCTCCCTATCGACATTGGGGTCACTCAATTGAGTGGGATATTTCCCATGGAGTATTTTATCTCTCCAGGATGTTATGAGGCTCTCATATGGTTCAACTACATCGTCTATTACCTGTTGCTTTAGTTGGAGTGGGGTAAATTTGTCTATTTTTACTAATCTATCGATCTTAGGATTAGCATGACATTGGAAATAGGAGCGCATCATTCTAATTTGCTTTTTGCATAGTTGCGAGATGTTTAATAGACCACGGCCACCATCTCTCCGAGCGAGATAAAGGCGTTCGATTGCTGACTTAGGGTGATGACAATTGAATTTATATAGCATTCGGCGAGTTAATCGGTCTAATTCATCCAAGTCCGCTTTGCTCCACTTAATTATGCCAAATGAGTAGGTAAGCAAAGGTACTGCCCAAGTATTGATCGCCTTAAACATATTTTTTGAATTTAACTTTGAGTTCAATAGCTTGGTCAGCCTAGACTTATATTTGGTGGTAAGCTCATTCTTCATAACTGTATGACTTATATTAAGGTTTTGTTGCATACCTAGATATCTGTATAGCTCTTCAGGTGTTAGTTGAGATATACCATGTATTATTAGATTTGAATGAGTTATCTTACCTCTAGCCACGTGAAGCATCGCGCACTTATCCATTCCAAAGTTCATTTTTATGTCATCACTGAACAATTTAGTGGTGTTAATTAATGTTGCCAATTCTCGCTCTGACTCACCATACAACTTGAGGTCGTCCATGTATAGAAGATGGCTATATTTCATTTTATCCTTTTTTTCCAATCTAAAACCTACTTCGGTTCTGTTTAGTAGGGTAGATAGAGGGTTAAGCGCCAAACAAAACCACATTGGGCTTAAAGAATCTCCTTGAAATATCCCTTTTTTTATTGAAACTTCTCCGATATCATGGCCATTTATTTTTAAATTAGTCCTCCAACCATTCATTAAATAGGAAAGAAGGTGGATTATACTTTTATTTATTTTGTAAATTTCAAGAGATTTCAACAGCCAATTATGAGGGATGGAGTCGAAAGCCTTTGAATAATCAATGTAGCATGTGGATATATTTCTTTTATTTTGGCAAGCTTGTTTCATAATAATTGAATCTAGTATGAGTTGTTCCTTACATCCAAGGCTACCCTTTACGCAACCCTTCTGTTCAAAAGCAATGATGTTGTTTTGCTCACAATGTATATATATTTTTTCATTGATTAAGGCAGTGAACAGCTTATAAAATACTGAAAGACAGGTTACTGGTCTATAATTTTTTGGGTCCAGAGGGTTTCCTTTTTTAAATAGGAGGTAGGTGATACCTTTTGTTAGAAATGGAGGCAAACTATTGGGGTTTTTAACAGCGTCAGAATAGATTTTAGCCAAACATTCATGTATACATGGAAATCTTTTAAGCCAAAAATTTTGGATTCCATCAGGCCCTGCTGACTTCCAGTTGATCGTCTTTTGAAGGATAGTCCTGACATCATTTTCCGAGAATACGACAGGTGACATTTCCGACACATCCCGATTGATCCCAATAACATCATCAATCCATGCCGCCCCGAGATCAGCCCGAGCCGACCGCGACCAAATAGACTCCCAATAGTCTCTACAACCTTCAAGATCCATCTCGGTATAAGACTGTTCGCTTGAGTTTTTATTAAGTGATCGATAAAACTGTTTTTCATTGAAACTGAAGATCTTATTTTGTTTCTTACGTTTATCGCATTCATTGTACCTTCTAAGTCTGGCACCTTTTGCTTTTGCTTTTTGTCGCAGTTCATCACGGTAGTTATTCAATATATTGAAAAGATCCGGGGTGTTTTGATTAATATTTAAGTTTTTCATAATAGCCTCAACTTTTCTTTTTACTTTAGGTGATGTCCCTCCTTTTAAGTATTGAGCAATTAGATCTGATTTAGCCCTAAATTTATCAATACTCTTTTGTAGACGTATTTTCCAGGACGGTTCTTTTAATATATTTTGTTGCTTAACGTGGCTACTTAAAGGTGGGAGTAATTGTTGATTATTCAGTTGGTATACCGTGGCTGCTGCAACGTAAACACCCAAATGGACTCTTTCAAAATTTAAATTTTCTTGGATGTATTTACTCAAAACTTCATTTGTTTTGAGGATCGAACTTACTGTGTTTTTAGCAAAAGCCAATTTAGGAAATCTTGGTCGCTTAGACGGCTCAGTACCCTCGTAAAAGGCTAGAAGGCTGTAGAAGAGTTGATATGTATCGACGTCCCCCGATTGGTTACTGCAGTTACTTCCCGGAGATGAACTATTAGGAGAGGTGCAAGAGATATTGACTGACATTTCAGATTCAGTCTCTTTTTGCGTTAACAATTTCCCCACATTTCTTCGGATTACCTCTAGTTCCTCGTTGCTAAGATATTTATTTTTTATTATAGCATTTCTCCTATCCGCAACATTTTGTTCAGATAATTTGAGTTCCGGATGTAATTTTGTAAATTCAGAGTGAAGTTTATATCTCCAGCCTGGCAAAGGATCATCTCGACAGTCATTCACGGTGTAAAATGAGTGTATTATTTGACTATTTAATTCTTTAGTCCATTTTATACGCTTAGAACGACCTCCCTCCGTAGCAGCATTAACATCACGTGAACGCGAGCATTGAAGTGGAGATATCATTAGTTGTTGTTGATAATTATCATGATCCTTTTGATGTTGGTTTGAAGCTGTAGCTTGTTGGTTGGCAGGGACCCGCTCCTTCAGTCCCCTGCCACCGGTGGCTCGCACACTGTCACGTCCAGCACCGGCTCCAGGCGTGCCCTGGCGTTCCCCAGGCAGCGGTCCTTTTCCGAGGCTATCATTTATCTCCATATTGCATGGGTTTTTATAAGCTCCAGAGGGAAAGAGGCGCCATTCTCTTTCAGCTAAGCTGCTGTATCCCATTAGAAATTAGGATGGATTAGGATTAAAGTAGGGGGTGTGGTCAAGAAAAGAAAGAAGAGAAAGTAAAAAGTGTAAAATGAAAGACCCTTAGCCCTCGAAACCTAATAGCATCGGGGTCGGAAGAAACAAGAGTTGGCCAAGAGAGGCCAGATAGGAAAGATAACAGAAAGATATCTAGTACAAGTAAGTGGAAGCAATACTAGATATGGCACGGGACCTCATGGTTGCCAAACCATATGCTCACAAGTTATGAGCCCCTCAGGGAACTGGTAAGATCCCCCAGCGCGTAAACCGAACCGCCCGACGCATGCAACTGATAGGATAAAGGAAAGTGTTATTTATTTGTTTGATAATATTAGTAAATATTAATCGGGATTAGATGTTAATAGAAATATATAAATAGATAAAGGGTTTAAAACAGGAGTGGTAGAGGGGGGGAGATGGAGTGGGGTACTTGTTTGGTAGAACGATGAACCCTGGCTCGGCTTAGTTAGAAAAAAATTTAAAAATAAAATAATAGTCATTATCATTAAAAAATTATTAACACTAAAATAAATTTATTAATGAGTCCATAGACCCATCAATCTCAATACCGAGAATTAACCATTCAGGGCTCATCGTATCCACCTTGGCAGCAATTGACTCTAAATGTGCTCCATTTGAAAGAGCACTTCAAAATGAGTAAGATGATATAAAACTTACTGCCGTTTTTAACAAATATCCCAAGGAAATCGGATAGGAGTCAGCAGCGATGCGACGCACGTCCGACCAGCACCGAGTTCACTCACCAATTATTATTATTATTATTATTATTATTGATTTGATAATTAATACACATAACAATAATCACAATAAATGTCTCTCTTTTACTTGCTAATATAATAAATTTTATTAAATAAAAGTGTACATATAATAAATTCATTAAATTAGAATTACTTACCTATAGGTATTTTTTAATTCATTAGAAGAAAAAGAGTGAATCTATAAATTGTTAAATAGACTCGAGACTAAAAAAAAAAAAATAGAATTCACTTTCATTAATATTTTAACAAAACATCAGGTAAATCGGAATCATGCAATCGAATCAAATAATTTCAATATATATATATATATATATACTAACAATAGATAGTTTTTCTACATTACTAGTTTTAAAAAAATATCTACATTTAGATTTCTTTCTTAGCCAACACGAGACAAAATTCTACATCTAGCCAAGATTGTGATTCCCAATCGTCGAGTCACTAAATTTTCCATATAATTTAATATAAAATAAAATATAATATATATAATATAAATTATTCAATTATTATTTAGATATAATAATGTTCTAATGAGACAACTCAACATTCCTATCTTGATATCGCTTGAATGACTTAAAATATTTTAAATATATAAAAAAAATGATTAATAAAATATTAATTAAATAAGAATATGACACGAGACATTCGAGTCCCTTATGTAGGTAGAGAGATCCTATTCACACCTGTTCAAAACAATGAATCCAAAATTATTAATATTAATTCACAAATATAATTATTCAAATATTTATATATTTTTTTATTCATTTATATTATTTAATATAATTTATTCCAAAAGGCCTCAATTTAGTTAATATTCTAAAAAAAATTTATAAGTTTTTACATGTCTTTTGATCATCGACATCTATTGGTTAAAATGTGAAGTATCAATGCAGTCAAACAAGCAACCATTCTAGCCACGTGTCCTGCCAACCGTAGTCTTCTCGATTTTATAATTCTATCTCTGGAGATGCATAGAGGCTATGCAATTCCTCGTTATGCAATCTTCGCCATTCCCCTGTGACCTCATCTTTCTTTGGCCCATAAATGTGTTGCGAAGAATCCTAATCTCAAATACTGTAGATCTACTCTCGTCACCTAAGGTCATAGACCATGCCTCACATGCTTATAATACAACCGGTAAAATAATTGTTTTATATATTTTAACTTTTATCCCCTTGGATAATAATTTTGACGCGATAAGCCCCTTTTTTGCATGATAACAGGCGTTTCCCGATTGTAACCTCGTTTTAAACTCATCTCGAATATTATTATCTTTCGTTATCACAAATCTAAGTATTTAAATTTTTCTACATTTTCAAATTAAACTTTCTCTTTACAAACTAATTTTATTTCATTTTTTTTATTTAAAGTGTGTTTGAATTAAAAAAAAAATTTTGTATCAAAAATCACAATTTTAAAAATTAATTATTTTATGGGTACTATTATATAGGTACTATTTATAGGTACTATTATTATAAAGAATATTTTAATTTAATTTCAACTCAGTAATGAAAAAAATGTTTCTTTTGGATTGATTTAAATTGGATTTTAATTCTTTTACAAGAGAACGAGAATAAAAAAATAAAAAGTTTTTTTTCTTGTTCTTTGTTTTATTTGTAAAATATGCTAACAGTTAGTGATGTAAATGTTTTTGAATAATTGAAAAGAAAAAAAAGAAAGTATTTTAGATTTGATTATAAATTAGATTTTGTAGAATTTATTTATTAATAATTTTTTTTTTTTCTTTTGAAATTCATTCACCACTTTTAAAATATATTATTTCAATTATTTTATATCGTATGATAATATTTTTTTTTTTTTTTGTGTAAAATTGCCAGGTTAAAATATTTTCTACCAAGTTATAAAATGTTTGTTTCTCTTCTAGTAATACTACTAAAGAATAATAATGACTCAGCTGCACACACACACACACACACAAAGTCAATTTTGTACAATAAATATGAAAGGGCGTCTCTTACTCTCCCCTCCCCCCCCTCTCTCACACACCCACACACCCACACCCACACATATATATATATATATACATTTATCTTGAATGAACAATCTCATTAGAGGTGGTAATTATACTATTAACACATGAAAATATATATATTGGGGGAGTAGTCCCCAAGTGATGATGCTAAAACAAATTCATCACTGTCAGCGAGATTTAAATAAAAAAAAACAAAAAAACAAAAAACATTGTACGTTAATGAGACAAATTAATTAAAACGCACATGTCAGAGTGAGGGTGAGTGAACGTTAAGGTACAAAGAGGTCGTCGTCGGTGATGTTAACAAAAGCATTGAGAAACTTTAGATTTTCTTCCTTGACACTTTCTTGGTGAGATGAATTAATAGAAAGTTTTCCTAGATTATATTATCGTCATCTGGTCAAAGTTTGAAACGGTAATTGAAATTTATCAACTTTTCAATAAATTTTCAAAATAAAATTAATAAGAAAGAGAAAAAAAAAACGAAAAAAGAAGATTGATTTGTTTCAATCAACTTCTCTTATCATTTATCTATAATTATTTTAATATTAATATTTTTTTAAAAAGAAAAAAACAAAATAATTTTATTTTATTCTTCAAGACATTTTATTTCATTCTTAATATAATTATTTTTTCTAATTTCTAATAATTTATTTATTTTTTTTCTATTATTATAAATATTTAAGTGGTTTGAAATGTTATCCCTTCCACATTCTCCTCACTACATTGCTTACTGATGGTATACATCAAATTCTCTCCTACCATTTTGAATTTCTACATAATTTTTTCTACTTTCTTGGTAAATCAATTTTCTAATTGTATGCTCCATCTTTATAAAAAGATGGGATTACTTCCTCATTCTATCTTCTATTCTATTGACATCTGCTTTGGATTTAAAATTTAGGTAATTTATCATTCATTCTCCTTTTCTTATATTTTATATAAATATACATATATTGCAATATTTAAGCATAAAAATGCCTTTTTAATAGGGTAATGTAATTAAATAAACATTTAATTGTAAGACAAATATTAAAAACCTAAACGTTCATTCAATATTTCTTTAAACGCAGACAATGTAATTGAAATAGGATCGCTTGATGAATTGAACATTGTATATGTTTTCAACAGTTTCAAGCGCTCAATAAATTACACATATATTTCTTAAAATTACCAAGAACAAACTATTGACGGAAAGGAGAGGATAAAATTAATTCTTCGAGATGGTGAGGACAGAGATGTGTATTCTCTATAGTGATTATACAACCATACAATCAACGATTACATAATCATAGTTAATCGCGCAATTTTTAATATAAAAATCTCTTATTATATGTGTTTTAGTGATAGGGGGCCAATGACGGCCTCGGGGCCAACGTCTGTAGCCGTTACCCAAAATCAATAATATAAAAATAAATGAACTTTATTTTATAGTTAATTTAAGTTTGATACTTATTATACTTAAATGTATTAATTTATTTCATCAATAAATGTTAATTTTATTATAATTTCATATTTTATTTTAATCTAAATGAATTCTAATATACTTCTTACTCATTACTAATGAATCAATCTTCACCCTACTATAATATTTTCTATTAATAATAAATAAACACGAGTGCTATCAATTAATTTCAAGATCAATTTTATTAAATTTAAACCCTTTTTTTAATAATAATATATTATATTAAACTTCCAATATACAAGAAAATATATATATTTTCTAAATATCATACTATTAAATAGGTAAAATGTTCATGTCATAAAAATAAATTATTTTTGATATAAATTTGTAAAAAATTAGAAAAGGCATTCCCATGGGTGGGTCTATGAAGCTTTGAATAAGGTAACAGAATCTGAATCTGAATCGATAGTCAAACTTCTTCTTTCAATTACCATAAAAAAAAGTAAAAGATTTCTTTACAAAATAAAAACACTAAATAAACAGGAAATTCAAATAATTGTTAACGAATTCTGCTATTCCCCATAGTAGTAGTATTTCCTAAAGTTAGATTTATTAAACCTTTATTTATATATTATAATATTTCGTCCATGGTTTATAATAGTAGTCTTTAAGGAAGTTCCCATTTGAATTTTTCAATCTAATTGAAATACCATTTAACTTCAATATTTTATTACCGACCGACGATAGTAAGGGAGGTATTGTTTTCACACCAAATTTCACATGTGGAGATTTTTACATATCTCCACGAATCATGCATTTTCTAAACAGAAAAAAGTATTTTTAGCATGATGTCTGTCCGTCCGTCTGTCCGTCTGTCCGTCCGTATAGATGTGTACAGCCTGAACGGCTCAACCGATTTTGATGAAATTTGGTATATTTACTTAATGCATCAGTGAGATGAATTGATCAACTTTTGGTGCAAATCCGGAAACCGGAAGTGGTAGTATTAGCGATCGACGATAGGAAGGGAAGGGTTATTTTCACACCAAATTTCACATGAGGAGATTTTTTTATATATCACCACCAATCATACACTTTGTATTGGTTTTATCCTCGGGAAAATCATATTTATTAGTTTTTTCTTGATTTAAAATTATATGACGTCATCCAGCCATTCATGACGTCATAGCCTGGTCTTGCATATATATTATAAATAAAATAAAATTAAAAATGTTTATATTTATTATTTATGTTATATCTATATCTGTTTTTTATTACATTAATAGATATATTAAAATTATTTGAAATTGTTTCTGTAGCTAGAAATTAATTTACTTCAAACCGTCGGTCGGTTCGGACCTGGCCACAGGTCAACTTATTTTTATTTGAGTTATTTTTTTAATAAATTAATACTTTCCAAAAATTTTTAATTTATTTATTATAAAATATTGAATAATATTTATTAGCCATATTATTGTATGCGAAAGTTGTGAAATTTATTATTAATCAAAAATTTAAATCTAATATTAAAAACATTATCAAAGAATATTAGCTGTGGCCAGGCACAGAACCGACCGACGATTTAAAATAAATTAATTTCCAAACAACATGTATACTATTTTTTTTAAGTGAAAAATTTCCGACAATGAATATAAAATTAAAACTTTGTAAACTATTACTTCTACTTTCCGCATATACACCAAAAGTTGATGAATTCATACATTAAGTAAATATACCTATATACCAAATTTTACCAAAATCTGTTGAGCCGTTTAAACTGTACACATCTCTACGGACAGACGAACGGACGGACGGACAGACATCATGCTTAAAATACTGTTTTCTGTTAACAAAAAGCATGATTCGTGGAGAAATCTCATGTAAAAATCTCCACATGTGAAATTTGGTGTGAAAACACAATACCTTCCCTTCCTATCGTCGGTCGGTAAAAACATATCAATCTTAACCGTCATTTAAATTCCTATTAATCATTTATGAAATGATTAATTTATAAAATATTGAATTGTAACTTATTTTGCTAAATCATATTAACTCTAGTATTACTAATTAATATAATTAATAAAAATGTTTATTTTGTTTTAAAATTGTTAAAAATTTACTTCATCATACTATGTTAAACTTAACATTTTTTAATATATGTACTAATAATATATTACAGTGATTCTCAACCTGGGCGATATCGCCCCCTGGGGGGCGATCGACATCTTCAAGGGGGCGATTATTTGACTATACGATTTTGGGGGGCGATAAGTTATTTTTGGGGGGCGAAATCATTTTCAACTCTAAAAAAAGGTAAGATGATTTTGCGAACAGGCTTTTTAAAAATTTCCTCTTTTTTTCAATTTTTTTCAATATAGTTCTAAAAAAAAGGGTCAGATGATTTTGCAATCAGGTTCTGAAACTCGATTTTTCAATATGGCTCTAAGTATCACCTAGTTACTTAGGGATTATCATGCAATTTTTATCTGTAAAAATTTATAGGGGGCGAATTAAGAAGCGGGTCTTACAAAGGGGGCGTTTGGTCCAAAAAGGTTGAGAAACACTGATATATTATATATTGTATCCAAAAAATAGAGGACTATTAAAGGAGAAGAAAGTTTAAAATAGGTTGATGTAGTAAAACGGTTGAGAAATTAGAATAGAATATAGGCATTTTTGTTTTTATTATAAATATTTTATACTTTAATAATATACCTAAGTACTCGTAAAAAAAAGTATGTTGATTGATTATTTTTTTTTTCTTTTCTTTTGAAAAAGCTCTCTCGCTTGTCATTTCCACTCATGTCCATCATAATATCGTATGTCACCAGTGGCCTCTGGAGGAATTTCTTTTAAACATTCCCTTGGCTTCTCTTTCTCTCCCTTTAATTAACCTCTTCTCCTCCACCCATTTTTTATGATCGCATTGATTTCTATGAAATTAAATGAATACGTTGTTTGTCATCGTTTGATCTTTTAATAAGAATAATGAAATATAGATTATATTGGTTATAGATTATAGATTTCTCACGCGTTGAAATTATATTCATTTGATTATTTGTTAAAATTCAATTTATTATCAGTTTCTGTAAAGATTTTGGTAAAAATCAAAAAAAATGTGTTATTGTGAGAATAAGATATTTAATTAAAATATTTAATAATTAATTTATGTAAATTCGAATTGCAATAGAAATATATATTAATTCGATGAAATAAATGTCAAAAGAGAAAGAGAGAGAGAGAAGAGGAAGGTGAAAATTGATTAAAAAAAAAAAATTTAATTAAAATAAATACAAATTAAAAAAAAGAAGAAATTTTACCTATGATTGGATCAAATTGGCCTTTAATAGTCTTTTAATATTTTATTTATTGATTTAATAAGATGTTTCAAATTTTCTATTCCGTGACCTACTCTATTCTATATACATATTTACAATTTATTTATTTATTTATTTATTTATTTATTTATATAATGTCTCTTAAAAAAAAGTCAAGGTTGTCATCTTTCATTAGCAATATAATCCTATCAATACTTTAATTAATTAACTACATAAAATACATTAATACATTAAATTATATTAATATTGATTGATCTGTTAATAGAAGAATTGTGATTTAATAACTTTTAAAAATAATTAAATTTATATATAACGAGATAATGTAGAAATCTAATCCAAATTCAAGAGAGAGAAAGAGAAAATTCACAATTAATCAATTATTTATTTAATTCATTGCAAAATCTTCATCAATAATAAAAAGAGAAAGAGAGAGAGAGAGAGAGAGAGGAGGAGGAGGAGGGGGAGAAGAGGTAAAAGGGCCATCATCATTGGATCGAGACATGTATTGAATTAAAAGAGAGAAAGAGAGGGAGAGAGTAGTATAAATGAGTATGAGTACATAAGTGATGATGATGATGATGATGATGATGATTGTATCTTCTACACATATTTTAAGTACATTTATATTAATGATTGATTGATTGATTGATTGATTGATTAGTAAACCACATCGTGGTTAAATTGCAAATTAAGTTAAAATAGATAATAGATGTCTGTGAATCAGCAAATTGATGCTAAACCACATCGAAAGGAAGCTCGAATAAACCTCTCTACATACTCGATGATGAAATAAAAAATAAACTCAAATATAATAAATATTGATAAATGTTATTGATTACCTGAATATAATATATGTAGATATTATGTAGTATCTACATATTTCCAAAAATTCAAGAGTTGATCAAACACAAACCAGGTCAAATAAGGTAAGTGGGTTGTGTAGGTACCATATAAAAAAAACCTCTGTGACTTTGTATGTCTTATGATCAAGGACAACGCCTTCAAGCCGGTTCTATCAATGAGGTGTCCTATGATCAGTAGAACGGGTTCTCTCAACCTTTACCTTGATTTTCTTGATGGGAGGCGCTATCCAGTAGCTTTTTCACAAGGTTGTTCCCGAAGGTTGGGTGGACTCCGTCCCATAGACCTCAGCTAGGGAAATTCCCTTACCAGCCCCGGGACTTGAACCCGGGACTATGTGAATGTGAGGCAGGTTCGCTACCCACACACCCAATGGCGCCTTTAGGTACCATATATCAAAGAGAAATTTGAAATGAATGATGAATATAATAATAAATAATGGCTATACAAATAAGTACCGATATAATATATATATATATATATATATATTGTGTTATAATATTATAATATAGAATGAGTACAGCAAATTTCACACGATACCCTGTTACTTCGAGTATTGAGTCAGGTTGAGTTATTCTCAACGGAGTACATCCATGTTTTGTGTTTTTAATTATCTCGACAGAGATAGTATTGTGATCACGAAAATTTTCGATGTCGAGATTTTGATGTTTTTATACGTTGTGTGTGTGTGTGTATGTGTGTATGTAGACAAGATTACGCAAAAACGGTTTGAGCTAGAATAATGAAATTTGGTACACGGGCATTATTCAAAATTCGTAACTTTTGAGAAATGTAGCTTATCCGGAAGTGGGTCATTCATTACCTACCATGTTTTCATTTTTTTTTCCTCTAAAGTGACAGTAAAAATAAAGATATGCATGTATGTTTGATAGTTTTTCAAATGATTAATAATTGTATAAAACTGCATTATTTAGAATTTCAGCTTGATTGAATTGCTAAAAGTACCAGAATTTTTTAAATTTTTTAACACGTTGACTGCCAATCACTTGCAAGCACTTGACGTGGTGCCATCAACAAAGAGCCATACACGCGCTGGTTTAATAAATATATATTATTTATTATTTTAATATATAATTTAATTAATTAAATTTATTTAAATGTGTATGTTATTTAATCCAATTCAAATTGCGAGATAGTCGAGTGGAGACACTCCAGATTTTTTAATTTTAAATTGTTTTCTATTTTTTTTTTATAAATATAAATAAAAAAAATAATAATAATAATAAAGATTATATTACATGCATATTTGTCAAAATTGTGTATACAATTAAATATTTTCATTGAAAATGAATTTTAAATTTATTTATTTATTTTTTGTTTCTTTGAGAACGAATCTGAAAGGCGAGGAAATAATTGCCCGAGGGAGTTAAAAAAAACGCCACTTGGTTGCTATTTCTTTCTTCTTTCTTTTCTCTTACTTTAAAAATACATTTTCTTTTTTTTTATTTGCCCTCATGAATTCTATTAAACCTCAAATTTCAGACTTTGTTACTACGATCAAATTTTCTTATTTTTCTTATTTTTTTTTAACTTAATTTAATATTATAATTTTTATTTGCACACACTACATTCATTTTTTTTTAAATTTATATAAATATATTTTATTTATTTTTTAAAAAATACTTTTCCTAATAGCTCTAACATTTTTTTTTATTATTAATAATCATAATGTATTAATTTAATTTAACTTATTTATACTTATAGCTATTTATTTTAGTTTTTCATAAAAACGTATTAGTTGAGTAATTGTAAGATTTTTAGAATTTATATAATAACAACATTAGAACCATATTTTTTTATTTTTTAATATAAGCATTTATTAAAAAAAACAACATATATGGTGTATATATATTCATAATTATTTATTTGTTTGTTTGGTAAAAATAAATGAAATTTATGTAAACTGGAAACGAAGAAAGATATTTTGTTTCATAAATGAATTGTGAGTATGAATGTGTGTATTCTATTTTTTATTCATATCCCTTAAAGTCATTGACCATGCCTCACAAGCACAAAAATTTATATAGTTTTAGTTATAGATTGTACAATATATCATGTTTCGATAATAATTTTCATAAAATAAATGTGAAATAAATTGTTTCTATATTTAAAATGAAAATTTTTATTAATTTTGATTGTATTTTGCAAAAGAAGTAAATTTAATCTTAGATATTTGCTCTATCTTAATTATTAGCCTAACCTAATTTTGATTCCTATTTAAGATTTAACTAATCGGTCCAATTTCAATTTGAAATATTATTAAAAATTACAAAATCAAATTATAGTATAGTTATTCATCTTGTATTTTGATAAACACAATTTGCAGCCACTTTAATTTAATGTTAATAAAACATTTATTCTCTATGTTAAAGTTAAATTAATAAAATTTATTTAAATGTTTAATAGGTTTTAGTATTCTATTGTACATTAATAGTTCTTCTTGATTATTTTTATTATTATTTTCATCAACCTAAAAAGCTATAAAAGTAAAGTGTGAAAAAGTTTCAAGTTTGAAAATAAAACGATTGAATGAGAAGGAAAGGCCAAAGTATGATAGAAAGAAGAAGTAGAAGATAAGTTGATATAGGAGAAGAGAGTTGGTGGAGAGGGGCAGGGGGTGTTTAAAAAAAAATGCAATGAGTAAACTTCCAAGAGCACGTCAACTTCTAATATCGCTCACGTAATTTCCAAAATCTAATCAGCTTGAAACAAATCAAAGGTGAGACGTACTATAAAATAGGTCTCGTACTATTAATACTACTACTACTACTACTACTATCACTACTAAAAACATCTGCAATTTACTAAAAGTATTGAATATACATATTAAGCACGTCATAGATTTAAAAGTAAAATATTTTAATAATATAATCACATTTTTACTTTTCTTTTTATTTTGTTTTAGATTTTTAAATTTTGATTAATAATATTAATAATTTACAAAATAAATTGTTTTTTTTTTTGGTTATGTTATGCTTTTTATTTTCATAAATAAAAATAATTGAAAAATCTTAACTTAAGTTGAAATGGTAAATTAACAGTAGTTCGTTGAATTTAAATAATTAAAATTGATTGTTTTCTCTTAGGAAGAAGAAGAAGTATGAGTGAAAAGATGAAACAAAGGTTTAATATAAGATAGTAAGTACTACTACTACTACTACTAATACTCTAATAATATTATTATTACGTTATTTGGTTGAATACTATTTTTTAATGTAAACCACAAGCAGTTTAGTTTAATCCTCTTTTCTATTTACTTAATCAGTTTACATTTTATACAAAATTTAATCCTTTGTGGAAAGAAATTTAAATATATAATACATTCATAAAGTCATGAAATCATGAAAATGCAACCTCAAAATAAAAAAAAATCCTATACTGTAGAAATTGCAAATGATATCTCTGAATAATTACGTTTTACTGACCTACCATTCTTTTATATTTCATTCATTAAAAATATAATAATTTCTAAAATGAATATATAATAAGTATATCTCATACATGTCAACTTATTGGTAGATGATATGTGTTAATATGGTAGTATATACCTATATAATAACAATAATATAATAGTAATGCATAACCGCAAACAACAAGCAACGAGGGTTTACCAGTGTTTGTCCCTTCACACAAGTATAACTAATATATATATATATATATATATATACGAGTATAAATGGCATGGTTAATGAGCATGAGGAGTAATTCCCAAAGGAGTCTTTGTCGTTTACATCTCCTCCATTGAAATCATTCTGAATAACTAAATTATGAATATTTACTAATGACAAACCAAAACAACGGAAATATATATTACTATTTAATACTTTATCCAAAATTATTTCCACTCTTTTATTCTATTATAATATTTTAGTACCTGGAACACCAAACTATCGCTCGACCCTTTAAAAAATATTGATATACAATTCTTTGATTATTTATTACAATTATTAAATGTTATATCACTGCATCAATCTGATTAAAATCAATGGAACTTGGGGTCCTCAATAATAATAAATAATAATATTAATAAAATTTAAATACTTAATATATTTTAGTGTAAAAAATATTAAAAAAAAATCTAAAAATTAATTAATAAAAAACAATTAATAAATAAATATAAATTAATAATTTTATAAAAAATAAACGCGAAAATAGATAAAAAAAAACAAACATATAAAGTTACCTAATAAAAATTTATAAGAATTAACAAAAAATTTAAATACAAAACAGATTAAAAATTGCTTTTAAAATATCATAAATAAACTTACAATGATTGCAAGACAAATAAATTTGAGATTTTTTTTTTCATTTGTGACGTCATATAAATTTAAATTAAAAAAAAAACTAATGAAGATCATTGTTCTCCAGTCTGAAACCAATACAAATCGATTTGTCTTTATAAATATTATCTATGGTGTGAATTTTAAAAAAATCCTTCGAGCGATTAATTAATAAATTAATTCAAAAATATACAAATTTATATACAATTTTTGCTAGTATAATAAGATAAGATATAGATTTTTCTTATGACATTTATTCAATGGCTAATTTCTATAAAATAATGATGATACCGATACGGAATATAATATATTTATAGTTTTCATCAATATTTTCATTGGCCTATCTTTCTATACTCTATCTATGTTTTATCTATAAGTTTTAGTACAATTGATAAATTTTATTAATGATTTAATGTAAAAAAAAAAATTCCTGTTATATACATATTTTTTAATATTTAATAATGATGAATAATGAGATTATATTCCCCCCCCCCCTTATAATAAATAAGAATTTAAAAAATAAAAAAAATACTATATAATGGTATATATTTAATTTTTTTTTTCTTTTTCTTTTTTAATTCCAATTTAAAATTATTCTATTGATATAAATAAATCGTACGTAATTTTGTTTAGTATTCAAGAGATAATAATAAATAAATTGCAATTTCAAGTAAATGACGTAAAAGCGGGCTGTTAACGATGCTCCAAGTTTTTGGTGAGTTTATGGTATTCATTTGTAGGCCACGAACCACCCCCTTCTTCCAATTTCTCTCCATCTACGCCTTCCTCCAAACCGAGGGAGAATAGAAATGGCCTTATTAAAAGACAAAATGGCTAGGACCAAATTATACTTTTACTCACACTAGCATATGATACAAGATTGCTGGGAAGCCGCGGGGTCTTTCTAGGAAATTGTAGACGCGACTTTGTAGACGGCGATATCTCGCGTCCCGGCGACTGGCCCGGTAGTTGAGCGGTTTCCCAAGAAGACTCATACGTGGACGGTCCAACCGGCCCAAGCCGCCTCTGCAATCAACCAACACAATCCATTCAATCAATTCAATCCAAAATAAGCTCGAGTGTCTCCACTTGACTATCTCCACATTTAAATTAGATTATAAATAACATAATATTTCATTCATTATAAATAATAAATTAAAATTAATAAATAATATTTATTAAAACAGCGCGTGTTTGGCTCTTTTTATTGATGGCACCACGACACGTGCTGGCGAGTGATTTGCAGTCGTGTTAAAAAATTAATTCTGATACTTTCAGCAATTCAATCAAGCTGAAATTCTATATATAGCAGTTTTATACAATTTTTAATCATGTAAAAAAACTTTAAAACATAGTCGTATATGTTTATTTTTACGGTCACTTTAGAGGAAAAAAAATAAAAACGTTCTACGTAATGACCCTCTTTCTCAAAATTTGATAGAAAACTACAAATTTTGAATAATGCCCGTATACCAAATTTCATGATTCTAACTCAAACCATTTTTGCGTAATCTTGTCTACATACAAACACACATACATACATACATACATACATACATACATACATACACACACACAGACATTTTTCTCAACCTTAGTGAAAATGATTCAGGAACCTTCAAAACGTATAAAAACATAAAAATCTCAACATCGAAAATTTTCGTGATCGCAATACTATCTCTGGCGAGATAGTAAAAAAAGAGAAAGATTTAATATATAGAATTGTAATTTAAACTTGTACGTATAAATAAATACAAGTTTAAAGTTACAAAAAATATTAAGCTATACTAATTAATTACTAAAAATAAAAATGTAAATGTATTTTAGTAGAATTCATAATTTTAATGTAAATTACTTAAAAAAAATTATTATTAATAATATTTTATTTACCATATTTTTATAAATTATTTACTTGAATTTAAATTAAATTAATTAATACAAATCTTTGATTTTGTTAATAAATTTCATTTGACTTAACGTCACTTAAGCATTTGTTTTTTTTTCTAATTAAATTAATTAATTTATTAATTTAACTAATTATTTTTTTTTAATTAAATTCGTCTTTAAGTATATAATTTTATTAATTCAATTATTTAGTAAGATTTATAAAATCTATCAAAAACTCAAGTAAAGGCAAAATGTATATATATATATATTATCTAAATATCTACGAGTATATCTACTATCGAGAATAAGTCTATTATTTATTTGATCAAATTCAATTTCAAATTCAATTTCATATTGATCAAGTATATATATATATATATATATAATTTCCGTCAAAAATTGAGGAAATGGTTGGTTATTGGGTTTGTTAAGTGAGTTTATTTTTTTACTTTCTCTCTCTCTCTCTCTCTCTTTATCAAATGACCAACCATTGGAAAGTATTATTGAGGAAGTGAATGAGTATTTAGTATCGGATTAAAACGTGCTTCCTCCGTTTTTTTTTTTCAATCTATTATTTTCTATCTCGTATGTATCAAAAAAGTTGAAAAATAACTTTTCTTTTTTTTCTCTCTCTCTCTTTCTAGAATTTGAAACTTAACAATCAATATTTACAAAAGTTTAACTATTTATTTTCAATAATATTATTAAAAGTAATTTTATATTAATATTATTGAAATAAAATATAACATTTAAATTAATCAATCTTAAATACAACATTAATTTATATAAATCATTTCATCATTTTCTTATATTATATTTTAAACATTAAGAAGACAAAACAAAACAACTATTTTCTGTACATAATTTACCTAAATATATAATTTTATATACCTAAATATAAAATAAAATTATGGATCGGATAAAATATATTCTTTATATCATCCAGTACTTGGAAATCCAGAATTATGCAATATATTATAAATTTTGTGCGTGCATGACGAGATCTTCTAGTCTGGCAGGCAGAACCGGACGATCAAATTTAGCGACTGCAACTGATTCTGTTAAAGTGATAGTCAAGACGGGAGCTAAACAAGTTGGAATTTTCTGGAAAATTCTGGTAAGCGAGATACACTTGATAGAATGTGTAGTGGTAACAGTTTAGTGTCAGTCACAGTATTGATATTCCTAAAATCGGGCACTAGGATGACACTTTTATAGATTAGAGGCCTAGAAAGGTGCATTGGCTTAATCTTTAACCCGTTATGAGTCTACATGACAAAATAAAACATTTCTACGAGTAATCGAGCACATCCAATTGCATATAAATTGTTCACCAGGAAATAAAATTCTTAAAATAGTGGATATTAACGAAACGATAAAAGTCATTGGACTTTTGATCTATTGAGGCTATAGAATATACAAAGAATAATGGTATGTGGAGTTTTGGACCATACCTCCGCATCATACTAGTTATAAGCTCCAAACTTTGTTAGCTTAAAGTTGTCCAACATAACTTCCTCATACAGTTTGGCTGTAGGTTCTAGGTTCTAACAAAATAGAATAGGTAACAAAATATCTATTACAATATACGAATCAATAAAAATGCTATAATGGAATCATTCACATCTACCAATATTTTGAGCGGCTTCAGGACAAGAGAAATGTTTTTAAAGATTGGAATTTTATTGATTATCACGTCGATCTTGCACTTGCAAATGAGACATTTAGCACTATGATGGTACAAGATTTTGTAACTTTTACTCCTGAATGTATACATACGACCTTTGCCATCAACATCAACAAGTCACCAAAAAACACCAAAGAGAACTTAAGAAAGGTATATCTCTACATTTATGGTAATAAGTAAACAAAAATAGTGAAGCAGAGATTTGAAAATGGAATAGAAGAAAGGGAAAGAATTCGACAAAAAAAAAAAGAAAGGAAGGATTTGAAGGAAGAAATGAAAGAAGTAAAAAGAAACAATCAGATAGTGTACGAACAAAACTACGCTTGGTTGAGATTGAAAACAAAAAGAAGAAGGAACAGATCTATCTTCAGATAACGACTTGTTTAGGGGAAGCAGTTCAGAGCCAGTGGAAGAATTTTCAAAAAAGACCCAAACATCCCGTATAGTGGACTTTTTGCTTGTACATTTAACAAAAAAAAAAAAAAAAAAAAAAAATTCTAAATACATTAATGGCGAAAGTAAAAAAAGAAAACCCATTATATGTTATTTATTTTAACAAGATTTAAACTTTCATTAAATGGGTTTGTTTATGAATTGGCAGATAATAAAAATAGTTGGGAAAAGTGAAACCTATCGAAAACAAAGGAATCACTCATACCTCATTTTTTTTTTGAATTTAAGAGTTTAAAAACAAAAATACAATTTTGGTTAGGTAAACTAACTTGAAATGTAATTTTTAAATTAATAATATATTAGTTTGTTGGATTGGTTAAATAGAGTATTTAAGTAATTGGAATTTTACATTTTTACATAAATTTGTTTGTTTTTTTTTGTTCAAAGATGCCCTGACATAATTAATTCTAAACTTGATTGTATTGTATTTTAGATTGTCTTGAAAAAGAAAGTAGAAAACCATTTGTTTACAACTTGGCAGCAATTAATGTTTATTGCTCGCCACAAGGAATTGCGAGAAGCGGTGATTTGTGATGTTTCGCCACTACAAGTAAACGAGTAAATTTCATCATCCTTAGGAATCATTTAATAGGCAATCCGCATGGAAGTTAGATCACACAGAGGCTGTGATGTGCTGTGAATCTTCTATTAGTTAATCTGTATATTGTTTCCTCAATTATTGTTGCTTGTTATTTATTTAATACAATTAGATATGTATAAATTCTAAACTACTCGTTTGTACTTAATTTAGAAATAAAATTAAAAAAAAATTAGCTGGAGTGTCTCCACTCGACTATCTCGCAATTTGAATTTGATTAAATAACATAATAAATTATATTTAAATTAATTTAATTAATTATAAATTATAAATTAAAATTAATAAATAATATTTATTAAACCAGCGCATGTTTGGCTCTTTGTTGATGGCACCACGTCACGTGTTGGCGCGTGAGATTTGCAGTATTAAAAAATTAATTCTGGTACTTTCAGCGATTCAATCAAGTTGAAATTCTATATATAGAAGTTTTATACAATTTTTAATCATTTGAAAAATTATCAAACATATATCTTTATTTTTACCGTCACTTTAGAGGAAAAAATATCTAAACGTTGTAGGTAATGACCCTCTTCCGTTTGAGCTATATTTCTCAAAAGTTGATAGAAAACTATGAATTTTGAATAATGCCCATGTACCAAATTTCATCATTCTAGCTCAAGCCGTTTTGGCGTAATCTTGTCTACATACACACACACACAGAGAGAGAGAAAGAGAGAGAGACATTTTTCTCAACCTTAGTGAAAATGATTCAAGAACCTTCAAAACGTATAAAAGGTATAAAAACATCTGGCGAGATTGTAAAAATCTTATTTACATGATTTATGTTTGTTTAAAACAAAGTTTATATAGTAATGTCATTTAGTAAATTTATTGTATTAAACAGAAAAAAGTTTAGTTGAATTTTAATAAAGATTTTTTTTTTTTTATTTTATTTTTACTTTTCATTCTTTTTAATTGCATTATTTAAACTGCTCTCTCCTTTGTCACAAATTAAATAGGAATACATCATGACACATGACATATAATAGCGTGTCTCTTTAAACTCTTATATTATAAAATGAACAGAATAAATTTACTTTTAACTAACGAGAGGAATATGTAATTTATTTAACCCAACAACTGAAAATACCATTTAATTACAATCTACAATCAAAACAAATTACTTTTACAACGATCGTTTTCCAATTGTGATCATTTTTATTATTTTTTTTATTTTATTATTTGTTATTCAAATAATAATTTATTTTTATATTTTCATTTTATTTCAGTATTGAGTTGAAAATTATAAAAATGGACGTTTTTTTTTTGTTTTGTCTGTGTTTAGCTGTGATATTCAATCAACACACACATAACTACAATTCGATTGTGAACTTTGGGTGTTATACCTAGAAATTAACCCCACGCAAACTGTTGTCTGCGTGCAATAACTAAAGTAAAAAACTTGGTTGGCAGAAAATTCTAGATGATAATGGATGGAATATTAACAATTAATAAATAATAGGAAAAATTGACCTTTAATATATACTTTATTAAGTAAAAGTTAGTTAAGAGTAAAAAAAATACAATGCAGCCTTTTAAAAAAAAAAGTTTAATTCTCATAATTGATTCTGTTCTCTACTTTAATAAATGTCCATCTTAACTATTAGATACGTATATCTATATTTGTATTACATTGTTTTATATTTTTTTTTTTAGTAATAAATCAACTGTAATTTATACGTTATTTACTAGGTGTGGCTATACATTTTATTTTTAATTATTATTGTTCGAAATAGTGCTGAAAGTCTTCTTCTTTCACAAGTTCAACGGACTGAAAACTTGTTCCTTTTAATGCAGATTTGTTTTTGGGAAACAGATAAAAGTCGCATGGTGCAAGGACAGGGGAATAAAGTGGATGGTCTAACACTCAGATGTTGTACTTGGCTAGAAACGTCTTGACAGATAATGCAGAATGAGTCGGGGCATTGTGTGTCTTGATGGAGATTTATTCTTCTACAATTCGTTTCGTTTTTTACTTATTCTTTCACGGAGTTGAGCAAGAAATTCAAGGTAGTAATATTTGATTTGACCTTTTAGAACTCAATGAAGGTATATAATCTATTATTACACTTATCATATATCCGGCAAAAACAAAACAACAGCTCTTATACAAAGTAAGACCACGGCCTTTGTTTACAGAAACAGGAGGCGCCTCATTCGAATGAGAAGGCTCATGCTATACATCTTTCTGTCGTTCTCATTTGGTGCATGCGTACTTTGGAAGCAAGTTATGTATTTACCTTACCCACTGAAATAGTGGGTAATTAAAAGGTATAATAATAGGCAAGATTTGATCAAAGAAAGAAAAATATATTTATTTGTGAACTAATTACAAGTTACAATCATTAAAGGGCCGAATGGGAAAATGGTGTCGAAGATCACTCTCTATCTCTGTTCTCCACTCTGTGCCCGTCTCAACGACAGCTTATTTATAATAATTTAAGTGGAAGGGTAGGTTTAGAGGGTGTAAAACATACATGAGGAACACCTGTGGAGAAATTATTCCTTCTTTCCAAAGGTCAAGTTTCTGGCGTAATTTATTACATATATAAACTACGAATTATTTTAATATCTAATCTAATATCTCAACTAATTGTATTAAATTTAAAATAAATCTTACATTTTTATTGAAAAGAAAATTATATAAAATTTTTATATCATCATCATTATTGATTCATTATAATAAAATAATTTATAATAAAATATTTAGGAAAATGAAAGGTAATTAATTATGAACCTTGATTGAAATAGATTTAATCATAGGAGGTGAAAATTAGTTGTTATTTTCTTTAAAAGATGTTATAAATCAATTTGTCGTTGAGTTGAAAGAAAATAAATAAATAAATAAATAAACAAACATTTGAAACATGCAATTCATCTATTCATTTAAATGAATGGCGAGGGGAAAGAAATACTCCTATTTATACTAATACTACTAATAATAAAAATAAATTTCAATGAAAATAAATAAATTAAATTAATTAATTAAATTAAATTTATTTATTTTTTAATTATAATAAATAACCTTAAGTATTTATTTAATCTTTATGAAAATTATTTATAATTTTAATTTTCTTTAATATTATCATTGATTCTTAAAAAAAATGTATAAAATTTATTAAAAATTCACTCATAAATCAAATTATTTTTTTTTAAATGATTATAATAAAATTATTATTATTTGTGATATATTTTATAATAGATATTTTTATAGATCTCGTATGTATTTATTTAATTTTTGGTAATTATTTACAAAACGGGAGTCTCCAAGGATTTGGATGAAACTTTACCTGAGGATTCCTTGTTTAATTTCAAAGAACCCCTTCATATAAAATTTTTTCTGGTCTCTTCTAGTTTACGAGATAAAAATTATTAAAATTTGCATATAAATCCATTTACATTCTATTTAGCTTCCATGTTTTATTCATTTGGCCAGAAGAGGGTTCCACTAATTCTACGTTTGTTTTTTCAGTTCGATTTAGATATATGAAAATCAAAAAATAATTAATTAAATAATTTTTCTATATCCAAACCGAATTGAAAAAACCGAAAATTAGTGAATAAATGAATAATTCTTGAGACAAAATGCAAAAAAAAACAATTATTAATATGGCTGTCAAACTGGATGTTAATGGGCTAATTATATACACATTTTAATAAATTTTATCTCGTAAACTATAAGAAACCGGGAAAAATTTCATAAGAAGGGTTTCTTTAAAATTAAACAAGGAATCCACAGGTTAAGTTTCATTCAAATCCCTGGAGAATCACATTTTGTAAATAATTACCTTATTTTTGACTCTTTAATAATACATACGTATATGTATAGGTGTATTTGAGAGAGAAAATAGATAAAATATTGTGATTGTTTGAAATTGTTCAAATGATTTGATTTTTGTTTAAACATTCCTATTAAATTAAGCTTTTAGTCAAATTTTGCTCTCTTTAAACTTGTAGATTGTTAATGTTAATGCAATTTAAACATCGTCGTGTATCCAACTACAAATACTATTATTTTTCATTTTAATATTTACATAGACATGGTAGGTTTATTATATACGAGTATATATAAATTGTTGATCTATTAAAACAATCTCGGTGGTCAAAAGGTTATCTACCTTAAAAATTAATCATTTCTTGAGTATTTTTTAAATTATCATTAAAAAAACAACAACAAACTTTAAATTAAAGGAGCCAAGATTACTTAACTAATTTTTAAATAAAGTAAAAAAAAAACATAAAATACAAAGAATTTATTTATAATAACCAAAATATCATAATAAAGTAAGGTTCATTCCCGAACCTATATACCTTTCATTCAAGGCACAAGCCATTTACATTGGTCCTAAAGTTTTTATTATTTAACTAGCTGCTCCGAGCGCCTTCGGCGCTCTCCACACCTAGACGGGGGCTCCGCCCCCTGTACCCCCCGAGTGTCCCTATTCTGAGCTATAACCATCTAACTCCTACCCTGTCTCATCTCTTTCACGTTCCTTCCTACATTGTCCGCCCTGTTCACAATTGGTCTTCCACACGGACGTTTTCCAATCGAACTCCCCACCAATAGATTTTTCCTCTCCCATTCTAGCCATGTGCCCTGCCGATCCCAGCCTTCTCTATTTTATGACCTATATCTAGAGATGCATAGAGGTCATGCAATTCCTTGTTATGCAGTCTCCGCTATTCCCCGGTGTCCTCATCTTTCTTTGGCCCATAAATGCTGGAAAGGATCCTATTCTCAAATACTCTGAATCTACTCTCATCTCCCAGGGTTATAGACCATGCCTCCCACCCATATAATACAACAGAAAAAATAATTGTTTTATATATTTTAATTTTGATCCCCTTTGATAATAATTTCCCGATTGCAACCTCGATTTAAATTCTTTGCAAATATTATTCGCTCTGATACTAATTATATTTTGCATTATCACTATTAATTTCAAACCCCATCACTTTTCCAGCCTCGATTAATTTTTTTATGCTACTTTAAATGTTAGTAATTTATTTAAAAAAAAAAACAAAGTAAACAAAATAAAAATAAAATATAAAGAGATTATCATAACACTAAACTACTATAAAAATAATATTAAAAAACTATATATTAAAATCTTACGTGAAAATTCAATTATGAGATCAAATTTTCTTAATTAAAATGATTTACTCACATAATCTTAAAAATTAATAGTATTAAATTATAGCCATAATGTGAATGTTTTCAAAGTTTAAAAGGCCAATAAGATCAATTGAGATATTGTAAATATCAATATATATATATATTAATAAATTAAATTAATAAAAATAATTTATAGTTAGAACTCAATAGTCGTTGATTTTGAGAACTCGACTTACACTCAATGCTTGCTTTTATACCCTATAGTGGACGCTGGGGGTGGCAATTTGGGTTTTCCCAATAAGAGAAAGCAGATTCCCCTACATGGCCTCCCCTCCGAGCCCCTAGTTCCAAATGTTCTCTCCCTAGCTGTGAAGTCATCCATATATAAGAAGAAATAAAGAAAAAGGCTGTTTTTAGGGTTTTCCCGGCACATATTCGATGGACTTGGACTTCAACGAACATTTTAAAAAAAGAATTGTCAAAATTGGTCCAGGCGTTATTGAGTGATGCGATTACAACACTTTTTGAGATTCATTTTTACTTTCCCGCATACTTCGTATAAGGGAAGTATTGGAATCGTCAAAAATTGCGACTTTGAGATTTCGATAGATCTTGACGTTTTAGACCACCCTGAGTCGGAAAATACCATTTTTCGAATTATGTCTGTGTGTGTGTATGTATGTATGTATGTATGTATGTATGTATGTATGTAATGTCTGTAAGCAAATTTACTCAAAAACTAATCAAGCTAGGACTTCGAAATTTGGTACACCGATATTATTCACAGTTTGTAGATTTCTATCAAAATTTCGTCAAAATCGGTTAACCGGAAGTGGTACTTTACCTACACTGGTTGCGTTTACCTTTCAAGTAAAGTACCAGTTTGCTTCCAGATATTTGCTTCCTATTTTGTATATAGATTTAAAAATATGGAAAAAAATTCAGATACCAAATTTCATCATGATCTGACTACCGGAAGTGACATTTCACCTATACAAGTAGCGTTTCTTTTTTACCGACCGACAATAGTAAGGGAGGTATTGTTTTCACACCAAATTTCACCTATGGATATTTTTAGGTACATATCTCCACGAATCATGCATTTTCTTAACAGAAAAAAGTATTTTTAGCATGATGTCTGTCCGTCCGTCCGTCCGTATAGATGTGTACAGCCTGAACGACTCAACGGATTTTGATGAAATTTGGTATATTTACTTAATGCATCAGTGGGATGAATTGATCAACTTTTGGTGCAAATCCGGAAACCGGAAGTGCTAGTATTGCCGATCGAAGAGAGGAAGTGAAGGGTTATTTTCATATCAAATTTCACGTGAGGACATATCTCCACGTGTTATGCACTTTGTATTGGTTTTATCCTCGAGAAAAATCATCTTCATTAGTTTTTTCTTAATTTAAAATTATATGACGTCACCCAGCACTTCATGACGTCACAGCCAGCCCTTATATATTATAAATAAAATAAAATTAAAAATATTTATATTATATCCATATCTGTTTTTTTTTAACATTTAAAATATCAGTTAACCGGAAGTAGCACTTTATTCTATATATATATATATATATATATATATATATATATATATATATAAATGTTACCAAATATCAAATTTGACACCAATAAACTAATACGAACTGGCTCTTTATCAATACCAAGTTTACACATTCTAAATATTCATTCACAACTCTTTATACCTATTTATATGCGGGAAAGTCTAGGGGAGTGTTTAAGCAAGATTAAATCTCCCGCAAATTCGCTATTTTGATATTTTGAAAAATTCTAGTGGCGGAGTAGGCAAACACATGGCTAAGAAATTTAAATGTGTTTGTGCAGTCTAGCGTTTTTGGGTCTTTGGTCTTGTTATGTTCATTTCATTTCTTTTGAACACGTGTTCTGCCTATTTTGTGTTTGGTTCCCGCATGGAGAGGTCGAATTGGAAAACCTCTCAGATCGAACAGAAACCGTTTTTGGGTTTGTAAAAATTCTCCTTTCCTTAATTCTTGCTGCTCAGGTTGTATTAAAATTACTATATTAATTAATTTGTTAATGTTTTAATAAACCTTATTTCATAATTTAATTTAATTTTTTTTACATATTTGAGGTCCAGTGGAGAAATATTGTGCGATCTCCATTATACTTCATTTGTTTATTCTTTTATTGAATTGTTAATTTGTTAATTTAAGTTAGGATTATTTGCTTTATTTGCTTTCATCGCAAACCTAATTGTATACTGCTTTTTTTATCTTTTTAACTTTTATAATATACACTGCTTTATATAAATATATCAGAAAAACGAGATTAAAATTGTTTTATTTACTAATTCTTTCTTTATACCTTAAGGAAATTTAGGTGGGTTAAATTGATTGTGGTTGGAGAGCTTCCAGCGTTTTTATTTCTTGTTTTATTTAAATAAGAATTAGAAGCCTCGTATCTGCATAATTCTGATCACCCAGAGACGATTTGTGTATTTCTTATAATTTAAGAAATTATATGAGTCTAACTGGTCTATTGGTAAGTATCGTTTGAATTAAAAGGTTTTGTTAATTTTCCTTTTTGATAAAACAAAATTAACTGGCGACCTTGACTAAACCTTGCATTTGAATTATATTATATTATTATAATATAAAATAACCACCCCCATTGTTAACGCAAAGAAGGGAATTGATTTATGCACTGAAGCATATTTTCAATTGGCACCTTCTTTGCCCTAACAGGGAGGACACTCCCGCTTATTATTTATAAGATTGACGTGTGACTAAAAGTAAAATGTGATTTTCATTAAATTTGAAATTTTAATAATATAATATTTTCAAGCGATTAAATAAATTATTTTTTTTTTATATTTTTATTTTTTATTTTATTTTAATACAAACATTTTTTACTTCATTTTAAAAAATTAACTGGAGTGTCTCCACTCGACTATCTCGCAAATTTGAACTTGATTAAATAACATAATATATTATATTTAAATTAAATTTAATTAATTATAAATAATAAATTAAAATTAATAAATAATATTTATTAAACCAGCGCATGTTTGGCTCTTTGGTGATGACACCTCGTCACGTGTTGGCGCGTGAGATTTGCCGTGTTAAAAAATTAATTCTGATACTTTCAGCAATTCAATCAAGCTGAAATTCTATATCAATAGCAGTTTTATACAATTTTTAATCATGTGAAAATCTATCAAACATATATCTTTATTTTTACGGTCACTTTAGAGGAAAAAAAATCAAAACGTTGTAGGTAATGACCCTCTTCCGGTTGAGCTACATTTCTGAAAAGTTGATAGAAAACTATGAATTTTGAATAATGTCCATGTTCCAAATTTCATGATTCTAGCTCAAACCGTTTTCTACATACACACACACACACACACACACATACACACACACAGACATTTTTCTCAACCTTTGTGAAAATGATTCAGGAACCTTCAAAACGTATAAAAACATCAAAATCTCGACATCGAAAATTTTCGTGATCGCAATACTATCTCAGGCGAGCTAGTAAAAAAATACAAAAATACAAAAAAAAAAACAAAAGAAATATCTACATCAATTCCATAAATTAAATGAAAATAATTGTTAAACTAAATTTTAAAACAACTCATATTATTGTAATAATCAATAGTAATTGATATTTTGAATTTTTTTAGCAAATTTATCTATTAATTCACTATCAATCGATCTATTTCAAGAAGTAATAGTATAATAGTAATTCTTCAACTATCTCTCCTTTTTCAAAGAGTCACTCCTTTCCATTAAATTAATATAAATTATTTTTTCAATACCGATGTGTGATATCGTGTTCTTTATTTATTAATCATATTTACAAAATTCTTTGCCATCATTTCTTTGATGTTCAACATAAATACACATACCTAACCTATACATAATAATTTTATACTTTATATATAATAAATATAAATTAATAGATATATTTTTGTGTTTGTGTGTGTGTGTGTGAAAATGATTATTTTACTTTTTTTCAATACTTTTAGTGCTTTTTACGTATTTTATTATAAATGAATATTAATTTATTTACTATATAATAATATATGAGATATAAAAAAAAATAAAAATATAAAATCATTTTCAATTTAAAATGTGAACAAATCTAATCTAAGTTATAAATTTTATTTAATCAGAATATCTTAATTATTATTATTGAAATAAGAATTTTAAATGGATGGTTGGTTTGTTAGGGGGAGAGAGAGAGAGAGAAAGGGAGAGAAATTTTCTGGTAAGATTTAATTAAAATCCCATTGAAGAAAAGAGAAAGAAGTTCAAAAAGAGGAGTTAAAATGGTTGAATGATGGAAATCAGCCACTTTGCAGATAAATTAAATGACTTGCCATCATTAATGTTTGCTCATTAGACATCCATCGGATGCGAATGAGATTTATCTTTTAAAGTTTAGAAAAGGAATAAAATTTAGAAGGACATAAGTCAATTTTTTTTGTTTTGTAAATATATTATAAAATTAATAATAATTTTATAATTTTATTCTAATATACATGTGGGAAGTGAAAGATGTGGATGGCCGAAGAACTCTAAATGACGGGGGTGTCGCGAACACTCTCACCCCACTCCCTTTGGGAAGGGCTGTTTCTTTACCCAGTAACTCACCTCAACCCCAATCATGTTTGATACCAGGCCTTTGGTGATGACGTTCAAGGGAAAGTCTCCCGACCCTTCTCCCTCCACAATAATAAAATAAGTTTTTATAGAAAAGCCCAAACAAGAAGTCTTCCTCTTGCTCTCTCTCTCTCTCTCTCTGAAAAATTTGCCTTAGACACCGAATCGACCCTCTCCACATCCTCTACATACACATATATATATATATATATATATATATATGTTGGTTTAGGTTTCCGTGAATTTTATTGTTATTATTATTATCAGATTTATCAGGGATATATTCACGTATTTTTGTGAGATTGTTTTCTCGACGTTTCGGCACCCATTTTGGCGCCATTTTCAAGAGATTATTTACGCCCTGAACCTGCCTCCGTCCTGGAAATTAGCTCTAAAATCCCAACCTCCCATAAAAACTCAAACCCAAAACAATTCACAAACTCTTAAAAATATTGCCAATAACAAAGTTGATCGCACAAACAGCTGGAATTCCCGCCTCAGATCCAGAATCAATATAATTCCCGACATTAAGTTAAGCTCCGCCCACCTAAGTACACAAAAGCCCACTGCGCATGCGCAGGTAGCAAGCTCAGATAGAATCACAAGCATCAGTCCTCAGTTGGCCTCGGACTGTTGTCCAGTGCGGACGTGTGCTGGTCTCAGGATTGCCCAGGATTCTTCGGAGCTCTACAGCAACGCAGTGAGTACAAAACCACCCAACCTATCAACCCAAAATCCCGATATTAACCCTTGGTCACACAGACTAAGACCCAGAATCCCAAAAATATTCCCACCTAAATAATCTCTTGAAAATGGCGCCAAAATGGGTGCCGAAACGTCGAGAAAACAATCTCACAAAAATACGTGATTATATCCCTGATAAATCTGTGGCTCTACACAACGCAAAAATTCTTGACCGACCGCAGCAACCAAATTTCTCCAAGCGTTCCTATCCTGAGCAACTCCCATCCAATTCCTATTTTCTTCTTAAATACCTTCCTAAACCATCTTCTTATCCATCCAAGACGTTCTTGATCTTCCAACCGGACGTTTCCCAATCGGTCTCCTCCCAAATATAAACTTTTTCATATGTACGAACAAATAGTAGTAATAATACGTCCGTACGATTAGTAGAGGTAGAGATATGATTCAATAAGAAACAAAAATGATACATATATAAATACTTTGCTGGATCATTCACAATTTTTTCGATGAAATGAATCAATAATAAAATAATTGCTACTTCTAGAATTTTTATGAAAATAAATCAAAATTATTATATGTTTAATGGGAATGTCATTGAAAGATTGAATATTCCTATAAATTATAATAAATATTCATTTTATTGATTTTATAAACTTTAAGAGGTGTTTAGTTCATTTGCATTTTTATCATCATATTTTAAATTTTGAACTTTACCAGTTAATGAGGATTATGAATGTTTGGCAGTTTCCAAAATAAACAAGAGAATGGAAATAGAATAAAGTTTTTAAACCTTTATATTTTTTTCTCCTTTCATTCGTTATCCACTCATTTCTTTTTTTTTTTTTTTTTTACTTTATCAAGGGGATGATTCTCTCTCTCTCTCTCTCTCTTCCTATACTATTCATATACATATTTCATAGTCTTTCGTGTTGTATTATTATTTATTGATGGTACATTATATAACGTTAGATACATCACTAAAAATGTTTACATAGCATTTTATTTGAAATAAATCTGTTAATAAAAATTACACTTTTATTTTTAGTTAAAGGAAAAGGAAGAAAAGAAATCATTCATTTAAATGGGTCAAGTATGTTTCTAGATTTCATAAATTATTATTACCTGTATAATAGAAAGATTCAATTTCTTTTTCAAATCTAAAATCACAATATTAAACAAAATTGTAATCAAAGGACATTTTTTGAAATTGTTATATATATTTACTATGAACCATTCTTAAACATACTATGTATAATTTTTAAAAGGGTATGTATCTTTCTTATTTTATTATACTAGCAAAAATTGTATATATATGTTGGTTTAGATTTCCGTGATTGTTATTGTTATTATTACTATCAGATTTATCAGGGATATAATCACGTATTTTTGTGAGATTGTTTTCTCGACGTTTCGGCACCCATTTTGGCGCCATTTTCAGGGGTTATTTAGGCGGGAATATTTTTGAGATTCTAAATGTATTGACTAATGGGCAAATATTCACAATTCATAATTGAAAACAAAATCATGATTTATAAACAAATCTATTGAATTATTTAGTGGACAATTTAATAGAAAAATATATGTACAAGAAAACATCAAGAAAGAAATCACGTTAATCCGAAAGAATGCATCCATCCTCTTACGACTGGAAGGGTTGGGAAATCTAAAAAATCTGGAATGTCTCTACTCGACTATCTCGCAATTTGATTTGGATTAAATAACATAATAATGACCGGGAGCTTAGCCGCGAGGTTATAGTGACCGGTCCGCCGACTCGAGTTCGAGTGTTCAAACCTCGCTGAGTGCATCGATATATAAATCGATATATATAAGTATAGATATAAGAATAATAAAGAAGGCTGGCTAAAATGGTGATAATCCGAAAGCCAAATAAATAATAATAAAAAAAAAAAAAAAAAAAAAAATAACATAATATATTATATTTAAATTAAATTGAATTAATTAAATTAATAAATAATATTTATTAAACCAGCTCGTGTTTGGCTCTTTGTTGATGGCACCACGTCACGTGCTGGCGCGTGATTGGCAGTCAACGTATTAAAAACTTAATTCCGGTACATTCAGCGATTCAATCAAGCTGAAATTCTATATATATAGCAGTTTTATACAATTTTTAATCATGTGAAAAATTATCAAACATATATCTTTATTTTTACGGTCGGTTTAGATGAAAAAAAAATGAAAACGTGACCCTCTTCCGAATAAGCTACATTTCTCAAAAGTTGATAGAAAAACTACGAATTTGAATCAACTCATAAATGACAAACGAATACGACATTAATTTCCGGTCCTTGTATTATTATAGCATTAACCAAGACTTGGCTAAAATTTTTTGAATTAATTTTATTTTAAAATTAAAAGGGCTTATTTATTTGCTAATATTATATTTTTCAAAATCATTGGAGTTTTATTATTTTTTGCCACCAGGAATTTCTCTTTGCTCCTATTGCTCTAATTATAATCATAAAATCATTATTATTATCAATTGTTCGTACTCTTCCATCGTATTATCATTTTGCTTTAATTTTTTATTAAATTGTTTATTTTGTTAAATTAAAGCCAACATGAATTGCTTTATTATTTTAATCCTTAACCAATTAAATTTAGATAAATTATTATTATATAATTTTCCTTGGTGAATTCCTATTGCCTTGTCCAATCATACATTTTTATAGAAAATCTTGCTGGCAGTCAATTCTAGATTCCTATTACTCGAATTCCCTTCATTCATATTATTTTTATTCCATTTAGGTGTTTTTCATTTACATTATTGGCAACGCAATGGATCCTTTTAACCTGTGAATCTTGTCTTTTCAGACTTTCGATCACAGGTGTTTTTATCCCAAATTTTTTTATTTTTACATTTACCCTTTTATGCCTTGTCTTTTCATTAATTTAACATAAAATAAAATATACAACAAATTGACTGATTAAATTAAAAAAAAAAATATTTTAAATATGAACACAAAATGATATGAATGTTTTAATATACTCACAAATGTATTTATTAAAGCTTTTGTGGTTATTTTGATAATTATTAAGGGAATTTTTATTAAAAGACCATATTGTTTGTATACAATTATTTATTAAATTAAAATAACTGTATAACGTTTCGACTGCTTATTCTGCAGTCGTTTTCAAGCACTGTACGCTTGCTCCGATTCAAGCGGACTGACTCATGAACCCAAAAATTGGCGCCAATATCACTGCCTATATAAGAGCTGGCATCACCCATCATGAGTCAGTCCGCTTGAATCGGAGCAAGCGTACGGTACTTGAAAACGACTGCAGAATAAGCAGTCGAAACGTTATACAGTTATTTTAATTTAATAAATAATTGTATACAAACAATGTGGTCTTTTAATAAAAATTCCCTTAATAATTATTTTAATATACTAATTGAAATAATAAAATAAATGCAAAAACATAATAATATTACTCGTACATACCGACTTTCAAACAAATACTATGTAACACTTCGAGGTTAGAGGGGCCTGAGCAGCTATTTAGTATATATAACATATATACTATATTCCTAAGGTGACCAACCGTCCTCCTTTTTGATATCTGTTCCGTTTTTTGAAATATTTAGGACAATTCGTACTTTTTTTCAAAATTTTTTCAATTTATCTCTAAACAAAAAAGGTCAAACGTTTTCTGAATTAAGTTTTTGAACATTTCCGAATTTTTTCAAAAATTTTTTTCAATTTGGTTTCAAAGGTAAAATGTCCTGATTTGGTGTTTTCAAAAAATGGTCACCTTAATAGTCCTAAATATATATAATTTATTAAATGAATTAAAAATTTTATAATAATTTGTTATCGAAAATATTTGATATTAAGAATAATTGATTTATCCGGAATATTAAGTTACAATTTAATTATTATTTTTTTTTTAATTTATTATTCATTTATTGATTTTATTGTTGAAAAATATATTATTGATTTCCTATTGTATTGTCATACGATCAACAACTTAAAAAAATGCTATTTGACCAGGAATAAATGCTTATTTGTTTAAATTATTATATTTTGTTTATGAATTTCAAACCATTGAATATATAATTGAATCATTACTGATAAATATTCAAAAAAAAAAAAAAAAAAATTTCTCTCTCTCTCTCAACCTCTGTTATTCGGGCTCATGTCGATTGTAATCGAAATTCTAATATTATACGTTTATAATGTAAATAAATTTAAGATATTAATGTAATGTTTTTTATTAACTGTTAAAAATATTATTATTAGATTACAAACTATATCTAACAATAAGTATATTTTAAATTACTGTAAAAATAATCTACATATATAAAAAAAGGTTTTTGTCTGCGCGTTGCCCAAAATTTAAAAATATTTGCATATCATCGCGTTCCATGATCTCTAGAATCCAAAAGTGACTTTAGAATTTTTCATGTCTGTCTGTCCGGAAATTATGACCATAAAGACTCAAAATTGGCTGAACCGATTTCGATGAAATTAAATCACAATATTTTTGCATATCTCTATTTGCATATAGGCTATATATTATATCAATATCTATTTAATAACCGCATGAAATTAATTTTTAAAAATTTGATATTTAAAGGTTCTATTTATTGTATTCTTTGCGCTGATGAATCACAACATGTACATATAAAATTAAAAATTAAAAGAGAAAATGTAGTCACAAAATAAAAATAATTGATAAATAAAAAAAAAAATAAATTCTTCAATTTAAAACAAAAAACTGCGTAAACAATATATTTATATTTAAATATTGTTATTGTTATTATGTGGTATTTTGTATTTGTACAGACTAGAAAAAGTAATAAAAAGATGGATTTAAAATTTTTTATATAAACACATAACAAAAACACACCCAGACAAATTTTATAATACTTAATGGTTATTGTTATATAAGGATTAACTACTAATTTGTGGAATGTTTTGTAATAAAAAATCAAATATTTGTTTGTGTGTGTGTGAAAAAAGACAATTAATAACAACAAGAAATAACAAAAAGAACAAATAAATAAATCAATGGCTTACTCATCAAAATGGAATAGATAGATCGCTGAAGGATCTATTAACGGTTGTTGGAGATGCATTCTAAATGAGACTAAACTTCAAATGTTAAAATTTGTGTAGTTATCAGCGTGTTGCTGCTTCCCTTTTCTCTCTCTCTCTCTCTCTTCTTTTGACTTGGAAATGTCTATAATATATACACTCACGCATGTGTTTTAAGAAATGCTCAACCCCATCTTGAACTGGCCGTCTTCTTTTTTAGACCATCAGAGAGAGAGAGAGAGAGAGAGAGAAAGAGAGGAGACTACTACTACTAGTATTATTAGTAGTAGTAGCCACTTTTATTAAACAGCTAATGCTTTCAAGGGTGCCCTTGAGAGACATCAAACAATCTCAACGTGGAGAAAATAAAATGGAACAATTTCTAATTGTAATTAAGAATAAGAATTTTTTCTTCTTCATTTTCTATATTATATATATATATTATATTATATTATATAAATGATTTTTTGTCTCCACATTTTGCTCAGTATTTAATATTTTGTGTAATAAATTCACACATTTTATGATCTATAAGATCCTTATTTGGACTTGAGAATGTTTCATGTCTATCTGTCTGCATATCAGTCCAGAAAATTGTGACGTTATAGAGTCAAAATTGGCTGAAACGATTACTATGAAATTAGCCCATAGGCTATATATATATATATATATTATATCAATATCCATTTCCGACAATGAATATAAAATTAATAATTCTGGCAATTCCCATACAAGGAATAATTATAATATTGAAATTGTTATTTTATTTTCTAATATTCAAATATCATTTCAATGATTTAATTTGTTTTAAAAGTTTTCAATTCAATTAATTAAAAAAAATATTTAGATCATATTTATCTTCAATTATTATTTATTTATTCTTATTTTATATGAATATTTCTTCTTTTCTATTGAAATGGGAAGAGTATAAATTTTGTCTAGGTACCTATGTCTAATAAATAAAAAAGAGAAATTATTATTATTTTTTAGTGTAAAATTTTTTCTAGAGAATAGGGGGCAGGGCCCATTGTCTAGGTGATTACATCACAAAATGCCTTCTTCACATAAGGAAGACCTATTTAGTTGTTCATTGATCACTTGAATCTGTTATATTGGTCTGAATTTTATTTCTTCTCATAAAACTTCTTATTTAACAAAGATAAGAGAAAGACTAGATAATTTTTACTAACGCGTCAGAGATATTAGTAATGTGATCATACAAATTTTCGATGTTGAGATTTTCATGTTTTTATACGTTTTCAAGGTTCCTGAAACAATTTCACATAAAAATTGTATAGAACTGCTATATATAGAATTTCAGCTTGATTGAATCGCTGAAAGTATCGGAATTAATTTTTTAACACTGCAAATCACGCGCCAACACGTGACGTGGTGCCATCAATAAAAAGAGCCAAACATGCGCTGATTTAATAAATATTATTTATTAATTTTAATTTATAATTTATAACGAATTAAATTTAATTTAAATATAATATATTATGTTATTTAATCCAATTCAAATTTGCGAGATAGTCGAGTGGAGACACTCCAGCTTATTTTCTTTGTTGCTCACTCGTGTTTACTATTTAATATGGAAAGGCAACGGAATTACTTGAATCTGTCAGGATATATTTATGGAACTTTTCGAACTAACACAGTTAAACCATCTCCCTTGGAAGAAAATCTCATATAAAGTATTCACGATTGGGCTTCTAGAAGATACAGAGATCGATTCACACAGATGGCTTTAGTAAAGCCATCGATACCCATCGACACTCTCGTCACCCTCGTGTCTATTCTAATCTAAGATTAATTCCAATAAAAATGAACTTTACTCAAAATTCCATGTAATATAAGAATATACAATACAAAAATATAATAGAAGAGAATTCTTGAAAATATTTAATAGTAAATCTATAAAATTGACAAATTTATTAGATAATAAAATAAATATTTCAATGATATTCATTGTACTATTAAAATCACGCAGAGGTAATAAAAAATAAATGTAACTTCTTGTTGAATTGAATATTTTTATTATTTTTTTTTATTTTTTATAAATTTCTTCTGACCAGAGCTAAGATTGATTTAGTAATCATTAAATACACATTTAATTCAATTTTTCTTTTAAAATATTTTTATAAATTTTTTTCAAATAATTAATTAATAAATTAATAGAGAATTCATTATTTACTTTTATTTAATTACACAAGAATATTTTACTTTTTTATTATTATTATTATCATTATTAATATTTCCATTCTCTACTTAAAACAATAAATAGATGATTATTTTTTATAATTAAAAATAATTAAAATATCTCCCCCCTCCCACCCCATGCATATGGATAGACCTTTTTCACATTTACAGGTTCTGGAATATGTAATTAGACAAATTGGGGAAAAATCAAACGGAATTGAATTAAACAAAAAAGTTCAAATATTATGTTACGCAGACGACTTAAATATTATAGGAGATTCGGCAATTACAATTATAGATTGCGTAGAAAAATTAATTGAAGCAGGAAAAGAGGTGGGACTGGAAATTAATAATGCTAAGACAAAGTATTTATATTAGTAACAGAAAGGAATAGTATTAACACACAAAGGCTTAACATACAAGATATAGAATTTGAAAATGTAGAAAAATTTAAATATTATTTAGGTTCTGTGATAACGAAAGATAATAATATTCGAGATGAGTTTAAAGCGAGGTTGCAATCGAGAAACGCCTGTTATGGGCTTATCGCGTCAAAATTATTATCAAAGGGAAAAAAATTAAAATAAATAAAAGAATTATCTTGCCGATTGTATTATATGGGTGTGAGGCATGGTCTATGACCTTAGGAGACGAGAGTAGATTTAGAGAATTTGAGAATTTGAGCCAAAGAAAGATGAAGTCACCAGGGAATGACGGAGACTGCATAACAAGGAATTGCATGACCTTCAGATATAGTTAGAATTATAAAATCGAGAAGGCTGCGATGAGCAGGACATGTGGCTAGAATGGGAGAGGAAAGAATGGCGAAAAATATATTGGTCGGGAGACCGATTGGGAGATCGAGGACGCGGTGGGTGGATAATGTAGGAAGGGACGAAGGGAAGAGATAGGAGAAGAACTTTCGAGTTCCGTAAAGCCACAGAGATAGATAATATAATTTTATTGAAAATGACAAGAAAAAAAAAGATATAATAAAGTGTAAGTAATGATATGATGATAAATTTAATATTTGATCTCAGATGTTGTTATATTGATAAAATATTGCTTTTTCTATAAAAATTACATAAATTACTTTTCAAAGCAACAAAAATAATAAAATCTATTCAAGTGTAATGTATGTAGTAGTTGTAACGGGTTAATTATAATTATATTTTATTATATCTATCTTATTTATTTATTTATTTATTAAATTTGATATTTTTACTATTAAAAATTCAATAGAATATTATTTATTATTTTCCAGGTAAATCATTTCAAAGATAGAGAGAGAGAGAGAAGAATGAGAGACTGCAATTGAGGTAAAACGGTCAAAAAGTCAAAAGGTCACTAGAGGTAGAAAATTTATTCTTTTATTTTTAGCAATTTTTATACAAAAAATAAAAAAAAAATTATTTAAATAATAATAATAAATTTATAAACAAAAGTAATAATGTCACACAAAAAAAAAAAAAAAAAATATTTTTTCTTTCAAGTTTTTGGTACATTTAAGAAGTATACGAGTATAATTCTGACTTATTTTTTATTGTATGTTTGTTTGAAAGTTTTTTGAAAATATTTCTAATTATATATTATTTAAGCAAGTAAGTATATTTACTATGTATATATCAGTATAAAATAATAATTAACAAAAAAAAATAATAATTGTAAATTTTATATGTTATATTGTTTTTTATCTACAATCGAATGTATTTCAATTTATATATTATATAAATCAAATGTAATATAAATTAAATTTTAAAATCAAATGAAAATAATGATTCAAATATAAAAAGTTTTTCTAAAATAAAATCCAATACTTATTTATTAAATAAATATAATAAATAATATGTAAAACATTTAATTACATACTTTTTGTTTATTATTGTATTAATTTCATTTTATATTTGAATAATTAAAAAAAAACAAATCATAGACAATTTTATTAAATAATGTAGGTAATAATATTTCTTCGTCTTCTTATTCTTAATATTATTATTATTATTATTTTAGAATCTCTCTTCTGTTAATTTCCAGAATTCTCAATAATAATACAACCAATGGAATAAATACGTATGTACAGTAGATAATTAAGAATAAATCAAATCTATTTTAAATAATTAGAAAAGTTTTCATATACAAGAATAACTGTGAATTATTCATCATCAATGGGACTAAATGACTCGTTTCAATTCAATCATTCATTCTTTTCTATACGATATCTAATACTCGTATTATTTAAAATTCGATAACGTGATTAATAATAACTTGTTAAATAATATTATACCTGGTATATATTTATTTTACAAAAAATAATTATAATAGATAACAAATTTAATTTTCCCAATAAGAAATACATCTAAAAACCAAGTAATTCATTCCAAAAAAAATAAATAATAATAATCCTATGAAAACTAATTGATAGTTTATTTTTTAGAATTTTGATCATTTTATTATAATTTCGATTTCTAAACTGTGATTTGCTTTGTAATCGTATGCCCTTTTTACCGACCGACGATAGTAAGCAGTGCCGCCCTAACCACAGGGCTAAATGGGCTATAGCCCCAGGGCGCAAGCCTTTTAAGGCGGCAATTTTTTATTTGCGATATAGTATTTTCTTAGGAAGAAGGGCGCATTATTTTTAAGACGGCCCTGATAGTAAGGGAGGTATTGTTTTCACACCAAATTTGTAATGTGGAGATTTTTACATATCTCCACGAATCATGCATTTTCTTAACAGAAAAAAGTATTTTTAGCATGATGTCTGTCCGTCCGTCTGTCCGTCCGTATAGATGTGTACAGCCTGAACGGCTCAACCGATTTTGATGAAATTTTGTATATTTACTTAATGCATCAGTGGGATGAATGGATCAACTTTTGGTGCAAATCCGGAAACTGGAAGTGGTAGTATTAGCGATCGACGATAGGAAGGAAAGGGTTATTTTCACACCAAAGGAGATTTTTTTATATATCACCACGAATCATGCACTTTGTGGTGGTTTTATTCTCTTATTAGTTTTTTTCTTAATTTAAAATTATATGACGTCATCCAGCCATTCATGACGTCACAGCCTGGTCTTACATATATATTATAAATAAAATAAAATTAAAAATATTTATTTTATATCCATATCTGTTTTTTTTATTCTATTTTAGTTGTTATTATTTTTGTATTTGATTAATGAACGTCAATAATAATAAATTTCTGGAAGGAATCTCATTTAAATTTTCTTCTTTTTTTTTATGTAACACATTTGTAAAATATATTTTCTCAAAAGAATGTAAAATTTGTTAAACAGAAGAAGACAGAGCGAGAAGAAATATATGTAGTAATGTGGAAAGAGTTGTATTGTTGTCTAGGGTAAATTTTCTCGATAGAGCAACAGGAGGGCTTCTTGTTTGGGCTTTTCTATAAAATGGTTTATTTACAAAGAAATATACATGTACAAATACAAACAAATCAATACATTATCATAGCCAAGTAATCGAACAATCAAGAATCTAAGAAGAATCCCCTGCAGGAGTTGGCGTTTCAATTTCTATATCTTAGAAGGGGTGGGAGACTTTCTCCTGGACGTCACCAAAGGCCCTGTATCAAGCATGATCAGGGGTGAGGGACCCGCGGCGTTTCCGCTACCCCTCAGGTTGCATTTTACAACCAGGGACAAGGAAGTTGAGTGAGGAGGTTGAAACACCCTTGTCGCCAACATCCCTTGACCTCGGTTTCAATTCCCACATATATATATATATATATATATATTAAAACGATTAATTTTCTTCCTCTTCTATTTTTTCTTCATTCAGATTCAGATCAAGAAGAAGAAATAATTTTTTTTATAGATATAAATAGATTTTATTTTATAAGTAATAATTACATATATTCAATGTAGGTGAGTGGAGTGAGCCCTCCTATTGGGGGGAATGGTGGGGAAAAACGATAATTTATGAGAAATATTTCTATCAATTATTTTTGAAGGTGTGAGTGGTTATTTTTTATTTTAATTTTTCTTTTTTAAAAGTACACATTTATATCTTTTAATTTAAAGTAAAATAATTGTAGAAATTATTATAATTTAAAATGTTACACTTTTAACAAGATTGAATTAGGATTACACTAATCTTATTCCAATCTTTGATTAGTTCAATATTGAGGTATGTAATTGTTTCTTTGACTTTAAATTGTTGTAACATGCTCACTTGATTTGTTTTTGTTTTTTGAAGTTTAATTTCATTTTTTTTTTAAATTTATTTATTCTTATATTTGAATATTATAAAACTCACTATAATCAAATAAAGAATAAAACACACACACAAAAAAAAAGAAAGATTATTCTATATAATTATTATTATTATTTAATTTATTAAGAAATGATTTCCAACTAATTTAATAATTCCCTAAAAATTTATTTGAAATGCCAAGTTTAATTTTAAGTTGACACATGTTAAATTAAAGCATTTTCTCAAGGGAGATGAGAATACGATAAATGAGAAAGTCACTCAACCACCACCACTTTCTTTCTCTAACAAATATTCATTCCATTCCTTCTCCTACTTCAACCTTTCAACAACTTTGCCAATTTCTTCCCAAATGTAAATTTTCTAATTGTTCAAAAAAAAAAAAAACAAACTTTTAAATTGTAATTGTAGATTGATTTTTTTTATGTTTATGGTATTTTTAAAATAGCAATGTTGTTAACGCCTCTCCCTGATTTAGATTTATTTATTTTAAGGTCAATTTATTTTTATATAAATTTGTAATTTTTTCCTTTTTAAATATGCATGTTTTTTTTTTTATTATATTGGTATGCCATGTGTTGAGTTTAGTGGCTACTTTAACACCACTAGTCACATGACTCCTCACAGCCAATCACCATGCTCGATTTTGGCCCATGGCGCCAACGGCTAGCTACCTTGAACCAGAAGTGATCTCTCTCACTTGCTTTTAGCACTTGCTTGTGTGACTTTGTCTTGAGAACTTGTACTTTGAACGTGGATTCCTTTTCCACGCTTTTTAGGTGTAAATTCGCCATTTCGTTGTTAAACACGTGGAGACACTGTGTTTCAATTATTATTACTATATTTTTTGTAATTTGTTTGTTTTAGCTGAGTATTAGCAAGCATTTATTTCTTTTATTTTTATATTTTAATTTTATTTTAGTTTCTTTACTTTATATTAATTTTTATTTAATTAAATACATTTTATAGCGTGGCAACGAACACTTATCTTTTATTTAGAAAAAGTGAACCTAATCTTTCCTTTGCAGGCCCATATGTTAGCATCGGATATTTGATTAATTTAATTTGTTATTGCTTTACGATTTTGGATGTTCAAAGCGATTCTCCTAAGCGCTAATAGTCAAACGTACTGCACTCTTTGGTGAAGTATATTTAAGGGTTCCTTTCCCAAATAATTTATTTTATTCCACGTGTGAAAGAGTTGAGAATTCTTTTTTTTAACTCCTTCATTAGTGGCACAGGTGGTCCGACAGGCTGAAATATATTTTATATAATCAGCGGCTTGTCCATACCCCTTTAAATTGGCGACCGTTGACCACAGGACTGCGCGGGAGTTTCGGTTGGATACCCATATCGAAAAGTACATGTTCACTTTTTTTAATTCATTTATTATATATATTTTTTTTTTAGTTTTTATACATTTTTAAAATGTCCAGCACTCCATCCTCAGTTTTATTTCTGTATGCACATGCAGATGAGGTGGTAGATGATTGGACATTATTAAACCTTAATTTGGAAGACATTAAAAGTCTTGTGCAGTCAATCAATGATTTACCAGACTTGAGCTACTCAAGGCTGGTAAACAAGATTGAAAAAACGTTGAACGAAATCGAAACGTTTCGTTTAAATATTTTTAAATCAAAATTGAACAATGAGGTACAAGTCCAACCAATATTAACATTAATTAAAGCTGAATTGTTATTTTTAAATACAATTCAGCTTAAAAACATTTCAGCAAGTGATAATGGGCCAAAGTTTGATTTGAACGCCACGTTTAATGCCCAAAGTGCAAATACGGTGAACCTACCAAAACTTAATTTACCCATATTTAGAGGTTCACTTGAAGAGTATATTCCCTTCAAGAACCAATTTGAAGCAGCCGTTACCAACAATCTGCAGCTATCCGCTTCCCAAAAGCTGCAGTATTTAAAATCTTACCTGGCGGGACCAGCAAAGGATCTCATCAACCATTTACCGACTTCCGACGAGAATTTTACCATCGCTTTCGATATGTTGGAAGCTAAGTATTATAATTATCGCAAGATTGTTTTCAATCTTGTCGATAAATTTTTAAATTTAAAACCTATTAAAACTCCCAGTGCTGAATCTTACACTGGGTTAGTTTCTACGGTAAGAGAAACGATTTTGCAATTGGAAAATTTAAAAATTGATACTGAGGCTTGGAACCATTTCCTTGTGAGATTGGTTACCTCAAAATTGGATGAGCATACTCATCAAAAGTGGATTTTTTCCCTTAATAAGGATGAAATTCCAAAATTGAAAAAAGTTTTGGAATTTTTAGATAAATTAGCTGACTCTTTCCACGAGACTCATGCTAATAAATTTTCCATTAATTATAATAATAATTATACCAATAATAATCCAAATGCAAATTCGTTTCATAAAAGAAACAACAAAGTTTTTAATGTTAGAAATACTGAAAGCAAGAATAAAAATAATTATATAAAATGTACTATGTGCAGAGGTGCACATTATTTACAAGGCTGTAAAAATTTCTTGAATTTATCTGTTAAAGATAAAATTAAATTTGTAAAGGAGAACAAATTGTGTTCTCTATGCTTTTCTAAAAAACACTCTTCAAAGCAATGCAAATGGAGTAACTGTAAATTATGTAATAATCCCCACAATTTTCTTTTACATATTTTTAGAGATAAAACTCGTCGGGGATCTTCTAGATCACCTACACAGAGTACAAAGGATGATGCGTCAGTGGGTAGCAACTCCAGGTCATCCTCTCCACAAGAAAATCCTGCCTCTTCAAATTCCAGTGTTTATTTTTGCCGTGGAAAAAATACGACTTCTTTACTGGGCAAAGCAACAGTTATTTTAAATGATAATGCAGGTAAAACTTTTAAAGTTAAAGCCTTAATTGATATGGGCTCTGAAATCTCACTTATCTCTAACTCCTTAGTGGACAAGATGAAATTACATAAGCAATCCTCCAATATAAAACTTACTGGCATTAAAGATCAACCTTTAGGCAAAAGCAATTCTTTTGTAAAAGTCAATATTTCTTCCCCAGTTGATGATTCGTTTCATTTAAACACTACTTTCAATGTAGTGGATAATTTAAATTTAAAATTGCCATCGTTGCCATTGAAACGCAATCAATTTAATTTCGCGAAACATTTGCCTTTATCTGACCCCAGTTTCTTCTCTCCTAGTCCAGTTGATATAATCATAGGAGTTAAATTATTTAGTAAAATTATTAAACCCGAAATTATTAAAAATAAAGATAGCTCTATTATAGCTCAATCTACAGAGTTAGGGTTTGTTATGTTTGGTCAGGCTATTCCCCTTAACGTCAAATGTTTCACCATTAATAAAAAATGCCAAAATAAAAATGAAATAAGGGATGTGCTCAATATCAGAGCACAAGTTTACAAAAATTACAGGAGTTAGAATTGGTTTGGTGGAATGCATACCCTGCTTTGCCAGTGGAAGTTGTATTAAATTCTCTACCTCCCACTCCTGAAACCGTTGATCCTTAATCCATTGAATTCATTTCTCCCGGTCATTTTTCTCACCGGAGAAGCACTGACACATCTACTTTTATTAATTAAAAATCAAAATTGTAAACTTAATTCTAAAAGTTGTTATTAAAAGATCTGTGCCAGCTTTATTAGTTCATTCATTTTAATAATGTACTCTACTACTTATACATCTATATTTTTTATAAGCTAATTTTATGTAAATTACCTTTAAGTTTTGGTCAGTGATAAACTGCGTTTCTTCACTGAAGGGGGGAGGATGTTAACGCCTCTCCCTGATTTAGATTTATTTATTTTAAGGTCAATTTATTTTTATATAAATTTGTAATTTTTTCCTTTTTAAATATGCATGTTTTTTTTTTTATTATATTGGTATGCCATGTGTTGAGTTTAGTGGCTACTTTAACACCACTAGTCACATGACTCCTCACAGCCAATCACCATGCTCGATTTTGGCCCATGGCGCCAACGGCTAGCTACCTTGAACCAGAGGTGATCTCTCTCACTTGCTTTTAGCACTTGCTTGTGTGACTTTGTCTTGAGAACTTGTACTTTGAACGTGGATTCCTTTTCCACGCTTTTTAGGTGTAAATTCGCCATTTCGTTGTTAAACACGTGGAGACACTGTGTTTCAATTATTATTACTATATTTTTTGTAATTTGTTTGTTTTAGCTGAGTATTAGCAAGCATTTATTTCTTTTATTTTTATATTTTAATTTTATTTTAGTTTCTTTACTTTATATTAATTTTTATTTAATTAAATACATTTTATAGCGTGGCAACGAACACTTATCTTTTATTTAGAAAAAGTGAACCTAATCTTTCCTTTGCAGGCCCATATGTTAGCATCGGATATTTGATTAATTTAATTTGTTATTGCTTTACGATTTTGGATGTTCAAAGCGATTCTCCTAAGCGCTAATAGTCAAACGTACTGCACTCTTTGGTGAAGTATATTTAAGGGTTCCTTTCCCAAATAATTTATTTTATTCCACGTGTGAAAGAGTTGAGAATTCTTTTTTTTTAACTCCTTCATTAGTGGCACAGGTGGTCCGACAGGCTGAAATATATTTTATATAATCAGCGGCTTGTCCAAATGTATTTAATCAAAAATTGTAAGTATAATCAATAGAAATAATAATAATAATATATTTAAAAAGAATAGTACTCTAAAGGGATTTATTATATCTAAATAGAGTTATGAAATATGTATTTAAAACAATTATTTTGTGGCTTCTATTGTATGAATATGATACGTGGTCAATGACTTTAGAAAACGAAAATATGATTAAATTCTGTGAGGAGGAAAATTAAAAGTTTTGAATTATTGCTAGAGAAATGACTAAGTATTTATTAAAGCTTTTGTGGTTATTTTGATAATTATTAAGGGAATTTTTATTAAAAGACCACACATTGTATGTATAAAATTATTTATTTATTTATAGTCGTTTTCAAGTAACCGTAACCGTACGCTTGCTCCGATTCAAGAGGACTGACTCATTGTCAAGCAAGCTTGCTTTGACAATGGCTGCTGACTTCATGGTGATATTAAAAATTGGAGGGAGAAAATTGGAGACAAAAATTGGCGCCAATATCACTGCCTATATATGAGCTGACGTGTCCCATCATGAGTCAGTCCGCTTGAATCGGAGCAACCGTACGGTTACTTGAAAACGACTCCAGATTAAGCAGTCGAAACGTTGTATAGTTATTTTAATTTAATAAATAATTTCATACAAACTTTTAATAGAAATGACTAAGGTTATCTAGTAAATATAATAATGTTTTATATATAAAAAAGTTTTCTCGGGTTTTTAGCCTGTAAATTATAAAACATCAAACTTCTTTTTGTATGCTGCTTTTTTTTAAATGATTCTAAACTGTCATGATAATTGAATTTAATTCGATCAGAGAGAGAGCAAAGTGCATCTTTAAAATCGAAATTTCCGGAATCGTGCAAAAACACTCTTACTCCTAACTTCTTTGTTCACGATTTTATCACAAAGCAAGAACATAACAACTTCCTCATCAAAGTGGTTGTGAAGATAACACAAATAATAAACGCAATCTTACAACTTAGATACATGCCACAAATCTGGAAGATTGCGGATATGATCATGATTTCAAAAGTAAAACCTAAAAAGTTGGTTTTGTCTCAGTTGTTTGAAAACTTTTGCTGATGAACTGTTCTAGGACCACTGATTAGACAGATGGCCTACTTGAAAAATAGAGCATAATTTTAGTGAAACTTTTGGAATCTTGAAATTTGGAAACCACATAACTGAGTCACTACAAAATTAAATCATTCCATATCTAAAATTCAAAATCGAGAACACACAAAACGTGACTAACTCTTTTTCAGTTGTCAAAACAAACTACTAATCTAAAATGACTGATAATGTCAAGATATGAGAAACATATGGGTACCAACATAACAAAAAAAAAAAATCGAAAATTGAATGTACACAACACGCGAAAATACAAAATTCACCTTTTCTTTTGAAAAGACCTCGTCGACATAGACCTATTTTGTTATTGGTATTGTTTGGTATTTCTTTTTAGAAAAAAATATACTAAAAGATGTTCTTTATTTAAGATGATAATACCTTCATGATAATAGTTTCATAAGAGAGTGAATGAATAACACAAAATATAACCATTTTTTTCGTTCTATTGTCAAGTTCTTAATTGAGTAATTGAATAATTAGACGATTGCTTGCTGATGTGTGGCGGCGGTAATAATGATGATTATGATGATTGTGTTTATTCACTTGAGTAGATTGCATAAAAAAAAAGAAATGAACGAACGATTCGGGTGTTTGTCTAATAGTTTGTTGAATTCAGTTGCAATTAGTATCAATTAAAAAACAATATAGGTACCTGGCATAGAATCAAAATCAATTTAAAGTAGTTACACTTTTTTTTAAAAAAAACTTTTAGAGAATGCTTTACTTTGAAAATATTTACTAGCAATTGAAATATTTAAATTACATACAATTGTGCTAATCGTGTATTGGTATATGCTAACAATAATAATCATTTTGAAACAAGATAAACGACTAAAGTATACGTACCTATACATGGAGAAGGCAAGATTTAGAAAAAATGTGATATAATTATTAAAAAATTATTTTGTATTTTTTTATTTAAATTTCTATTTCTTATGCAAAGAAAATTATATTTAAAGAAAATTATTTTAGATTAGGAATATAAAGTATTTGTAAAAAATCACGTTTTTTTCATGAATTCAAAGAAAATAATTAAGATATCGATGAAATATGAATTGATTTGTGTTTAGAATCAGAAAATAAAGAAAATGATATATAAAAGAAAAATGAATCACTCGTATTTAAAAAAGTAGTATTTTCCCTATATTTGTAAAATTTCACGTTTTCTCGATGAAACAAATGAAAATAATTAAAATATGAATGAAATATAAATTGAATCCTGTTTAGAATCAGAAAATAAAAAAAATGATATATAGTAGTTAAATGATTTGCTCATATTTAAAAAATCATTCATATATTTTCGTTGAATTCATAGAGAAAACGTGAAATTTTACAAATTTTATAGGGAAAATACTACTTTTTTAAATACAAGTGATACATTTATCTATAATAAGTCATTTTCTTCAATTTTCTGATTCTAAACACGAATAATAAGATATTTTATCGAAATCTTAATTATTTTCATTGAATTCATAAAAAAGCATGAATTTTTCATAATATTTTTGCTAAATGCTAGTTTTTTAAATACAAATGTAATTTTTATTTATAATGTATCATTTTATTTCATTTTTTATTCTAAACACAAATAAATTCATCTTTCATCGATTTATTAAATATTTTCATTGCATTCATAGAGAAAACGTACATTTTTACGAATATAATAGGGAAAATCCTACTTTTATAATACGAGTGATACATTTATCTATTATATATCATTGATTTCATTTTTTTATTCTAAACACGAATCAATTCATATTTTATCGATATCATAATTTTTTTCATAGATTTCATAGAAAAAGCGTGAATTTTTCATAATATATTAGGCTAAATGACACTTTTTTAAATACAAATGTAAAATTTATTTATTATATAACAATTTCTTTCATTTTTTAATCTAAACACTAATAAATTCATATTTCATCCATTTCTTAAATATTTTCATTGAATTCATAGAGAAAACATACTTTTTTACGAATAGAATAGGGAACATCCTACTTTTGTAAATAAATGAGATAAAGTTGTCATTAATATATCAATTTATTCATTTTCTTAATTTAAAGACGATTTAATTCATATTTCATCGATTTCTTAAATATTTTCATTGAATCCATAGAGAAAACTTACTTTTTTACGAATATAATAGGGAACATCCTACTTTTGTAAATAAAAGGGATAAATTTATCATTTATATATCATTTTATTCATTTTCTTAATTTAAAGACGATTGAATTCATATTTCATCGATTTATTTTCATTGAATTCATACGGATAAGAGTGATGTACAAATATTAAATGGTAAATCCTACTTTTTTAAATACGAGAGATAAATTTATCATTTATATATCATTTTATTCATTTTCTTAATTTTAAGACAATTAAATTCATATTTCATCTAATTCTTAAATATTTTCATTGAATTAATAGAGAAAACATACCTTTTTACGAATATAATAGGGAAAATCCTACTTTTTTAAATAGCAGGTATAAATTTATCTTTTATATATAAATGTTATTTATATTTTAGAGAAAAAGCGTGATTTTTTCATTATATTTCAGGCCAAATGCTACTTTTTTAAATACAAATGTAATATTTATTTATTATATATCATTTCCAATGATTTTTGACTTTTAAACACGAATAACTTCATATTTAATCGCTATAATAATTTTTTTCATTAATTTCATAGAAAAAGCGTGAATTTTTCATAATATTTTAGGCTAAATGCTACTTTTTTATTTACAAATGTAAAAATTATTTATTTTATTGCATTTTCTTTCATTTTTTATTTTAAACACGAAAGAATTCATATTTCATCGATATCATAATTTTTTTCATTGATTTCAAAGAAAAAGCGTGAATTTTTCATAATATATTAGGCTAAATGCTACTTTTTTAAATACAAATATAAAATTTATTTATTATATATCCTTTTATTTCATTTTTACCGATCGACGATAGTAAGGGAGGTATTGTTTTCACACCAAATTTCACATGTGGAGATTTTTACATATCTCCACGAATCATGCATTTTCTTAACAGAAAAAAGTATTTTTAGCATGATGTCTGTCCGTCCGTAAGGATGTGTACAGCCTGAACGGCTCAACAGATTTTGATGAAATTTGGTATATTTACTTAATGCATCAGTGGGATGAATTGATCAACTTTTGGTGCAAATCCGGAAACCGGAAGTGGTAGTATTAGCGATCGACGATAGGAAGGGAAGGGTTATTTTCACACCAAATTTCACATGAGGAAATTTTTTTACATTTCACCACGAATGTATTGGTTTTGTCCTCGGGAAAAATCATCTTCATTATGTTTTTCTTAATTTAAAATTATATGACGTCACCCAGCCCTTCATGACGTCACAGCCTCCTTATTATGATCACGGGCAACGCTGGCTACTTCAGCTATATATTATAAATAAAATAAAATTAAAAATATTTATGTTCTATCAATATCTGTTTGTTATTACATTAATAGATATATTAAAATTATTTAAAATTGTTTCTGTAGCTGGAAATTAATTTATTTCAAACTGTCGGTCGGTTCGGACCTGGCCACAGGTCAACTTATTTATTCTAAACACGAATAAATTGATATTTCATTGATCTCATAATTTTTTTTCATTGATTTCATAGAAAAAGCGTTAAATTTTCATAATATTTTAGGCAAAATGCTATTTTTTTAAATACATATGTAAAATTTATTTATTATATATCGTTTTCTTCCATTTCTGATTTTAAATACGAATACATTCATATTTCATCGATATAAATGAAGAAAATGATACATCATATATAAATGTATCACTCGTATTTAAAAAAGTAGTTTTATCCCTATAATATTTGTAAAATTTCTCGTTTTCTCTATTTAAACAAAAAAATAATTAAGATATCGATGAACTATGACTTTATTCGTGTTGAGAATAAAAAAATGGAAAAAAATGATAAATAATAAATTTCTTTTACAATTGTATTTAAAAAAGTAGCATTTTGCCTGAAAATTAATAAAAATTCACACTTTTTCTATGAATTCAATGAAAATAATTAAAAAATCGATAACATATGAATTGATTCGTGTTTAGAATAAAAAAATGAAATCAATGATGTATAATAGATAAATGTATCACTCGTATTTAAAAAAGTAGTTTTTTCCCTATAATATTTGTAAAATTTCACGTTTTCTCTATGAATTCAATGAAAATAATTAAGATATCGATAAACTATGAATTCTTTCGTGTTTAGAATCAAAATTTAAAGAAAATGATAAATAATAAATAGATTTTACATATGTTTTTAAAAAAGTAGCATTTAGCCTAAAATATTAATCAAAATTCATGCTTTTGAAAACGATGAGTGAAAATGATTTTTCTTTATTAATTAAAATGCTCATAGTATCTATGTTCTGCAAACCTAATTTAACACAGATTGTTCCGCAATTTACCCAAATATGCATTAAAGGCTCCTAGGAGTTGCTTAAGTAAGCCAACGACTGTATGCTTTACCCTATATTATTTTATTTTTCTATTTATTTAATAATTTGTTTAATATACATTTGAATATATATATACTTAAGCATATTATGAAATTATACATTTATTACAATGAAATTTAAACATTTAAAATATTTATATGTTATACAATGTACTAATAAACTTAGGTATTGTATTTGTTTGTGTTTGTGTTATGGGAACGCAGAGCACAGCTTAATTTAATATTCGAAATATTATGTAGGTTATATAAGATTTATAATTATATTTCATTTTGGCACCTGTTGCTATTTCATTCAACTTAATACACATTTTCATTTTGGCCTAAATTCAATTACTGCGCACATATTTTATTTTAATTACATTCTCAACATTCATTCTATACGTATTGATCTGAAGATAATAATTAATATCTACAAAATTTTAAACAATTTTTTTTTTATAAATATACTTATATAATAAAATTATACCTAATATATGATAAAGTAATGTTATTGTGGATTTTCATTAATAAAAGTTTTATTTTAGTTTGTAATACCCGATGATAATTGTAAACTTTTTCAAACATATATATTTATTGTACTTAAAATAATATTTATTTATTTATAATGAAATAAAGTGTGAATGAATTGTCAAATAAATTGTGTGAAGCATATTAGATAAAAATAAAAAGTGATAAAGAAACGATGTCTGGAAAATAAGGCGGGTATGTGTGCTACTATTCAGTGTCCAAATTTAAAATAAAATAAGCTGGAGTGTCTCCCCTCGACTATCTCGCAATTTGAATTAGATTAAATAACATAATATATTATATTATATTTAAATTGAATTTAATTAATTATAAATTATAAATTAAAATTAATAAATAATATTTATTAAACCAGCGCATGTTGGGCTCTTTGTTGATGGCACCACGTCACGTGTTGGCGCGTGACATTTGCAGTGTTAAAAAATTAATTTTGGTACTTTCAGCCATAAATCAAGCTGAAATTCTATATATAGCAGTTTTATACAATTTTTAATCATGTGAAAAATTAACTATCAATCCTATATCTTTAACTTTACGGTCACTTTAGAAGAAAAAAAATCAAAACGTTGTAGGTAATGACCCTCTTCCGGTTAAGCTACATTTCTCAAAATTGATAGAAAACGACGAATTTTGAATAATGCCCGTATACCAAATTTCTTTATTCTAACTCAAACCGTTTTTGCGTATTCTTGTCTACATACACACACACACACACACACACACACACACATTTTTCTCAACCTTAGTGAAAATGACTCAGGGATCTTCAAAACATATAAAAACATCAAAATCTCAACATCGAAAATTTTCGTGATCGCAATACTATCTCTGATAAGATAGTAAGGATATATCAATGATTGAATTGACATTAATGATTGATTAGTTTCATATACAGTATATAAATATATTGATAAAATATATTTGTATTTGACAGTTATTTGAAGGTGATTATGAGTGTGTTTATTAATAATTATTTTTAATTCTAAAATACTATACTTACTATATATTATGGTTCATGTATATATAAAACAAAAAATTAGAAATAACAACAACAACAACAACAACATTATCAATTGTTTTTATGTGTGATTAGATTCAGCTTCAGCTGGTTGGTAATCTTAAAGTATGTTGTTTTTTAAAAAAGAAAACAATCAACGACAAATTATTAAGTATTACCTTTCCATTTTCATTCATCTCTTAAATATTATAATTTCATATTATTATATCATTTGTATATATTTAGAACATAATATGAAAAAAACATAAAATTGTGATAATCTTTTGCATGTGGTTTGCTTCTTTAATAGATATTTATTAAAAATCATTTGCATTTCATTATATGAATTTTATTCATATATTCTATCAAACGATTGAACTCTACTCTTCTTTTTATTATTGAATTGAATAATCAAATTTTATTTTCTTATTTTCTATGTTTAATATACCAAAAAAAAAATACTATACTCGTAAAATTAAAATAAAACACAATTTAATAATTGATATGATTATTTCTAAAGTTGATGGTCAGGGCAGGAGACTAGAATGGGAGAAGAAAGAATTGCGAAAAATATATTGTGGTGGGGAAACCGATTGGGAAACGTCCGTTTGGAAGGCCAAGGACAAGTTCGATAAGCAGACAATCTAGTAAGGGAGAGAATTAAGAGAGATGGAAGAAAATAGATGTAACTCAGGAAAGGAACACTTGAACTTTCAAGTTTCAAAGAGCCATAAGAGATAGATAGATTTCTAAACTTGTGCCATTAAATTCACTTCATTTGTAATATTATTTATAGGTAATTATTATATAGGTATAGGTAACTTATTTATATTTAAACTAATTTTAACAAATTGTATGTTATTATTTATTATGACTGATTTTGATAAATTTTTTATATCGTTCCAACACTCCAAAAGTATACTCACCCTCCCACCCCAACATTATCACATCTCCAATTCACCTCCTATATTTTTCATTATATTCAGATGTACATTTATAATTAAACTAGCTGCTCTGAGCTCCTTCGTCGCTCTTCACATCTAGACGGGGGCTCCGCCCCCTGTACCCCAGAGTAGTACATAGTATTTGGTTGAAAGTAGTAAAAGGTTTTCATCCATTTTGTTTCAAACAATGTATAACATAAAACATTCATTTCTTATTGTGTGATTATTTAAAATATATTTTAATTTATTTAGTAAATTAATTATATATATTATTATTGAATATGTTATATCTATCTACTCGAAAATTCTTGGCAGCTACAACCACATTTCTCCAAGTGTCCCCGGTGACCTCATCTTTCTTTGGCCAATAAATGCTGGAAAGAATAATCTGAATCTACTCTCATCTCCTAAGATCATAGACCATGTCTCACACTCATATAATACAACAGACAAAATAATTGTTTTATATATTTTAATTTTCATTCCCTTTTATAATAATTTTGATGAGATAAGCCTCTTTACTGCATGATAACAGGCGTTTCCCGATTGCAACTTCGATTTAAATTCTTCTTAAATATTATTATCCTTCGTGATTACATTCAATTTTTCTACATATTCAAATTCTACATTTTGTTTGTTAATACTGCTCCTGTTTGTTTCTAAATATATTTATTTATCATTATTAATTTCAAACCTCATCTCTTTTCCTACCTCGATTAATTTTTCCTCGCTATCTGTATAATTGCAATTGCCCAATCTCCTATTATATTTAAGTCGTCTGAATCACCTAATATTTTACAAATGATTTCCGCATCTTACTCTTTCTTTACTACCTTCAAGATAAATTTTAAGATCAAAATTTGAAAAAGTTTATCCGGATCTATTGAGTCATGCGTAGGTTTTACTAAAGTCTACAAATAATTAGTGAACAGAGATATTGAATTCGCAGTTTTTTTCCTAATATCTGTCATAATGAAAATATCTTAATTAATGTTGATCGATTTGGCCTGAACCCGCAATGATATCGTCTAATATTTCCTCCGCCTATAGTTTATAAGTATTGTATATGTTATAATAGAGTATAATATTTCTTGATCATTTCATTTCGATATTTTAATTTCATTGCTTGATTTTTATTGAATATTTTTAATTATAATAAAATTTAAGAAAATGCAAAGTTAGAGACTTGAGACAATTTATAAAAATTAATTTATAAAAATTAACGGTATAAAAGTATTGATAAAACTAAAGATAAATTAACAATATATACATTCATTAATAGTATTAATTAAATTAATACTATTTCTTAGCTCTTAACTATCAATTTTATTGCATAATAAAATTTTTTGTCAGTTTACGTGTTTTATAAAATTTTTATTAGTACAAAAATTTGACTTGATGTTTCATATAAATAAATAAAACTAAATGCGCCCATTGTTTTTCGATGTATAGGAATCCATAAATTTTGTCAGGCTTATAGAAAAATTATTTTATTCTTTTTAGTTCATGAGTAAAACGTTATTTTATAATTTTTCTTTTTCTTTTTTATATTTATATTATTTCTTTCTTATGTTGGTGCACTTGTTTGTGAAGATGTCTGCCGGGGAAAAATATATTTCCTAGAAAATGAAGAAAATGTTCATGATGACGAAACAGATTTTGCTTCCTGTTTTATTTATTCATTCGATTTGTTCTTCCTATTTTATGCTCACATAATTTAATAAGCGGGAGTGTCCTCCCCTAGACTTTCCCGCATATAAATAGGTATAAAGAGTTGTGAATGAATATTTAGAATGTGTAAACTTGGTATTGATAAAGAGCCAGTTCGTATTAGTTTATTGGTGTCAAATTTGATATTTGGTAACATTTATATATATATATATATATAATAAAGTGCTACTTCCGGTTAACTGATATTTTAAATGTAAAAAAAACAGATATGGATATAATATAAATATTTTTAATTTTATTTTATTTATAATATATAAGGGCTGGATGTGACGTCATGAAGTGCTGGGTGACGTCATATAATTTTAAATTAAGAAAAAACTAATGAAGATGATTTTTCTCGAGGATAAAACCAATACAAAGTGCATAACACGTGGAGATATGTCCTCACGTGAAATTTGATATGAAAATAACCCTTCACTTCCTCTCTTCGATCGGCAATACGAGCACTTCCGGTGTCCGGATTTCCACCAAAAGTTGATCAATTCATCCTACTGATGTATTAAGTAAATATACCAAATTTCATCAAAATCCGTTGAGCCGTTCAGGCTGTACACATCTAAACGGACGGACGGACAGACATCATGCTAAAAATACTTTTTTCTGTTAAGAAAATGCATGATTCGTGGAGATATGTACCTAAAAATATCCATAGGTAAAATTTGGTGTGAAAACATATCTCCCTTACTATCGTCGGTCGGTAAAAAAGAAACGCTACTTGTATAGGTAAAATGTCACTTCCGGTAGTCAGATCATGATGAAATTTGGTATCTCAATTTTTTTCATATTTTTAAATCTATATACAAAATAGGAAGCAAATATCTCGAAGCAAACTGGTACTTTACTTGAAAGGTAAACGCAACCAGTGTAGGTAAAGTACCACTTCCGGTTAACCGATTTTGACGAAATTTTGATAGAAATCTACAAACTGAATAATATCGGTTTGATTTAACCTTCCAAATTTTTAAAAATTTGTTTTTTGGAAAATTATATTGATCGATAGTTTCATTCAATGACGGAATGATGTAAATATGGGCTAACAAGTGGAGTACAAATTTAGGCTAGTAGATATTTGTATCATTTAAAATTGATCGTTATAAAACAACTCGTTTGGTTGATAATAATCCTAAACATTTAATCAATCAACAGTTGTGAGACAATCAATTACAGCAATTCGGGCATGATCAAGTAAGTCTGTTGGATGTAAGGGAAATGGTTGTCCATATTTTTATTTTCTACGGTACACTATTAATATTATTAATATTATTAATATTAATGTCAATGAAAAAAAAAAGAAGTTGAAAAATAGGGACACATGTTTATTTTTAGGAATACGTATATAATATACCTAAATGTAAAAATAAAAATTTACAAATTGATGTGTGCAATATTTATTTGCTAATTTAACGTTTCATCATCATTAAAATTTAAAAAATTAAAAAAAATAAAATAAAATAAAATACATGTGTGTTATGTATCGTATCCATCGTAATAAGTTGATGGCAAGTTTATTTCTGAATCTTTGACGTTACGATTGTGATGACGTCTATTCTCACTTTCTTCGTCAATCATCGATGGTGTGCATTTGGATCAGTTAATCGATTATTACTACATATTATTAATGTCAATTTAGAACAACTAAAGAAACCATCATTAGATCATTGACTTTGTTTTGTTTTTTTCAAGACTATTAATTCATTAACAGATCAATAGAAAAATTAAGTTTATTTATTTATTTTTAAACATCTTTATATCGCAAAATTTATTAAAATAAATTTTATTAGTAAATAAGTTATCTAATAGTAAAAAAAAAAAAAATAAGCTGGAATGACTCCACTCGACTATCTCGAAAATTTTCGTGATCGCAATACTATCTCTGGCGAGATAGTAATAATAATATTTATTTTTAATTCGTAAACAATGTTGGCATGTTGAAAGCATTCTTTTGTATATATATATATAATTATTTTGGAAAACATTGAAATGATTCAATTCACGTTAATTAAGATTAAGAGCAATAAAAGAAAAAAATGAAAGATTTATTTTATTTCTTATAGGTAGTATAAAATTTTATTAAGTTTCTCGTCAAGGTATGATACGAAGGATAAAATTAACACAGTAACAAAGGAGCAAGCAAGTTCGTCATAAAACTGGATGATCAAATCAATTAACTCTTTTTGTTTTTAATTTATCCTCATCAAAGTAAAAACGTGCAGAATCACACAATCAAAGTATCATAATAACTAATACGTAAGCAGGCTGACCTCAAAATGAGTTAAAATGTTGAGAACGATGCGGATATTATCACCTCGAATGATCACCAACGAGAGTAGAGTATCAAACATGCATAAAAATCAGATTGTCCATATTTACTCCTTCTCCTCTTTACGAGTATAATATATAATAATATAATTATATATCATTTATTATATCAATAAATTAATTAATTATTTTTAAATGAGAAACACGGGAGTTGATTTGATGAAGGAAAAAAGAAAAATATAAACTTTTATAAATATAATGTATTAATATAATGAAATTCATTAGAATTTGATTCTGTTCAAAATATTTAAAAATTATATATTTAGAGTAAAGCGTTAAAAAGATCAGCAGTTTTTTTGTTTTGTTTTTTGGGGTGGGGGGTGGGGGTGGGGGAGAAAACATTTTTGACCTTTCTATAAAAGAAACAATATAGGTGGATATTTTAACCAAATTTCGTGTATTTATAAGTTTTCCAAATCAGTAACATAAAAGTAGAGTATTAGTAGAGGTTTTTAAACAAAATCTTGCACCTGTTGAATGGGAGTTAGTTTTGTGACGATTTCTTCTACATGAAACTTTTAATAAGAAATAATTTAGGTATAGGAGGTCTGTCCGGAAAATATCGGGCCTACCTTTATATCTCCGCGCTGGCGTTATTCTGAATCCTTCGAAGTAATCCCCACTTGATTGAATAACACGGTTCCAGCGATGTTTCCACTTCTCGAAACAATCCTGAAACTCGCTTTTAGGGATGGTCTTGAGTACACTCGTCGCATTATTTTGAGCCGTCGTTTTGTCATCGAATCGCTGTCCTTTGAGCGGTTTTTTGAGTTTTAGAAACAGCCAAAAGTCACAAGGGGCTATGTCCGGACTGTATGGAGGACTTGTCGAAGCAATGTGTTTCCAAAACTCAAAAAACCACTCCAAGGACAGCGATTCGATGACAAATCGACGGTTCAAAATAATGCGACGAGTGTACTCAAGACCATCCCTAAAAGCGAGTTCCAGGATTGTTTCGAGAAGTGGAAACATCGCTGGAACCGTGTTATTCAATCAAGTGGGGATTACTTCGAAGGATGCCACCCGCTCGATGATCCAGAATAAGGCCTAAAAATTTCCGGACAGAACTCGTATAACTATATAGGTATGTGTTTTATTTATTTATTTATTTTATTTTATTTTTTTTATTTGTATATACGAGGGGTGTTCAAAGTATTCTCGGTAACGGGGTAATTTAGCAGTGACGAAGGGACTTAAATTATTTCAGTTGGTAACGACACTCCCTGAGAACATAAGCTCAAAATTTCATTTATTTATCATTAGTACTAATCTAATTATCGTTGGTGTAAGAAGAACAGAATGACTGATGCGACAATGTTGAGAAAAATGTTTTGAAGAAATAAAGCATACACCTTACAGCCCAGACCTTGCCCCCAGTGATTACTTCTTGTTCCCCAACCTAAAAAAAAAGATCTTCGTGGAAAACGTTTTTCTGACGATGAAAAGCTGAAGATGGCAATTAACGCACATTTTGAGGACAAGGAGGAAAAATATTTTTTACAGGGAATTCAAAAGTTAGTTTCCCGAGCAAACAAGTGTATTGAGGTTATGGGGGACTACATTGAAAAATAAATTTTAGTTAGAAGTTTCTGCATTTTCTTTCATACCTATACCGAGAATACTTTGAACACCCCTCGTACATTCCAAATCGTCTTGGTCAGGCGGGAAACTTTTCACCCCACCCTCGTATATAAAATAGATTTGTTTTTGATTGAAATGAAAAGAATAAAATCAGTAAATATAATTAACTTAGGTTCATGTAGATTCAATGTAAATATGTAGAACTGGTACCTTTATTTTATTATGATCTTCTTTAATCTTTTGAGTAATGACAACTTTTCTATCGTTGCAAGTATACAAAGGGAATGACATGTAAAAGGGGCTGAGATGTGTGTGATTGTATAATAATATCGTATTATATAAGTAGATGAGAACCCGCATAAAACTAGTATGTGAGTAAGTGCACTTGGAATGAATGGAAAATGGCTGACCCTCACCTCAAAATGAGTTTGACATTTTCCTGATGGGATAACTAGAAGAAGTATTTTATCATTTCATTATTTTAACCAACGTGAATCAATAGACTTTACTATTACTATTCACTAGTTGAGTGTATTTGAGTTACAAACTTGTTCAAATTGTTCAATATTATACTTACGTACATACATACAATTACATACATACAAATACAATAATTAAATATCAAATAGATAATAATTTTTTTTTATTATTATTATTTTGTTATGTTAAATAAAATAAAATTTGAAAATAATAAATTGAATAGAATAATATTTAATTAAATATTCAGGAATATATATATATATATATATATATATCTTGGTTTAGATTTCCGTGAATGTTATTGTTATTATTACTATCAGATTTATCAGGGATATAATCACGTACATTTGTAAGATTGTTTTCAAAGACGTTTCGGCATCTATTTTGGCGCCATTTTCAAGAGATTATTTAGGTGGGAATATTTTTGGGATTCTGGGTCTTAGTCTGTGTGACCAGGGGTTGATAGGTTGGGTGGTTTTGTACTCAGTGGGTTGCTGTGGAGCTCCGAAGAATCCTGGGCAATCCTGAGACTGGCACACGTCCGCACTGGACAACAGCCCGAGGCTGACTGACAGCCCCAAAAATATTCCCACCTAAATAATCTCTTGAAAATGGCGCCAAAATAGGTGCCGAAACGTCTTTGAAAACAATCTTACAAATGTACGTGATTATATCCCTGATAAATCTGATAGTATAATAATATATATATATATATATATATATATTTAGAGAGAGAGAGAGAGAGAAAGAGATAGATAATTAATGATTTATATTATTCTATTGAGTGGTTATTTCATCATTAGAAGGAGATTTTTTCATCTCATCTTTTTTTTGTAATTTATTAATGTTTTGTCAATTTCATGTCTTTTATTCTTTTTTTCTTAAAATAGATGAAATACGAATAGAAAAAGCAACAAAATTTTAAAATAAACTAAGCAAAATCTTCAGAATATTTTTCAAAACATTTCAACAGAGGATTCATATTTCATTCAAAGAGATTTTTTAAAGAGTTCAAAAAACAAAAAACAAAAAAAAAAAACAAGTCTTAAAACCATCTCAAAGGATATTATTATGAATTCTAACGAGTGCAATACCAAATAACATAAATTCAATGTATTTAAGATTTTGATTTATTCATTGGGGAATTTTTCTCCTTACAAATTGCTTAGAATTGATCAAATTTATCTAGTTTTACTATTTCAAACAACGTCTTGTTTTTTTTCTCTAAAGTGCCCGTAAAATTAAATATATATGTTTGATAGTTTTTCACATGATTAAAAATTATTTGTTAAATGATGTTTATTTTTAAAATTACATTAATGAAAAAATATATGTACTTTTTTTAAATACAATATAAAGTCTGATTTTTCTCAAGAGTTCGTCTTTAAATGAAATTCTCTTTCGCATTTAATGATGAACCTTTTATAAGTGAAAAAGGCGTGTGAGATGAGGAATGGGAAGATGAAGAAGGGAGAGCAATATGGAAGGCGTTTTGGAATTTTTGGTATTGCGGTATTTAAGTTAACGGTTTAAAGATTAAGAGAAGAAGAAAATACGACAAAACTAGATCAATGATCACATTATAACTCGTAATTAACAATTTTAAGTAAGAAAATAAATTATTTTCAATGAAAATTTAAAATTTTATCTTAATTTTAATTCAAAAGATCCAAAAAAACATTTTATTTTTAAAAAATTTGTCAGTTTATGTGTTTAATAAAATTTTTATTAGTACAAAAATTTGACTTGATGTTTCATATAAATAAATAAAACTAAATGCGCCCAACATTTTTCGTTGAATATGAAGCAATTCAACTATAAACTTTGTCAGGCTTATAAAAAAGTTATTTTATTCTTTTTAGTCCATGAGTAAAACGTTAATTTATAAAAATGTTTTTATTTATATTATTCCGACTTCTTTTTAGAAAATAATATTACACTATAAAGAATATAATAATTTGGATTTAAAATATATTTAAAACAAATTACCCAATTTTTAAAAAGGAAAATTAAAAAGAACTCCATGATACGTTTGTCAAAAATATCGTATTTGTAAATAAACTATAATCATTTTTAATCAGATAATGAAATTAAATTATTTTAATTGTCGTTTTAAAAATATTTTTGACTATAAAAATTAAAAAAAAAATAATTTCTTTTATCAGATTTTGATAAAATTTATAGTTAAGCCTTTCAATGGAAAATAAGAAATATTCATCAAATATAATAAGAATATTATTTTAAAAAATAATTTCTATATATAAAAAGGCTTTTGTATGCACATTGTTGAGAATTTAAAATTTTTTTTTGCATATCTTTCACGTTTCTTGACCTCTATAATCCAAAAGAGAATTGAAATTTTGTGATGTCTTTGGGGAATTGTGACGTTTTAGACTAAAATTTGGCTGGGCCGATTACTATGAAATATTCTTACATACCTCTTTTTGAATATAGTTTCTAATTATTAAAAAAGCTGGAGTGTCTCCACTCGAATATCTCGCAATTTGAATTGGATTAATTAACATATATTATATTGAAATTAAATTTAATTAATTATAAATTAAAATTAATAAATAATATTTATTAAATCAGCGCAGGTTTGGATCTTTGTTGATGGCACCACGTAACGTGTTAGCGCGTGAGATTTGAAGTGTTAAAAAATTAATTCCGGTACTTTCAGCAATTCAATCCAGCTGAAATTCTATATATAGCAGTTTTATACAATTTTTAATCATGTAGAAAACTATCAAACATCTATCTTTATTTTTACGGTCACTTTAGAGAAAAAAAAATCAAAACGTTGTAGGTAATGACCCTCTTCCGGTTGAGCTACATTTCTCAAAAGTTGATAGAAAACCACAGATTTTGAATAATGTCCATGTACCAAATTCCATAATTCTAGCTCAAACCGTTTTTGCGTAATCTTGTTTACATACACACACACACACACAGAGAGAGACAGACATTTTTCTTAAGCTTAGTGAAAATGATTTAGGAACCTTCAAAACGTATAAAAACATCGAAAATTTTCGTGATCGCAAGATAGCACAACTTTAGTTATAGCAGCTAAAATACAACAACAAATGTAGTCGTATATAAATATAAATAATTTAAAATAAAACATGAATAGATTCTTTGACATTTTCTTTTTCTTTTATGAAATGAAATTAGTTAGAAATGTCTAAAGAAAGATCAAAAGAAAAAGAAAAAACTAACGAGTAGATCAATCGAGTAACCGTTAATAGAACATACTATAATAAGAGTTCAATTAAAATGAACCAATCACTCAATGAGTGATATTAATTTCTCAAAGCTACCTTAAAAATAAATAAATAAATAAAAGATCCGATTTTATAAAGTAAGTTTTATAAAGTCTTATTATTCATGTCAAATATTTATTATATCTTCATCATTAGAAATTAAATTTCACAATCAAATAATTTATAAAATCTATATAAAATCAAATTATATTTACTTTAGCTAATTTGATAGGTTTTATAAAGAAAAAAAATTGAGCTGAGTATCATAACATGGTAGTATAAACTAATTCTAATTATTTCGTTTCCATGACTACGATTTACTAGACAAAAGAAAACCACATATTGATATTTGTTATTGTTAATTTATTCAAAAAATACAAAAATATATACAACGATTCGATTGCTACTTCTCCAATCGTTATCAAGTGACTGCACTGTTCGAGTGTCCAGTGACGAGTGAACGATTACGTTTATTGCATGCTAACTCCTCCGTATTGAGGGATTTGACAAACATCTTCAAAATCTGTAGATCTCAAGAAAATAGCATGGTATATATTCGATCCACCCTACACCTCGCATAATTGGTTTTTTCACAATTCCACAAATCGTTTGAGCCGTATTGCTTCATGCAAACGTTGCATAACTTTCTCGTAGTATTCCTTATTAACAGTACGACCTGTTGGCAAGAACTCATGATGCATCACGCCATTGTAATCGAAGAAAACAATGAGCAACAACTTCACATTGGATCGAACTTGGCGTGATTTTGAAAGTGATTGTGTAAATATTTTTTGGAGACAAACTAGTCTCGTGGAATGTCACAGTCAACATTTTAAGTGCGTTGGAGCACTTTATTCCATTTTTAACGCAAAATTTAATACATATTCTTTAAAAATTTGAAGAACATACAAAAACGTGACTAACTTTTTCATTTGTCAAAAACAAACTACTTATCCAAAATGGCCAATAATGTCAACATATGAGAAACATATTGGTACCAACATAACCAAAATAAAAAAAAATCCGATAATTGAATGTAGACAGCCCGCGAAAATTCAAAATTCACTTTTTTCTTTCATTAGTGTTGGGGGGTTGAAGTAATAAGCAAATTCTTTTGTCAGTTATTCTTATGTAAATTGTTAATTGACCTCATTATGATACGATGAATTTTTAATAAATTAAAAAAAGAAAATCATAAACTATACATCTTGTTTAATAAAAGTCCAATAGTATTTTGTAAATACATGACAATTAAAAAAAAAATAATCTTGAACAGAAATTCTTTTAAAAAGAAATCAATATTTGGATTAGACTTTTTACTTAACGTCAACTTCCCATCTTCTCATTTTTATTATCATACTAGTTGTATTTTAAAGTGGATAGAATGAAATGAAAATAAAAAAAAAAACTGAAATGGATGAGAGATTGAATTTATCAGAAAAGTGAAAAAGAATAAAAGTGGAAAATGTAAAAAAAAAGGTCAAATTTGAGCGTATATAAGCATCCATTTTATAATAATAATAATAATAATAATAAATTCACCAATTTTGCTCCTTCTCTCACCTCATTCTCCAATTTTTTAAATTCTTCATTTCTCTTTTCTTTTAACCCTTCAACCTCACACACAAAGCGAGAGAAAGTAGTCCTGTTACCACTCAGGGTATACGATTTGTTAAATTAAATTTTAATCCTAACCGCCCCTCCCCTCCCCCCCTTTCCTTTTGTTTCAAAGCGGCATTCCCTCTTCACTACCTTCTCATTTCACTCATTTTCACTACTCACTCTAATTGGTCCACGTGAAGTCGTTATACTTTATAGAGAAAGTCTTGAAAAATAGATAGATCCTCTATTTAGCTTCCATTAGCCTTTTTCTAATAATAATAAATTTTTACTCATCCACTTTAAATATACATCGAGAGAAATAAATTTCATACTATAAAATTTTGTTTTAAAATTTAAATAACTATAAAATTATAAATTAAAAAAAAAAATTAGGACTCATCCAGAAACATTTGATGAAAAAAAAAACATTGAATAATTTTACATGATTACATTTCTCCATTATATAACTACAATATTTATAAAAACATATTTTTAAAAAGAAGTTGAAAAAAATCAATTTCCATTGAGTTATATATATATATATATATATATATATAAATTTTAATCATTAATAATTAAATGATTATGCAAACCCCCATACCCCCCCAGGCCATGCCATCCACCTACCACTCTCTCTCTCTCTCTCTCTTTCTCTCATTGCCTCTCGTGTATAATGCACAAGCTGATTGACGCACATTATAAAAGAACAAAAACAAAAAAATAAAATAAAATAAAATAAAGGTCAAAGTGTTGGTTCATTATCAATAAGCATCATCATACATATAACCCTCTATTCAAGGATCTAACGCCATTTTTAAGTGAATATTGCTATTATCTCGTAAATATAAGAAAAAACAATAGTTTGTAGATAATACTTAAAATATATTGTAATATAAATGTGACTGTTTTTTTATTTTTATTTTTTGTCCAAACTCTCCCCTTGACGATTTGCACCTTTTTTGTATTGAAAATTTTGTCTTTTCAGATATTACATATTTTTATAGATAAGTAATTTAGTTTTATCGTCAAATTTTTGGCCCCCCAAAAAACATGTAACTTTTTTGGGAAAGGAAGAAGTATTAACAATATTCTATTGAAAATGTATTTCTTTATGAATTTTTGTTTGCATAAAATGAAGAATTCATCATGACATATACAAAATATTAATTATCTAAAAAACCTCTGACTTTTGAACGTCCTAGCAAGGACAACGCCTATCAAGCCGGTAATATCAATGAGGTGTCCTATGATCCGTAGAACGGGTCCTCTCCACCTTTACCTTGATTTTCTTGATCGGAGGCGCTATCAAGTAGCTTTTCCTCAAGGTTGTTCCCAGAGGCTGGGTTGACTCCGTCCCATAGACCCCAGCTAGGGAAATTCCCTTGTCAGGTCCGGGACTCGAACCCGGGACCATGTGAATGTGAGGCAGCTTCGCTAGTCACACCCCCAATGGCGCCTTATATCAATTATCTACTTTCTCAAAACAATTCTCATTTTTGGAAAAAATTGGCAACTCTTTGAAGAAGAGTGGCTTCAAGAAAACGCAAACCTAACCTCTTTAAAAAATAAAAGGCGGACTTTAATCAACGAATGAAATATTCTTCAGTGGGGTATAAAAGGCGAAATCTGGAAAAATAAAAAAATTTTCCATTGAGTGTCCAGAATCTCCCCACCTTATATCCAATGCATCTCACTGAGTGGAGAAATATATATTCCATATTTATATTTTTTTTTATTTTAATAATTAATAAATATATAATATATAAAAAAAATGAAGATATTTATTTTTATTTAATTTATTCTTAATAGAATTGATATTGATATTGATAGTTAGACGTAGAATAGCAAATGGGCCTAAAATATGGAATACCAATAAACTCAATATATTGGCTCTAGAAGACACAATTGAAGAACTTAGACTACTCGAAACATTTTCGGTCAAACATCCTCAACCAACGATTGAAGAAATTGCGAGGAAATTAATCAAAGATATGACACGATGCTGCAACAAAAGTATGCCCACACGGAAACTAAGCTCAAATAAAACAAAGGCCAAATACTGGTGGACAGACGAGATTGCCGATATTCGGCGTAAATGCCTTGACGCTAGAAGGAAAGCCACCAGGTCAAAGGGAGATCAGATCTTAAAACAACAATATAAGGACACTAAGAAACTTCTAAAGAAAGCAATAAAAAAAAGTAAGGAATTAAAATGGAAAGATTTACTAGAGGAAGTAGAAAATGATCCATGGGGTCTTCCATACAAGATAGTCTGCAAAAAGTTAGGCAGGAAAAACATTATTCCACATCTCAACGAGAAAAATTGGGTACAGGAAATTATTCATGACCTATTCCCGAAAGGAGAAGAAATTCAAACACAATGTCTTCAAATCGATCTAAAGAATGATGAACTTTTCACACTCGAAGAGTTAGCAATAGAAGGTCAGCGCCTGAAAATGGGCAAATCCCCCGGCTTCGACGGAATTCCAAATGAAATCCTAAAGAAGATTATAAAAGATTACCCGGAGAGACTCTTGGGGGTGTATAATGAGTGTCTCAGAAACGAGTCCTTTCCAGAAGAATGGAAGAGACAAAAACTTATCCTCCTGAGGAAGGGAGACAAACCTTTAGATAAAACATCTTCATATAGGCCAATATGCTTACTAGATACACTAGGCAAGGTCCTAGAAGGCCTTATCTTACAAAAGCTGGAGCATCACATTAACCTAACTGGCGGATTCTCTCAACACCAGTTCGGTTTTAGACGAGGGGTTTCGACCACCGACGCTATAATGGAAACTTTAAGACTAGCTAAGGCAGCAAGGGAAAAGGGAAACGACAGGAAGGGGTTCTGTGCGTTGATAGCTATCGACATCAGGAATGCCTTCAACTCGTTGAGGTGGAATGACATTCTTGATGCCTTATATAAAAGGAATGTGCCAGCTCACCTTTATAATATTATAGCCGACTACCTCAACAATAGGCAGATTATCTACTTGGGCGATGGTTGGAAAATCCAGGAAAAAATGACAAGAGGAGCACCCCAAGGTTCCCGCTTGGGGCCATTCTTCTGGAATATCGTGTACGACTCTCTCCTAAACGTAGATTGGCCAAATGGAGTCACGACCATTGGATTTGCTGACGATGCTATCATAATTGTAGAGGCACTAGAAGAACACATTCTGGAAGTAAAAATGGAGGAAAGCACCACCATAATTAAAAAGTGGCTAGCAGATAAAAAACTTGAGATGGCTGTTAATAAAACCGAAGCAGTCCTTGTGACAAAAAGAAGAGTATATAAGACACCAAGGCTGGTAATAGATGGCGTCCGCATCCCCTGGAAAAAACAGATGACCTATCTTGGTGTTGAGATAGATAGAAACCTCTCCTTCGGACCACACCTGGAAAAAACCTCAAAAAAAGCGGCAGAAACTGCAGGAACTCTCTCACGCTTGATGCCAAATATAGGCGGGCCTAGAGAGAAAAAACGTAGACTATATGCAAATGTTATTCAATCCAAATTACTGTATGCATCTCCTGTCTGGGTCGAGGCTGTAGATAAGAAGTCACACATCCAAAAGCTGTTTTCGGTACAAAGACTAGCGGCATTGAAGGTCACTGCCGCATATCGAACTGTTTCAGGAGGTGCGGCGTTAGTGTTGGCGGGCATTCCACCTATTGATCTCATGGCCAAGGAGAGAAGCGAACTATTTTTCGAATTAAAAAATAAAACGGAAATAGAAAAAATAAATATTAAAAAAGCTGCCAGAGAAAGACTGCTAGATAGATGGCAGGAGAGGTGGGATGTAGATGAGAACGGGCGATGGACTCATAAACTAATCCCTAATATAAGTTCCTGGTTGCAAAGACGACATGGGGAGGTGAACTTTTATTTAACTCAAGCCTTGTCAGGACACGGCTGCTTCCAAAGTTACCTACACAGAGTGGGAAGAGCATCATCGGCAATCTGTCCGAGTTGCAAAAAAGAGGATAACGCAGAACACACAATATTCAACTGCGAAAAATGGAAGATGAAGAGGGAGGAGTTAGAAAATCGACTCGGAATGCCTATCACAGTAAATAACATATCAAGAGCAATGACATCCAAGGAGGAAAATTGGGTCATAATCTCCCAATATATACAAGATATACTAAAAATGAAGGAAGGCCAGCTAAGGGCTGTAAATTAAAAACAATCCCCGCGACAGATGATATGTCGAAAGGCGATACCTTTCGCGGAGGAATGGGTCAGAAATTAGAAAGAAGGAGTAGGTGTTTTAGTCGGTAGATCGTTTTGGAACGGAGCCCGACACTCTGTGCGTAAAGGCATTTCACCTACTATAAAAAAAAAAAAAAAAAAAAAAAAAAAAAAAAAAAAAAAAAAAAAAAAAAAATAGAATTGATATTAAATACAAGATGATTTGATATATAATTTCAATAAATTTTGCATGATTTTCAATAAGTAATAAGTTAAATAAATTAAATTTCATATTATTTATTTATTATTCATAAATCGTTAAAGATAAATCGTTAAAAATAGAGTTTTTCATTGAGAAGCACAGCAGTTAAATGTTAGATGATAAAAACTTACAGTTATATAGAAAGATAGGTCGCTAATCAAATGAAATTAAATATAAATTTTTGTTGTTTATTTTAATCATTACGAATGCAATTCTTAATTAAATGTCATAAATGATGGACTAACTCACTGACTCATTAATTATTATTATTATTATTATAAACTTTTATATGAGAAAACCAACCAACTAAAAAAAGTTGGTGTGCTTTTTAAGATTAAAATTCTAAATATTTTCATAAAGTACATTCCCCTCCCCTCCTCCCCACCACCATTTTAAATTCCACCCACTCCAATGAATCGATCATACTTGAGAAAAATCAAAAAGAGTTAATAAAATCATTCATTTATTATATTTTTAGAATAGTTTAAAGAGTTTTGTTTTCAATCTTTAAGGTTTTGATAGATCCAATAAATTAAGTAATTATATATATATATAAATGTAATTATATATATAAGAGTATTTAAATAAATATAAATAGAATCCACACAAAATATAGATACTTATATTTAAATTTTATTCCTATATTAGGGGGGACTTAATCTGTAAAATGAAAATGGGCAAATAATTTTAGGTATTTTCAAATTTTTCATATTTATTTTCATAAATAAGTAATAAGAATTCCAAATGATTGAGATTCGCTAAACTTCATCACATATTTTATTGTTTTATCTCTAACCTGTAGTTGTAGTACAATGATTCTCAACCACTGTGCCCCGAGATTATGAAGCTCTTAAACATTTCCGATTTTATTTTTTCTAAATTTTTTCAATTTGGATCTCTGGGACCACTTTTTTCAATATAGTACTTTTACACTTATCTTTTTCTTTTTTTAACCATTAAAAGTGTACCGCGGTAAAAAAAAGGTTGAGAATCACTGTTGTAGTAGTTTAGTTGGTGTAATTTATAAATAAAATAACATATCGTAGAAAAAAGCAAGATCAAAAAGTTATTCTAAAAGACTTCTTCTAAATCTCGTTAAAAATGTAACTCCCGACTTATCCATCTTACGTCTGTCTATAATATGTAATAATAGTACAAACGAGTTCACTGTGCTACATTCTTTTCAGCCAGTGACTATGTGACAAACTTTTGCATCTTATGAAATTTACTAATTTCAATGATTGATGCACATACATGATCGAATTTCAATACTTTTAAACATAATACTTGAATATATATACTCGTATATATAATACAATGATAATTCATAAAATCTCACCAGGTGGCCTTTTCACAGTCACTTTTATTTTCTATCATTGCCGGAGTCCCATCCGTGCTTATTGATTCCAACTTGCAAATTGGAACATTTTTCGTGCAACATAATTTTTAAATAACTCAAAAATTTCCTGATTTTTTTTTTGCATTCTTGCATTGTAATAATAGTTAATAATTGTTTTGTGGCCAATGTTTTCATGTAAGATACAGGGTGTCCCAAAATGAAAGAGCAGATTTCAATTTCCAATTACAGACAAATATGCTCTTTCATTTTGGAACATCCTGTATATCTTCAAGATTAATTAATTTTTTCTGACCTATGTACAACTAACTATCTAACAACATTTTTTTTTATAAATGTCACTATTCCCTATTAGTAGGTTGAAATAATATATTAATAACATTTAAAACAAAATAATAAATAAACTAACATATCTGCTTTTATTCGCCTGTTTGAATAAAATACGAAAAGAAATACATTCTTAAAAAATAGAATTGTTAAATAGTGAAACTAATTGACACATAACCAAATAAATAAATACATTTTTATAAAGTATTTCAATAAATTAAATAAGATGCAAAAAAATATTGATATATTTATTGATATAATTTTACACAGTCCACCAGTGGCGTAACTAAGGGGGGGGGGGGGGCAGGGGGGGACATATGTCCCCGGGCGCCAAATTTAGGGGGCGCAAAATTAGGGAAGCCAATTTGGAACAAAAGAAGAATTAATATTTAAAGTTAAACTGTATTTTGTGTAAGTCAATAAATATTATTTATACGCTTATTAAAATCTGTTAAACCTGTTTCGTTATTCGTCATTAATATTAATTAAAAAAAATTTAAATTAAATATATATATATATATATACATATATATAAGAAAGGGGGCGCTAATTTCTCAGTTGCCCCCAGGCGCAAGAACCTCACGGTACGCCACTGCAGTCCACTCACCTACCCACAGATGAATTAAATTTTATAAGCATACATGAGAATTTAAAAATTAAATTATATATTAGTAATATTTGATAAAAAAAAGTGATTTACGAAATTATTTAACTTTTTATTATTATATAACAATATTAATAAAATAAAAATAAAAATTAAAAAACCGAATTTATTTTATTTCTAATTTAATGTATGTGGCAAGTATTATTATAATCGAAACAATCGATCCATTATCCGTCCTGCTTCCATCATTTTTCGTTTTAATTTTCTCTCTTGTGACGCTTAACTTTATAGTTATTGTAGTTAATTCCTATAGATAATTCTCGAGTCTATTTATTGCCACTATAAAATGGAAATGACCTAATTCACAAAATATATCTAATAAAAACGGAGCTGTCTGGTGGTTAGATAAAATTATTGAATGGACCATTTTGTAATTAATCGGGTAGAATAAAGAAGGCTTAAGATGTAATCTTACTGGCTTGCCCGAATTCTTATTTGAATTAGAAAATTAATCTACTTATATCTACTCTCTCTTTCTCTCTTTTTCTATCGTTCCTGTTCTTATTTTTACTTGCATATAATAATAATAATAATAATAATAATAATAATAAAAAGGATTGAAGAATTAAATTAAATATATTAAATTGGGGGGAGGGGGGGGGACATTTCTAAATAATTATGTACATACATTTAAGATTTGTTAATTTCCCAGAAATAAACAAAAAAAAAAGTTTAATTATTTATTTTTTTATTTATTTATTCCATTCTATTTCTTAAAAATGTATATATTTATTGTACAATATTATTTTTATTTACAATTTAAATATTAAAAAATCTCATAAAAACCGTAGCCAAACATTTGAATTTAACATGATAAGAGAAATGTACATTAATTATTATGAGAATGTCGGATTTCTATTTATTTTTTATTATTAATTTTAATAAACTTGTTTTACATTCACAAAAGATAATTGATACATGATTAAAAGTTTATGCTAATAAACAATCTTTTAATCATAATAATAATAATAAATAGAAATTAAGAAAGGAAAGATATTTAAACAAAATTTAAAAATTCTTATTTTATTTATTGACACTCTCTCTCTCTCTCTCTATATATATATATATATATAGGGTTTTTTATTAAATAAAAAACAGAGTGTATCTAATATCAAGTTTATTTCAAAAAAATGGAAGAAAAAGGTACAAGTTAGCATTCACTGAGCACTAGAAGCCGACTTGAGCCGACTGCCTGCAAGGCAAAATGGCGGTTGTCTCTAGCAGGAAATGGCGTCGCTCGACACCACGTGATTCTCCTGACTGCTCTGATTGGCACTGCTTAGCAACGGGACAGACGGGTGGGGACAGTCTTGGGTTTTAAATTCCTCTCCTACATATATATCTATACATATCTTATCTTATTATACTAGCAAAAATTGTATAGAAAACTACGAATTTTGAATAATGTCCATGTACCAAATTTCATCATTCTAGCTCAAACCGTTTTTGCGTAATCTTGTCTACATACATACACACACACACACAGAGAGACATTTTTCTCAACCTTAGTCCTTAGTGAAAATGATTCAGGAACCTTCAAAACGTATAAAAACATCAAAATCTCAACATCGAAAATTTTCGAGATCGCAATACTAGTAAATATACGAGTATATGGTATACGTACATACCAATTATCTTTCTGCTTTCTGATCTTGAAAATTATCAATTATTTATGATATTTTAAAAATAATTTCTTTCTTAATTGAAATTAAGAATTAAACAGATAATTAAAGAGAATATAGTATTTCAAATAAATAAATAAATAATCAATAAATAAATCTGATTAAATTATATTATTAAATGATATTATATTAATTAAAATAAGGACTTTTATAATAAATTATAAATAATATAAATGATGTTTGAGATTATTAAAAAGAATAAATATTACAATCTATATTTATTTATTGAACAGGAAGGCTGTCTTCCGTCATATTTTTTTTTTAATTAATATTCGATTAATCATTTTTTTCTATAATATTTAAAATATTTTAAGTCATTCAAGCGATTGGGTCATTAGTTCATTATATAACTTAAATAATAATTGAATAATTTATATTATATATATTATTTTATTTCATATTCTAAGACAATATATGTTAGGGTTATATTATTTAATTTCAGAATTTCAGAATTTATATTATGCAGTAGTAATCTTTGGTCAAAACATTCTATAAGCTATTGTTGCTTTGAAAAATATAAACCTGAAGTCATCTACATATATATTAATACTTCGGCAATCTTCACATCTAGACGTGGGCTCTGCCCCCTGTATCCCCGAAGTGATTGGTTGAAATTTAGTATTTAAAAGGTTTTCATCCATTTTGTTTCAATCAGTATATTACATAAAACATTTCATTTCTTTTTATGTTCTTATTTAAAAATATATTGTTTAGTTCTGCGGCTCTACGGTCCTCGAAAGTTCGTGGCCGCAACATACCACATTTCTCTAAGTGCCCCTATACTAACCATCCAAATCCTATTCTGCCCAATCTCTTCCAAGTCTCTTAGTACATTATCCTTGATCTTCTAATCGGCCCTTTCCCAATCGGTCATTTTTTTCGCCATTCTTTCCTCTCCTATTCTAGCCACGAGTCCTGCCCATCACACAGCCTTCTCGATTTTATAATTCTAACTATATCTGAAGGTCATGCAATTCCTCGTTATGAAGTCTCCGCCATTTTCCGGAGCCAAAATCTATCTAAAGATACATTCTGGAATTTTTGTTTTAATGAAGAATCACAAAATAATTCAATCAAATTATTTATTCACCTTCGGGATTACATTCAAATTTTTCTAAATTTTGTATATTAAAATTTTGTTGTATGTTAATACTGTTCCTCTCTGTTACTAAATATTTTGTCTTATCACTAAATTAATTTCAAGTCCCACCTCTTTTTCCTGCTTCAATTAATTTTTCTACGCTATCTTTATGTTGGATTAAATTGTATGTCCCCATGGGGAGGGGGGGGGGGACAGAGTCTAGTTTCTCCTCTCCTATCCTTGTGTCCCCACCTTCACACACACACTACTTCAACACGAGACGTGAAACCCTAAACATTGTAATATATGCGTTACCTTTTAACACCGGTGCACCGCAAGGATACACAAGTGAAGAACTACATACACCAAGATCTCACCCTAAAAGGTCCACTGCATCCTATATTCAAATCCTCAAAATTTACCCCTACATATCCCCAACATTTTAATTTAAATTGCCGAATCTTCTATTATATTAATCTTCCTAATCATTTTTTTTTGTTTAATACGTTTCAGTTTGATTTTTACCCAAATTGCATCTTACTCTTTCTTTACTAATTTCAAGTCAAATTGGAAAAAGTTTATCTTGATCTATTGAGTCATAAGCTTTACTAAAGTTTATAAATAATTGATGAACAGAAATATATTGGATTTAATAGCAAAGATCAGCAATTTTATGAAAGTAGGGTAATTGTATACTTGTAGGACTCAACATATATATATATATATATATATATATATATGATGGATTTTGATAAAACTTTACCAGTAGCTTCCGTAATATTTTAAAACCAAAATTTTGAATTTCTCTTCTTATTTGCTATCGGCAATCACTTCTATGCCAACCCAATATATAAGATAAAGAAAAATAAAAAAAAGTGTCAAATAATTTAATGAGAGAATATTTATTATTTTTTTTATATAACTCCATTGTGGATGTGTGTGGGTGAAGTAGTGGCGGAGTGGAGGAGAGGAATGGGATGAAAAGAGAGGAAGGAGATTATCGTGTTGAATGAAAAGGTGGTAGTGGTAGTGGGGATGGAAATGGGGGAGGTAGGCATTTGAATCGTGATAATTAAAAAAATATGTCACTAATGAGAAAATGCACACAAGCGGTGTGTGTGTGTGTGTGTGTGAATGCTTAGAGAGAGGAGATGTAAAAAAAAAATAGAGGTGGTTGGAAGGGGAGAGGTGTGACTAACAACGCTATTCAATTCGTTTATTAATGAATTACTTTTGAAAAGCATTTGCAAAAGCAACTCTCAGAGTTGGCATTGATGAAATTTAATTTGATTGCAAATCTACGAGTAATATATTATATCAGTATTATATATATCTTATTTTCTTGTTAATCCCATTCTCATTCAATCATTAAAGATTTTTGTTTTTTGTTTTTTATGAAATTATCGTTATCAATTGTATTTGTGTGTGATTTTACTGTATATATATATTTTATATAATCTCTCAATGTGATGTGTGGGTTGTTGTTGGCTGCCTAAAGCAGATGTCAATTTAACCGCCTCTCACCTCACTAAAATTAGTACAAAACTTTTATAACCAATATATATACTTATATATATATATTATGATGGATGCATTACTTAAATTATTAAAGATATTGTTTATAAGAGAGAAAGAGAGAAAAAAGGGCAGATATTTAACAAAAATTATTCTTAAAAATATAAATATAAAAAAATTTTATAAAATAACGTTTTTCCAATGTACTAAAAAGAATAAAATAATTTTTCTATAAGCTTGACAAAGTTTATGGATGAATTGCTTCATATTCAACGAAAAGCGTTGGGTGCATTTATTTTAATTTATTTATATGAACAATCAAGTCAAATTTTTGTACTAATAAAAATTTTATTAAACACATAAATTGACAAATTTTTTTATCATGCAATAAAATTGATAGTTTAAGAGCTAAGAAATTAATCTTTTAATATTTTTCACTGTAATATACTTATATCAAAGTATGTATCAAAATTTAAAAGAATTTTTATTAAATTTACATATTATCAATCAAATCCAAAATGGTTGATTATATTTGAAGAAATAGTGTTACTTGTTAATTAAGTGTTATAGCTTGGTGTGTATCTTAGTATATATATATATATGAATTATAGCTCTATAAAGGAAGTTAATTGCATAGAACTAAATGCTCACAACATTTTTCGTTGAATATGAAGCAAGTCATCAATAAACTTTGTCAAGCTTATAGAAAAATTATTTTATTCTTTTTAGTCCATTGGAAAAAAGTTATTTTATAAAAATTTTTTATATTTATATTATTTTATTCTTTTTAGTGCAATTTTAATATGATAAATTTATTTAATATAACAAGAAAAATAGAAAAGATGAAGTTATACGAAAATTTACAAATTGAATAAAACAAAAAAATATATTAATCTTCCAAAATTGATTTTATGCATTTATGTTAAGTAAATGCTATTATTTTGAATAATAATTATTATATTATATTTATAAATCAATAATTTTTATTAATATGAGATTTTATAAATGTATAAATATATATATAAATATATACATTACTACTAGCTGCTCCGAGCGCCTTTGGCGCTCTCCAAACCTAGACGGGGGCTCCGCCCCCTGTACCCCCGAATGTCCTTATTCTGAGCTATAACCATCTAACTCCTACCCTGTCCCATCTCTCTCACGTTCCTTCCTACATTGTCCACCCTGTTCACAATTGGTCTTCCAAACGGACGTTTTTCAATCAAACTCCCCACCAATAGATTTTTCCTCTCCCATTCTATCCATGTGCCCTGCCGATCCCAGCCTTCTCTATTTTATGACCTATATCTAGAGATGTATAGAGGTCATGCAATTCCTTGTTATGCAGTCTCCGCCATTCCCCGGCCCATAAATGCTGGGAAGAATCCTATTCTCAAATACTCTGAAACTACTCTCATCTCCCAGGGTTATAGACCATGCCTCCCACCCATATAATACAACAGAAAAAATAATTGTTTTATATATTTTAATTTTGATCCCCTTTGATAATAATTTCCCGATTGCAACCTCGATTTAAATTCTTTGCAAATATTATTCTCTCTGATACTAATAATTTTGTCTTATCACTATTAATTTCAAACCCCATCACTTTTCCTGCCTCGATTAATTTTTTTATGCCTCTTTAAATGTTATTAATTTTTTAAAAAAAAAACAAAGTAAACAAAATAAAAATCTATCTATATATCTCTATATCTAAATATATATATATAAAAGGCAATGTCTGTCTGTGTGTGTGTGTGTGTGTCAAAAACTCAAAAACTACCCGTCCGATTGCGATGAAACTTTCAGGGATTGTTGTGGGCATCCCATGGAAAGTTTTAGTGTAGTTAAATCCAAAATTAATTTATCCAAAATAAATTTAATTAGTAATATTTTGGTAAAAGTCTATTTATGGTTACATTGAAAAATTTACAATAAATAAATAAAAATTAATTGGAAATCTTTTCAACTTATTATTTTTTGATAAATTTTATTAATATTTTTAATTTTTTTTAAACTGTCAAAAATAACATACCCATAATAACAGTTGTAATAAACATACAAATATAAATCATAATGTAAGAAAAATATTGAATCGTTTTATTTATATTGTTTCAATATTTGTTTATTAAATTTATATATAGATTTATTTACATATTTAAATGTATAATTAATAAATTTATTTATTGATTCTTAATAATAATAATTCCAATTACTTTCTTTAATATTTTTTTAATTAAAAGCATATACATCATTGAAATTGCCATTAAATATGCAGGTAATTGGAACTCCAACATGTAATATTAGCAAATATTCTGGGATGGGAAAAATACTAAGATCATGTCATGTCCTATTAAATATTTTGAATTTTATTTTGAATCATACAATGGTAATGAAATATTGTAGGTAGACTTGTGAGACAAACAATAAGAATCTCTATAATAAGAGAATATACTTATTCCGAAAACTGTTAATTAAAATGTAATAACTATTAACAATTAAAAAAGTAGAAATAATTTTCCAACAAATAAAAATGTAATAATAATTAACAAAAAAAATAAAAAATTAGCTGGAGTGTCTCCACTCGAATATCTCGCAATTTGAATTGGATTAAATAACATAATATATTATATTTATATTAAATTTAATTAATTATAAATTATAAATAATAAATATTAAACCAGCACATGTTTGGCTTTTTGTTGATGGCACCACGTCACATGTTGGCGCGTGAGAATTGCAGTGTTAAAAAATTAATTCTGGTAAGTTCAGCGAATCAATCAAGCTGAAATTCTATATATAGCAGTTTTATGCAATTATTAATCATGTGAAAAATTATCAAACATATATCTTTATTTTTACGGTCACTTTAGAGGAAAAAAAATCAAAACGTTGTAGGTAATGACCCTCTTCCGGTTGAGCTACATTTCTCAAAAGTTGATAGAAAACTACGAATTTTGAATAATGCTCATGTACCAAATTTCATCATTCTAGCTCAAACAGTTTTTGCGTAATCTTGGTTACACACACACACTCACACACACACACACACACACACACACACGCGCACGCACGCACGCATACACACACACACAGACATTTTTCCCAACCTTAGTGAAAATGATTCAGGAACCTTTAAAACGTATAAAAACATCAAAATCTCGACATCGAAAATTTTCGTGATCGCAATACTATCTTACGACATAGTAATAAAAATAAATTATTAACAAAATAAGTTGACCTGTGGCCAGGTCCGAATCGACCGACTGTTTGAAGTAAATTAATTTCAAGCTACAGAAACAATTTCAAATAATTTTAATATATTTATTAATGTAATAAAAAACAGATAGGCATATAACAAATATTTTTACTGACCGAAGATAGTAAGGGAGGTATTGTTTTCACACCAAATTTCACATGTGGAGATTTTTACATATCTCCACGAATCATGCATTTTCTTAACAGAAAAAAAGTATTTTTAGCATGATGTCTGTCCGTCCGTCCGTCTGTATAGATGATTACAGCCTGGACGGCTCAACGGATTTTGATGAAATTTGGTACATATATTTACTTAATGCATTAGTATGATGAATTGATCAACTTTTGGTGCAAATCCGGAAACCGAAAAAGGTTGTATTAGCGATCGACAATAGGAAGGGAAGGGTTAATTTCACACCAAAATTCACATGAGGAGATTTTTTTTACAACAGATATGGATATAACAAATATTTTTAATTTTATTTTATTTATAATATATATGTAACACCAGGCTGTGACGTCATGAATGGCTGGATGACGTCATATAATTTTAAATTAAGAAAAAATTAATAAAGATGATTTTTCTCGAGGATAAAACCAATACAAAGTGCATGATTCGTGGTGATATGTAAAAAATCTCCTCATGTGAAATTTGGTGCGAAAACAATACCTCGGTAGGTAAAAAGGGGAGATAAATATGTATTTAAATAAGTTATATTTGAAAGATTAATAAAAATATTTTTAAAATTAATAAAATATAAATTATTTTTAAGTCTGTGAGCATTTTTAATATAGTTAGTTTTTGTATAATAGGAAATTAATTAAAAATTTATTATATATTGAAGGGAAATTAAATTAAATATATAATTTATTTAATAATAATTTTTTGATTTTTTTTTAATTTTATTGAATTTATAAAATGTGAAATTTTGAAACAATTAAATTGATTGTATATTGTATCAATAAGCATTTAATTATAAGTTATTAAAATTATTATCGAATCATTATAACTATTATATTTAATATCATTTAAGTATGATTTAATTTTTTTTTTCTAACGATCAATAATAATTTCTGGATTCAATTAATAGGTAGTTAATAAAAAGAAATTAATTTTCAATATAGTTCTTTTATTATCGAGTGATTAAGAGTTGATTTTAGCCGAAATCAGCTCTGCGTATGAATGCACTGCGCTGTGAGTGTGTGTGAGTGCTCACTTGCCTACGGAGGCCGGCCGAAGCACTACAAAGTGAAGGGGGCTCGGAGTGGAGGAAGGGTGCGCGCGCATTCAAAAACAGAATTATTTGCAAATAGATGAAATAATTATAATTATTTATTAAATTTGATTTTAATCTTTTAATTGAATTTTAAGGTACGTTTTACACATATAAAAATTTTTTTTTTCTCATTTTTAAAAACTATTTTGTTCCAAATATTTAAAAACTTCATCTTTATCCATTAACCATTAATAAATTGTATATTATAACATCACACTGACATATGATAATAAAAAAATCAATCTGATTTATTATATAAATTTTATATAATTAATTTTAATTTCAGAAAAAATATTTTTTATTCTAAATTAAAATTTATTTATTCTTTATTAATTTTTTTTTTTTTTGGATTTTTCTAAACAGAATATTTACAAAATAGATGAAAACAGATAAATCATCCTTTAAGAATATTAATAACAATTAAAATTAAAAAAAATATAAAGAAACTTTTTAAAAGCAGCTTTTATTTAAATGCATTAAAAAGGAGAAAATAATTTCTGTAATTCTGAATTTTGGTGTGAAAATAACCCTTCCCTTCCTATCGTCGATCGCTAATACTACCACTTTCGGTTTCCGGATTTGCACCAAAAGTTGATCAATTCATCTCACTGATGCATTAAGTAAATATACCAAATTTCATCAAAATCCGTTGAGCCGTGCAGGCTGTACACATCTATACGGACGGACGGACAGACATCATGCTAAAAATACTTTTTTTCTGTTAAGAAAATGCATGATTCGTGGAGATATGTAAAAATCTCCACATGTGAAATTTGGTGTGAAAACAATACCTCCCTTACTATAAAAAATAAAAATAAAAATGTAATAATAAAAAATAAAATTTCAATTATATTCATTTAATACATTATTATTATTATTATTAAGTGTTCAGTTATCACATACGTATATATGTATACAGATACACATGCAAAAGCGAAGCTTTGACGGGTCTGCTAGTAAAATATAAAGAAATTAGCATAACACTAAACTACTATAAAAATAATATTAAAAAATATATATTAAAATATTACGTGAAAATCCAATTATGAGATCAAATTTTCTTAATTAAAATGATTTACTCACATAATCTTAAAAATTAAGAGTATTAAATTATAGCCGTAATGTGAATGTTTTCAAAGTTTAAAAGGCCAATAAGATCAATTGAGATATTGTAAATATCAATATATATATATATATATATATTAATAAATTAAATTAATAAAAATAATTTATAGTTACAACTCAATAGTCGTTGATTTTGAGAACTCGACTTACACTCAACGCTTGCTTTTATACCCTATAATGGACGCTGGGGGTGGCAATTTGGGGTTTCTAATAAGGGAGAGAAAGTAGATTCCTCTACATGGCCTTCCCTCCGAGCCCCTAGTAGGGAGTAATTTAATTATTTATTATATTTTAAAGGAACAAATCGAAAAAATATTTAGTTCAGATTTATTCAACAATTTATTTTGAATAAGATATACTTTAATTAACATTTTAAATGAATGAATGGATGAAAATTCAAATTTTATATAGTTTTTTATATATGTTTATTTATGTACAAAAAATTAATTGACATAATTATTAATTTAATAAAATAAAATTTAATATTAAAATTTAATAAAATAAAATTTAATATTAAAATTTAATAAAATAAAATTTAATATTAAAATTTAATAAAATAAAATTTAATAATAAAGTTTAATTTAATAAAATTAATTGAATAAAATAAAATAATTTAATAAAATATTAAATAATAAAAATTAATAAATTTGTAAAAAAAATATATAATACTTAAAACTTGACTTGACTACGCACCATTCTTGTTTGCCAGTCTCCTATTAGCATATATATAGATGTCAAATTATCGCCAGCATTGCCTCTATGATCTAGCACGGCAACTAAAGGTAAATACCACCCCCTGGACACACCTTATCAATTAACGGTTTAATAAAAGAAGTCTGACATGCCCTGAGACCTACTGAATATGCATAAAAAATTTCATAAGAATCGGTCTAGCCGTTTCGGAGGAGTATCATTTGAAAGTTTTGTGACACGAGAATTTTATATATAAGATATTGTCTTCATAAAAAAAAGGATATATTCTATTGTTTTGTTCCTTTCTATCGGGGACATACACAATGTATAAAAAAAAAGATATTTTCTCTATACCATCTGAGGGGAAGAAACCCCTCCTCATTGGCGATACAACTGATTAATAAGAATTCATCATTAATTTTAATGCTATGAAATATTTTTAAATACGTTCAAAATGAAAATCTATCCTGAAATCAATATTTATGTTTCAGAATCGGTTGAAAAAAATTAATCGGAGCAATACAAAAGGAGTTAGTTACTAAAAGTAATTAATCGCTAATTAATTACAATTAATTAATTATAATTCAATTATATTTCTTCTAGACCTTCTAGGGATCCATTGAAATATCTATAAAAATTTTCAAAAGTCTATCTCAATAAAAAGTCGATGAAAAATGGATTTAAATTTGTCAAAAGAGCGAACTGACAGACAAAGAGACAAGTTGAGAAAAACGTTATAAAATGGCTTTAAAATATTTATTTATTATATTTACACGTATATAATAATATATTTATTTTTCTTTTATAAAAACATCTTAAAAATCAACGCTATGTATTTATGTCATATTTCAATATTTGCCAATAAATATAAATATAAATAAAATAAAATTAAAAATTAAAAAAATAAATTTTACTAATATTCTGCAATCAAATTACAAAATATATATTATGTTATATCCACAGTCCATATTTTTCAGTGCATTAATACGTAAGTTTAAGGGGTGTATGTTTTTTACCGACCGACGATAGTAAGGGAGGTATTGTTTTCACACCAAATTTCACATGTGGAGATTTTACATATCTCCACGAATCATGCATTTTCTTAACAGAAAAAAGTATTTTTAGCATGATGTCTGTCCGTCCGTCTGTCCGTCTGTCCGTCCGTATAGATGTGTACAGCCTGAACGGCTCAACCGATTTTGATGAAATTTGGTATATTTTCTTAATGCATCAGTGGGATGAATTGATCAACTTTTGGTGCAAATCCGGAAACCGGAAGTGGTAGTATTAGCGATCGTCGATAAGAAGGGAAGGGTTATTTTCGCACCAAATTTCACATAAGGAGATTTTTTTACATATCACCACGATTGTATTGGTTTTATCCTCGGGAAAAATCATCTTCATTATGTTTTTCTTAATTTAAAATTATATGACGTCACCCAGCCCTTCATGACGTCACAGCCTCGGGTAACGCCGGCAACGCCGGCTACTTCAGCTATATATTATAAATAAAATAAAATTAAAAATATTTTTGTTATATCCATATCTGTTTTTATTACATTAATAGATATATTAAAATTATTTGAAATTGTTTCTGTAGCTGGAAATTAATTTATTTCAAACCGTCGGTCGGTTCGGACCTGGCCACAGGTCAACTTATTTTTCATTAATGTTCTTTTAAATTATTTGAACGGTAGCTCGGTGAACCAGACACTTCATGTTCTTATTAATAATTACAAAATTCGCTAAATTTTATCAAATCTAATATAAATATAAAATATTAATGTAAATATAATCGTAGCATTAGAAAATAGATACACATTCAATAGATTAAAGTTCGATATCAAATGTAAATTCATTAAAAATAATGATTGGATTTACAATTTAGAATAAATGAGATTAGCAAAGGGATTATTCTCATCCCTATAAATGTATCCCTCTTCAATATACATACAGTTTACAATGTTTACAGTTTAACATAAGTATGTACATATATACAAATTCCAATTATGAATTTGTAACAGTCATTGAAAGTTAACTTTGTATTTATTTGGTAATAATAATAATAATAATAATAATAATAATAATATTTCAGTAAAGTGGATAAATAATAATAAAATCAATTCAATTTAATCGAATTACAAATTTTGATATTATAAATGGAATTTGTTTTATTATAATAATAAATAAATTATAAAGATAAAATTATTATAATATATATATATATATATATATATATATATAATTTATATAAAATTTTAAATTAAATAAAATTAAATTTCAATATGTACCTTATATGTACCTAAATATATTTATACATACCTATATGAAATGATTATAAATAAGCTGGAGTGTCTCCACTCGCAAATTTGAATTGGATTAATTAACATATATTATATTTATTTAAATTAATTTAATTAATTATAAATTAAAATTAATAAATAATATTTATTAAACCAGCGCATGTTTGATTCTTTGTTGATGGCACCACGTCACGTGTTGGCGCGTGAGATTTGCAGTGTTAAAAAATGAATTGTGGTACTTTGAGCGATTCAATCAAGCTGAAATTCTATATATAGCAGTTGTATATAATTATTAATCATGTGAAAAATTATCAAACATATATCTTTATTTTTACGGTCACTTTAGAGGAAAAAAAATCAAAACTATGTAGGTAATGACCCTCTTCCGGTTGAGCTACATTTATATATATACACACACACACACAGACATTTTTCTCAACCTTAGTGAAAATGATTCAGGAACCTTTAAAACGTATAAAAACATCAAAATCTCGACATCGAAAATTTTCTTGATCGCAATACTATCTCTGGCGAGATAGTAAAAAGTATTATGAGCAGGATACTTTATCTCAAATCGATAAATAAAAAAAAAAAAAGAAATTGAAACTTTCCAATAAATTTTAGTTTTTAAATTTTGTTTTGTTTTGTTTTAAAACCTATATACCTAGTTAAAGCGATATCTAAAAAAAACAGAAAACTTGAATTATTAATGTAATAATTTCAAAGAGTTTATCTACAAAATTAAAATGGTAATTACTAAAAAAAAAATAAAATAGTTCAACTAGCATTTATTTAGAACGTTTAATTCTTTGCAACAGCAACAACATCACAAAATAATTTAAAATCTCTCTCTCTCTCTCAATATATATATATATATATTAAAGAGATATAGGTTAGGAAAGAAAAAAAAATGAGGATTAATGTCACGAAAGAAAATTAAAAAAAAAAGGGGATGGAAACATTTTCTTCCCCAAAGGTTATATCTACAAATGACTTTAACATATTCCTCTATGAATATATAATAATTTAGTGAAGATTAATGTTACCAATAAAAGAGCAAATGATTTATTTTTCTTTCTAATTTTTTAAAAGTTAAAAGTCGATTTGTCCAAAGAATATAAATATTATTTTTATTCATCATTTATAGCAGCACATTAAACACACTAAAAAATTATTTATTTATTTATTTTTATATTTATTTATAATTCTCATCTACAACATATAGAATGATTTCCAAAATTGAAAACAGTTGATTTTTTTCCGCACATCATTAAAAGGGAGTGAACAAAATTACAAGTATAAGAATTATTAGACATTTAATGATTGATAAAATATCTTGTTTTGTAGATATTAAATTATTAAAGCTTTGGTGGTTGTTTTTATTTTGAAGGGAATTTTGTAAATAAAACCACATATTGATATTTGTTATTGTAAATTTTTTCAAAAAAAAATACACAACTTCTGCACAAATACAAATACAAATATCAATATGTGGTTTTATTTACAAAATTCCCTTATAAATATCTTTTTTTGTTACAAATTTAAAAAATTCAATATTTAAGAGTGGTTCTTTAGTTAAATATACGAATAATAATAATTCAATTTATTAATTTTATAATTTAATTTATTGGACAGAATAGAATAAAATAATATTCTATACTTACAATATACACTAATAAACAAACAACGAGACTAAATAAAATAGAAACTTTAAGAGATTGAAATAAAAATAAAAAAAAATCAGTTCATTTATTAATTTTTATTATTATTATATATATATTTTTAATTTCTGTGATTCATTCAACAAAATTGTTTAAATCTAAACCAATTCTACAAAAAGACATAAAATTTCGATAGTAAAAACATTAAGTATGTAAGCCAAAAAGAAGAATAAGAATAAGATGAGAGAAAAAAAAATGTTTGCTTTAATTTGGCATGAAAAGGTGTCGTCATTTTATATCCACCCTTCAACTAACTCCCTTCTCCCTATCCTTCCTATCCTTCCCTTAACTCCTTTTATTTCACACTTACCACTCAACTTGGTTTATTTTTTTACACACTTTGTTTAAAATAAAATATTTAAAATTGTGGGTACATAAAAATAGACATAAAATGCAAATACCACTTAAATGTGTTCTGGTGTGTGATATAAAGATGCTTTGTTATTCTCTCTTTCTCTCTCTCTCTCTCAAAATCTTGCCCCAAAGGATTTATTTACTACTCTCTTAATCTCATTTCAAATTTATCAATCAGTACCTAAATCAATTGAGATTTTAAACCTCAGATATACTTATATATCTTTTATAAAATTTATATATATATATATAAAGGATATGGCGTCATTGGGTGTGTGGGTAGCGTATCTTTTTTCTTTTGCATATGTTACCTCTAGAATCTAAGAGTGACTTTAGAATTTTTCATGTCTGTCTACAAAATTGTGTTGCTATAGACTCAAATTTGGCTGAACCGATTACTATGAAATTACATCACAATATTCTTATATGTATATCTCTGCCTCTATGAACATAGGCTAAATATATATTATATCTATTTTCAATAACCGCAGAAATTAAATTATAAAATTTAATATTATACTTCATGTTTTTCATTCGCACCCTCCACAAGCTCAGTGAAGGTGTCGATTCATTTCCGACAATGAATATAAAATTAATAATTCTAGCAATCTCCACACAAAGAATGAATATAATATTTTATTTTAAATTCTTATATTGAAATATCATTTCAATTATTTAATTTATTCTAAAAATACTCTCATTTTAATTAATTTAATAAAATATTTAGATCATATTTATCTTAAATTATTTTTTATTTATTCTTTATAAATTTGAATATTTCTTCTTTTCTATTTAAAAGTGAAGGATATAAATTTTATCTACGTCTAATAAAAAAAAAAAAAATTATTGTTTTTAGTGTTTTATGAAGACAAAAATATTTTCAAAAACATCAATTAAAATGACTAAATTATATTATCTTTGTTTTTAGTTTAATTACTCAATTAAAAATTAAATAGACACACACACACCCTTGTCTTGCTCTATCATTTAATAGCATAAATAGGATTACCGGATTGGACAGAATTTCATCATTTACTATTTAGACGATCATTATTAAATTACTATTATATGAACCAATAGTAACTTCTCTCTAACCTTTTACCCCTTCTACCAATACTAATTTAATTTCCGTTGTATAAAATTTTAATTATTACTTACAAGTTAAATATATTGCAATGTATTTCTCTCTCTACTCTCTTTTTCTTTCTCCCCCCCCCCCCCACACACATTATCTCTTTCACTAATATGTACTAATATATCAATAAATATTGAAAATAAATACCATAAAATAAATAAATAAATAAACAAATAAATAAAGAAAAGAAAGAAAGATAAATAATAATAAAAGTTTATAAAAATCGATTATTTTTGATTATTAGAATTATACTAATATAATAGAAATAATTTTATCCTATTAAATTAGCGTGAAGAATAATAATGATTTTAATATTGTATGATTGATTATTATTATAAACTTTTTATATAAAAAAATTAGAAAAATAAAAAAATGAACAAATGAATAAATAAACAGTAATATACTCATACTTATACATATATTAGAATTAAATTGTCTCTATTTTATTTTGTCAATTCATTTATAAAGAAGTTTTTTTTTTTAATTTTATTTTATTTTACAATTTAATCATTTTACAAAAATATTGAACAAATTTTTTAAATAAAAGTAATTTTTTTATATAGAAGATAATTTTAAAACAATTAGTTATTAAATCAGTTACAAAAAAAAGTAAAAATAAAAATGTACCTATATATAAGTTAGGTATATATACATTTTTAGGTGAAGAGGACAGTTAAAAAGCTTCTTTAACCCTTTAAAATGGCGAATTTGAATGGTGTATGGAAGACGGAGAAAGCGATGGAGGAAGGAGTTGGTATAAATTTAAAGTGAATTTAATAAAAGACTTTATTAAGCTATAAATTATTCGGCCAAGTGACACCAACCAAAACACAGACAAAGTAAAAGAGTAAGTGTGTGTGTGTGTGTGTGAGAGAGAGAGAGAGAAAGAGAGAAAATGGTTTTATATTAATTATATATAAGTATTTATTTTTGTTTTATAAATATTTCTAAAAAAAAAATACAAGGTAATTGTACAAAACATTCAAATTTATACAAAATTTATATATTAACAAAATTATAAGATAATAAATAATATATATAATAAAATAAATTCACTTAATAAATTAATATGAATTCAATTAAAATATGTAGTTAGTATCGGTAATTATAAGAATTGGGATGTAATGATATACGTTTATTATATAAATAAATTATAATTGGAATTGTTAATATATTATATAAAAGTAATTGTTAGAGAAACATTATAAATTGATAAAATTGTAGATATAAATATTAACTTTAAAAATCGATTTTTTTTATTACAGGAAAAAATCTTGTAATATTGTCAATATCTGTAATTAATTTATATTAAAAGTGTAAATAAAAATCTTTTACAGAGAAAGAAAATTGATTTAAAATAATACCAAATCCTAAATATTTATATATATATATATATATATAGAGAGAGAGAGAGGGAGAGAGAGTAGAAGGCAACATCGTTGAGTCACATTTATGTGGTCCCAGACCTGGCAAGGGAATTACTCTAGCTGGGGTCTATGGGACGTAGGCAACCTAGCCTCCGGGATGAAAATTAGGAAACTACTTGATATAAAAAGTAGCGCCTCCGATCAAGAAAATCAAGATAAAGGTTGATAGGATCCGTTCTACTGATCATAGGACATCTCATCATTTATATAACCGACTTGATAGGCGTTGTCCTTGTATAGGATGTACAAAAGTTAGAAGTTTATATATATTGCAATAAAGAAAAATTAAAAATAACTTTTAGTATGGGAAATGTCATTAAGATTCAATAAATGAACATTTGAATCAAATGTTGCCAGCCTCACATTTGTCAATTTTAGAACAATTACCTAAAAAGCGGACAATATTATTATTATTATTAATAAATAGAATCTGCTTGATTGCATGAGATATTGTAATTTTTGAAAATTACATGACATAAGTTTCTTAAAGTTACGGAGAACTGACTATTGATCATCTGAGCAGGTAGGAGTTGAGTTATTGGAAGGTTAGCCAAGAGTTAGCTGCCTGTATAGGGGGAGAGAGAGGCCAAACTTTACAAGTTACTGCCCCGAGAAAATGTATCATTGAATGCCTAGAAAGACTTACACAGAGAACGATATTTGAATCTTTTGATCTTTCTTTGCCATTTTAATTTTTTAATTTCTAACTTATAACAGATTAATAAGCTACTTTTTAACAGTTTTGCTCATACAAAAGAAAATTTCTATTAATATTGTTTATTCATTCATTCAGAGTAATTCTTTATTTATTTAATTTTATGAAATTATTATTTTTTAAGCATCTCACCCTTTTTCATCAAAATTCAATCATAATATTGTATTTAGTATGTAGGATATACTTATGAATGTACGTATACGTACAATCAATAATGATTCAATTTCATACACCTGTTAGATAGGCAATCAGTGATATCGCTGAATAAATTTCTCTACCTACACTAACATATTTTTTACCGAACGACGATAGTAAGGGAGGTATTGTTTTCACACCAAATTTCACATGTGGAGATTTTTACATATCTCCACGAATCATGCATTTTCTAAACAGAAAAAAGTATTTTTAGCATGATGTCTGTCCGTCCGTCTGTCCGTCTGTCCGTCCGTATAGATGTGTACAGCCTGAACGGTTCAACCGATTTTGATGAAATTTGGTATATTTACTTAATGCATCAGTGAGATGAATTGATCAACTTTTGGTGCAATTCCGGAAACCGGAAGTGGTAGTATTAGCGATCGACGATAGGAAGGGAAGGGTTATTTTCACACCAAAGGAGATTTTTTTATATATCACCACGAATCATGCACTTTGTATTGGTTTTATCCTCGAGAAAAATCATATTTATTAGTTTTTTCTTGATTTAAAATTATATGTCATCCAGCCATTCATGACGTCACAGCCTGGTCTTGCATATATATTATAAACAAAATAAAATTAAAAATGTTTATATTTATTATTTATGTATCCATATCTGTTTTTTTATTACATTAATAGATATATGAAAATTATTTGAAATTGTTTCTGTAGCTGGAAATTAATTTATTTCAAACAGTCGGTCGGTTCGGACCTGGCCACAGGTCAACTTATTATATATATAAATAAAAAAATATTAATTGATAATTCTATTTTATTAATAGATCATTTCATTTCTTCAAAAAGTCAAATTTTTTTATTTTTTTTTTTTTTTTATCTAACCAAGATTTGTTGTACTAGCCATCAATCTTCACCATTTTCTCTCTCTCTCTCTCTCTTTCTTTCTCTCACACAAACACAATATACTTGCTTGGTTGAAAGTCCAAACCATTCTTCCTGGGGGGGGGGGGGGTGAAGTGATAAAATATGTAGGTAAATAGAGAGGTGACATCTAAATATAAAGTTACAATGAAATGCACATAAAGTAAATAAAGAGATCAATTGGAAATCTTAAAGTTTTTATTTTATTTAGTTATTTTTGTATTTTTTTAAGTAAATAATCTTATTTCATCAATAGAACGAAAGATATAAGAATAAATAGAGAACTAAATACAAATCATTCATTTAAGTAGTTATTTAATCAAAATTGATTTTATTTATTAATTTATTTTATAAAAAAAAAACCTTTTAGGTGTTTGTTTGTAGTTTTTTTCAAAATATATTGGATCATATATTATATTATTTATTAATCATTAAGATCAACCAGGTGTGTAAATGTAATAAAATTTAAGAAAAAAAAAATTACTTGTGCAATTTCAACTATTTTTATGTCAATTTGATTTACATAATAGAACATCAAAAAAAAAGTTGAATTTTAAATTAAAAATTAAATAGATAAATAAATCATTCAATGAATATAAAATTATTATTATACGAGTAACAAAATAAAAATTGATAAATAATTTTTTAGACATGAAACTTTTTTTTTTCTTTTAAACATTTGATTAATATTTATTAATATTCATAATATAAATTATTTATTTTATTAATATTATTAATATAAAAAAGCTGGAGTGTCTCCACTAGACTATCTCGCAAATTTGAATTGGATTAAATAACATAATATATTATATTTTGATTAAATTTAATTAATTATAAATTAAAATTAATAAATAATATTTATTAAATCAGCGCATGTTTGACTCATTGTTGATGACACCACGTCACGTGTTGGCGCGTGATATGCAGTGTTAAAAAATGAATTCTGGTATATTCAGCGATTCAATCAAGCTGAAATTCTATACATATTTAGCAGTTTTATACAATTTTTAATCATTTGAAAAATTATCAAACCTATATCTTTATTTTTACGGTTACTTTAGAGAAAAAAAATCAAAACGTTATATGTAATAACCCTCTTCCGGTTGAGCTACATTTTTCAAAAGTTGATAGAAGACTACGAATTTTCAATAATGCCCGTATACCTAATGGCGAGATAGTAAACAAAATTAGCTTATATCTTACAATTAGATATCCGATACACACAACTAAAATATAATGATGGAACAAATTCTTATACTGTATTAAACCTTTTGTAATAATTAAACAAAAGTAAGAATAGTTGTTCTATTAGTAGTAATAATAATCAAGAGAAGAAAAAGAAGAAGAAGAAGGAGAAGAAGAAGAAGATAACCTATAAGTAGATAACATACGTAGATATCTACACATAAAGAAATAACCAAATTTCTTTAATTTTAAGATATAATTAGTTAGATTTAATTTTAAAATTTTTAAAAATGTTTTGTCAACATTTCAATTAAGATTAATAAAAAAGAACAAAAAAATTTTTCTATAATTTATTATCAAACGAAGATTTATTTTTAGAAGTGGATTAAAATCGCTTTAATGGAATGTTTTTTGTGTTTTTTTTTTCTTCTTTTTGCTATTTCAAAGCAACAAATTGGTGCAACCAAAAACCTTAAAAATTCATTGAATGTTTAATGAAATGGTAGTGAAAGAGGAAATTATGTGTGTGTGTGTGTGTTGGAGAGAAAAAGAGAGAAAATTTCTTACTTTGATTAAATATCAGATAGAAATGAAGAGGAGGAAAAAAAGAAGGAAAATATTCAATCAATGTTTATAAAATGCAAAATTATTACACGAACGATTCTAATATATAAAAAAATCAATATTTACTATACTATGTATAAGATTTGATTGATTATGTAATTAGCAAATAACCTACATAAGACTAATCAAAGTTTCAAAGATTCAGATGGATTTTTTTTATGATATCTGGGGGGGGGGGTATACCAAAACACATTATATACATATATATATATATATATAAATATGTAGAAATGTGGATCGTTGTCTGGGGCAAATTATAGAGCACAACAGGAAGACTTCTTGTTTGGGCTTTTCTCTATAAAATGGTTTATTTACAAATCTACATATAAACATACAAACACTCTCTCGTCATCATAGCCAAGAATCGAATCATCTAAGGCTCTCAATGAATACGACTGTAAGAAGAAGAAGAAGAATCCCTTGCGGGGATCCGCGCTGCAATTTATATCTTATTTCTACCCCCTACCGAGCATCCGTTGTCGGGCGCATGAGGTGGGAGCCTTTCTTCTGGCCGCCAGCAAGGGTTAGGACAACCCTGGCCACAGGAAGGGCTCACGGTTGCATCTCCCAACACATAGTGTCAACTAGGAAATGGAGTGAGGAGATCCTCGTCGAGGATCTCTTGACCTTAATTCCAATTCCCACATATATCAAAACTTCAAAGATTCAGATGGTTTATATACATATAAACCGTATATAATGTGTGTTCGTATACCATATATCATAAAAAAATACCATCTGAATCTTTGAAGTTTTGATATATATATATATACATATATATGAGAGAGAGAGAGAGAGTAATAATGTATAGATTAATCATTTTTTAAGTACTATTAGATTGGTTAATAAAATTGTGAAAAGAAAAAAAAAAGAAAAAAAAATCTTATCTTATTATAGAATTGAATGTATTCAAGTGAAAGGGATCACGTTCTGGTTAAGAAATTAGGTCAAATTGGGGGGGGGGTTTGATAAAGAGACTTGAAACAAATCATTAATGGAAAAAGAAGAAAAGAAGAGAGGTGATAGAGGTACAAATTTATATACAATACGAGTGTTGTTTGTGAAATTTATAACCGGGTACAATTAAAATAGCCAGTCAGTTTTTACGCCCACTCACTCATTCAAAAGACGAGTTATATAGTATTAGTATATAAGAGAGAGAGAGAGAGAGAGAGAGAGAGAGAGAGAAAGAGAGAAAAGAGGAGTAGGAGAAGGTGAAGAAAAAGACAAGAAACAAATCCCAGCTGGACTTGCTGCTAGTCTATTTTAATTTTATGCACTTCTAAGATAAACCCACTCATCCTATTGACTACATTTTTTTTCTATCCTCTTTTTTTTACTATTAGATTTATATATATATTTAGCATGTTTTTTGTCTGCATATTTTTCAAATTTTAATAATTTTTGTATATTTTTATTATTTTATCATAACTTGTAGAATCCAAAAGGGACTTTAGAATTTTTAATGTTTGTTTGACTGTCTGATCGGGAAATTATAGACTCAACATTTGGCGAAGCTGATTAAAATAAAATTTTACCTATATTATAAATATATATATTAAAAAAAATTAGCTGGAGTGTCTTCACTCGACTATCTCGCAATTTGAATTGGATTAAATAACATAATATATTAGATTTAAATTAAATTTAATTAATTATAAATTATAAATTAAAATTAATAAATAATATTTATTAAACCAGCGCATGTTTGATTCTTTGTTGATGGCACCACGTCACGTGTTGGCGCCTGAGATTTGCAGTGTTAAAAAATTAATTCTGGTACTTTCAGCGATTCAATCAAGCTGAAATTCTATACAAATATAGCAGTTTTATACAATTTTTAATCATGTGGAAAAACTATCGAACATATATCTTTATTTTATCTTTTTTTCACTTTAGAGGAAAAAAAATCAAAATGTTGTAGGTAATGACCCTCTTCCGGTTGAGCTACATTTCTCAAAAGTTGACAGAAAACTACGAATTTTGAATAATGCCCGTATACCAAATTTAATGATTCTAGCTCAAACCGTTTTTGCGTTATCTTGGCTTCACACACACACATACACACAGAGAGAGACATTTTTCTCAACCTTAGTGAAAATGATTCAGGAACCTTCAAAACGTATAAAAACATCAAAATCTCAACATCGAAAATTTTCTTGATCGCAATACTATCTCTGGCGAGATAGTAAAAAGTATCTTGTTTGTGGGGAGACCAATTGACAACGTAACACGGTTTTTAGATCAAAAACATTTACGATTGACAAACAATATAAAGAAACGCAAGAGAATAGAAGTTGATTTAGATACAGACAATTGAAGCAATATTGTAACTACACTCAAGAATTTTCGAGTAAATATAGGATTCATGTGGAGGACTTTATATATGATCTAGAAAAATAATAACAAGTCTTCAGTTTCTGACAACATTTTTCATAAGAAATGAAAATTAATTCCCTATACTTTTTTTATAATTATATGTTATAGTTCTAGATATATGCCAACTTTTTTTAATATTTTATTTAATTTTTAAATTTATAAACATATCAAAGCAAGATTGTTGCCAGGTCCTCAAAACATCTGAAACATGGAGATGTGTGAAAAACCGCATATCGATAATCTCTCAAACGGGATTACAATATATTTAATCCAAAAAAAAACTCATAGAATAAAATAATAAATCAATTAAATTATTATTATTATTATTATTGTTTTTTTTTCATCACGTTTTTCTCGTGATAATCCCGGTTTTACGGGCAAAAACCAAGTAAAGAAAAGCTTTTGGGTGAGTCCTGAATGAGAAAACATCTGATGATTGAACACGTATCAAGAATGACCGCCTTTTGCATCCCTTCAATAAAAATTGGTATTCAAACAAAGTTGTTGTGTGAGTTTCATTAGTCACCATAACATCTTTGTTCTTATCTTCTGAGTCCAGCTGCAGTGGTCATCTGGTGATCAGATGAAACAACTTGCAGTGTTGCAGAGTTTGATGTTGTTGGTTCGCTGCTTATATTTGTATTTTTATTTATATTATAACGTTGAAAAAGAGTTCTTTCTTGTAATTAGATTATAACTAGCTGCTCAGAGCTCCTTCGTCGCTCTTCACATCTAGACGGGGGCTCCGCCCCCTGTACCCCCGAGTGGTACATAGTATTTGGTTGAAAGTAGTAAAAGGTTTTCATCCATTTTGTTTCAAACAATGTATAACATAGAAAACATTCATTTCTTATTGTGTGTCTTATTATTTAAAATATATTTTAATTTATTTAGTAAATTAATTATATATATTATTATTGAATATGTTATATCTATCTACTCGAAAGTTCTTGGCAGCTACAACCACATTTCTCCAAATGTCCCCGGTGACCTCATCTTTCTTTGGCCAATAAGTGCTGGAAAGAATAATCTGAATCTACTCTCATCTCCCAGGGTCATAGACCATGCGTGGCTCAATGGTACTCGAAAGTTCTTGGCAGCTACAACCACATTTCTCCAAGTGTCCTTATCCTGAGCCTCTGTTCCATCTCTCGTACGTCATTCCCTCATCTTTCTTTGGCCCATAAATGCTGGGGAGAATCCTATTCTCAAATACTCTGAATCCACTCTCATCTCCTAAGATCATAGACCATGTCTCACACTCATATAATACAACAGACAAAATAATTGTTTTATATATTTTAATTTTCATTCCCTTTTATAATAATTTTGATGAGATAAGCCTCTTTACTGCATGATAACTGGCGTTTCCCGATTGCAACTTCGATTTAAATTCTTCTCAAATATTATTATCCTTCGTGATTACATTCAATTTTTCTACATATTCAAATTCTACATTTTGTATGTTAATACTGCTCCTGTTTGTTTCTAAATATATTTATTTATCATTATTCATTTCAAACCTCATCTCTTTTCCTACCTCGATTAATTTTTCCTCACTATCTGTAATTACAATTATCGAATCTCCTATTATATTTAAGTCGTCTGGGTCACCTAATATTTTACAATTGATTTCCGCATCTTACTCTTTCTTTACTACCTTCAAGATAAATTTTAAGATCAAAATTTGACAAAGTTCATCCGGATCTATTGAGTCATGCCTAGGTTTTACTAAAGTCTACAAATAATTAGTGAACAGAGATATTGAATTCGCGGTTTTTTTAATATCTGTCATAATGAAAATATCTTAATTAATGTTGATCGATTTGGCCTGAACCCGCAATGATATCGTCTAATATTTCCTCCGCCTATAGTTTATAAGTATTGTATATGTTATAATAGAGTATAATATTTCTTGATCATTTCATTACGATATTTTAATTTCATTGCTTGATTTTTATTGAATATTTTTAATTATAATAAAATTTGAGAAAATGCAAAGTTAGAGACTTGAGACAATTTATAAAAATTAACGGTATAAAAGTATTGATTAAAACTAAAGATAAATTAACAATATATACATTCATTAATAGTATTAATTTAAATTAATGGATTTATTTGATTTTTTATTATTAAGTTCATTTATTAATTTTTTTAGATCATAGTTAATTCCCTCCCTTAAAATAAAAGAAGTACCTATTCAAATATGGAAAGAATAAATACAAAATAATTTAAGTTAAATATGATTTAAATATTTTATTATATTAATTAAAATGAGAACTTTTAGAATAAATTATTTAATTGAAATGATATTTGAATATTAGAATTTAAAATAAAAAGTTAAATATTATAATAATTCTTTGATTGGGAATCCCTAGAGTTATATACATTGTGTAAAATGAGTCCACCAGTCAGTGGGCCACGCCTGGCTCTTGAATGAACAACACGGAGAACTATATATAAACTTTAAAAAATTAAATTCTGCGGTTATTGATTAGATATTAATAAAATCTATAGCTATAAAATAATTAAATCTATAGGTATATAAGAATATTGTGATGTAATTTCATAGAAATCGTTTCTTATTTTTTGATGTTCATAATTCTAAAGTGTCGGTTAAGTAGGAAATTTCTTTTTCTATGACAGCAAAAAAGTAAACAAATTACATACATACATACATACATACATACAAACACTCTCCTTTATATATATAGATATAAACTGTTTATATTTAAATTATAATAAAAACTTCTTCTTCTTCTTCTTCTGTAAAGGTGCATGCACCTGTTTTACCAATATCTTTCTTTTCCCTTCCCATGTTTTAGACGTCGGGATGATAACTCTCTTTCCATCTTTTCTTGGGTCTTCCTCGACTTCTGACCACTTCAGGTCAATTGGGGTAGCTACGATTCTGGGAAGTCTGACATCTTTCATTCTGTTCACGTGAGCAGCCCAGCATTTCCTTCTCATGTCCACCCATTCGACTATGTCCTGGAGTTCAGTTATTTCTATTAGGTCTTCACCGTGGATCCTATCATACAGTAGTGTTTTGCCATGAATAGTCCTTACAATCTTCATCTCAATTGTTCGGAGTAATTGTTTTGTGTCAGTTTTATCTGATCTTGACTCCAGCCTCATAAGTCACTATTGGTCTAACACAGGTTTTGTAGATTCGCACCTTACTTTCTGAAGTCATAGTTATATTTGTTCTTCCATATAAAATTGTGTAGGCATCCAGACATTTTGGCTCCTTTGGCCACTTGCGTCTTTACTTCATCTCTAAGGTTGCGTTGGTTAGAGATCTGGACTCGCAAGTAATTGAAACTTAACAAATATTGTATCAGATACATGCAATCAATAATATAATTAATTTTGTGATAAAATAGAAAGAATAGAAACAACAAAACGAAAATAAATGAAAAAGTTATTATATACAGATTTCGGATGTGGAGGGAGGGCGGCGGCGGTATACAAGTTTCTGTTATCATAAATTTGTTCCGATTTTTTTTCTTAAACCTCAAACATACACATAACCATTACATTTACCTTCAATAATAAGAATATTCAATTAAACAATCAATTTAATGTCTTTATTATTGCTAGACACTCTTCAAAATAATTAAATAGAATGAAATTAATGATTTTTCCAAAAACACTTGGAATAAAACCACGAAGCAATTTTTTTATAGAAGAAAACATAGCGCCAAACATTCGCTCTTTGATAGCTGATAGATTCTATATAATGTTTATATTTTGTTGTTTATAAAAATATAAATTATTTGTTCGCGCATGGCCCAAACATTTTTTGACATATTTGAGAAAAATAATTTTTATTATAATTTTTGAATAAAACCCGAACTCCAATTTTTCATAATTCAGCTGAGAGTATGAGTATGAGTATAATAAAATGGTGTCTTCACCCTCATTCTTAGTTTAACTGCCTTAGAGTTAACAAGTAGAGCCTCCCTTAATATTTGTATGGAAGTACATTATAGCATTAATCAAGACAAGTTGTTTGGAATTAATTCTATTTAAAATTAATTTCTGTATAAATAAATCTAATTTTAGATTAACTATAAAAAGAACTTAATTATTTGCTTATATATTAAACAAATCCGATTTTCATTAAAATAAATTTTCAATTATTAAATTTTTCAAAGAGTTTATTAATATTTGTCACCAGAAATTTTCATTGGCTTAAATTTCTTATATACTTATTATGCTCTGCCTCCTGTACCCCCGAAGTGATACATAGTTTGTGGGGTTGAAGGTTTTCATTAATTTTATTTTAATCAATATATTAAAACATTAATATCTATTTGTTAGCTTATTTAAAATATATTTTTAATTTAATCAGTAAATTATATATTATATATGTGTTATAATAGAGTATAATATTTCTTAATTATTTTGATATTTTAATTTCATTAAGGATTGTTATTGAATATTTTTAATTATAATGACTTTTAAGAACATCTAAAGTTAAATACTTGAGAATTTTATAAAAGTATAATTAATATTTTTTAACGTTATAAAACTATAGATAATTCATTATATACATTCATTAACAGTATTAATTTAAATTCATTGATTAATTTTTGTTTTTCTTAATTTTTCTAGACCATAATTATTTTCCTGCCTTAGAAGAAACTTATCTAGTAACTCTGTGGCGCTTTGGGATTCGAAAATTATATTAATCGCAACCAGCAGATTTCTCCAACTGTCCCTGACCTGACCGACCATCATCCTACACCTATCCTCTTACAAATTCTTCAAGTCCCCCTTTTTTTTAATCTTCAAACTGATGGTTTCTCCATATTCATAATTAACCTAGTTTCTTGCTTTTCTTTTGCATTCTTATAATTAATTTGTAATTTGTTTGATTCATTATATTAAAATTTAAACAAATTTTTATTTTGTTAATTTATATATAGATATATTTATGTTATTTATAATATATAACTATTTCTGAATTTAATACCAAGTTGATTTTTATAAAATTCTATTTAATTTGCATATGAATTATTACACACAATTAAAAATTATTCATATTCAAATATTCTAATTTTTTTTTAAATTTATATACAATTTGATATTTTTAATATCCAGAGATAGTATTGCGATCACGAAAATTTTCGATGTTGAGATTTTGATGTTTTTATACGTTTTGAAGGTTCCTGAATCATTTTCACTAAGGTTGAGAAAAATGTCTCTCTCTGTGTGTATGTGTGTGTGTGAAGCCAAGATAACGCAAAAACGGTTTGAGCTAGAATCATTAAATTTGGTATACGGGCATTATTCAGAATTCGTAGTTTTCTGTCAACTTTTGAGAAATGTAGCTCAACCGGAAGAGGGTCATTACCTACAACATTTTGATTTTTTTTCCTCTAAAGTGAAATAAGCGGGAGTGTCCTCCCCTAGACTTTCCCGCATATAAATAGGTATAAAGAGTTGTGAATGAATATTTAGAATGTAATAAAGTGCTACTTCCGGTTAACTGATATTTTAAATGTAAAAAATAACAGATATGGATATAATATAAATATTTTTAATTTTATTTTATTTACAATATATAAGGGCTGGCTGTGACGTCATGAAGTGCTGGGTGACGTCATATAATTTTAAATTAAGAAAAAACTAATGAAGATGATTTTTCTCGAGGATAAAACCAATACAAAGTGCATAACACGTGGAGATATGTCCTCACGTGAAATTTGATATGAAAATAACCCTTCACTTCCTCTCTTCGATCGGCAATTCTAGCACTTCCGGTTTCCGGATTTGCACTAAAAGTTGATCAATTCATCCTACTGATGTATTAAGTAAATATACCAAATTTCATCAAAATCCGTTGAGCCGTTCAGGCTGTATACATCTATACGGACGTACGGACAGACGGACGGACGGACGGACGGACATCATGCTAAAAATACGTTTTTCTGTTAAGAAAATGCATGATTCGTGGAGATATGTACCTAAAAATATCCATAGGTGAAATTTGGTGTGAAAACAATACCTCCCCTACTATCGTCGGTCGGTCAAAAAGAAACGCTACTTGTATAAAAAAATAGGTAAAATGTCACTTCCGGTAGTCAGATCATGATGAAATTTGGGATCTCAATTTTTTTCATATTTGTAAACCTATATACAAAATATGAAGCAAATATCTCGAAGCAAACTGGTACTTTACATGAAAGGTAAACGCAACCAGTGTAGGTAAAGTACCACTTCCGGTTAACCGATTTTGACGAAATTTTGATAGAAATCTACAAACTGTGAATAATATCGGTGTACCAAATTTCAAAGTCCTAGCTTGATTAGTTTTTGAGTAAATTTGCTTACAGACATTACATACATACATACATACATACATACATACATACATACATACATACATACATACATACATACATACATACATACACACACACAGACATAATTCGAAAAATGGTATTTTCCGACTCAGGGAGGTCTAAAACGTCAAGATCTATCGAAATCTAGAAGTCGAAATTTTTGACGATTCCAATACTTCGCTTATACGAAGTATGCGGGAAAGTAAAAAAGATAAAATAAAGATATATGTTCGATAGTTTTTCACATGATTAAAAATTGTATAAAACTGCTATATTTGTATAGAATTTCAGCTTGATTGAATCGCTGAAAGTACCAGAATTAATTTTTTAACACTGCAAATCTCTGGCGCCAACACGTGACGTGGTGCCATCAACAAAGAGTCAAACATGCGCTGGTTTAATAAATACAATATTATTTATTAATTTTAATTTATAATTAATTAAATTTAATTAAAATATAATATATTATGTTATTTAATCCAATTCAAATTTGCGAGATAATCGAGTGGAGACACTCCATCTTTTTTTTTTTTTTTAATTCCACATCACTAAAAAAAAAAAAATAATTAAACCTAATAAACGTAAAAAGCAACCTATTAATAAATTATATAATATAATTATATTAAATTCTCAGAAATGTGCATACAAAAACCTTTATATATATCGTATATATATATAAAAACTTTTTTTTCTCCTTTCAATCATTTCGATAAGTTATTATTATATAAAATTATTAGCCGAGTCTCTTTGAATTTTCTAAGACGAAGTCCGATAGCTTTATAAAATCATCATTTTTTCATATTTTGAAAATTTGTATATAAAATTTTGTTGACCTCATACACGGTCAAAATTTATTTCATATTAATTTAATTTAATTTAAATATTTTATTTTCATTTAACTTTTATTACATTTTCCTTTCCATAGCATATATTTCCAAGTGGGGGAACCCACTTTGCCTGTGAATCGTATTGTCCTATCCATACATTCGATCACAGGTGTTTTTCTTTCCATAAATTTTTTTTTTTTGTGTTTCTCATAAACGTGTGTTCCCGCCAATTTAAATGATTATCTTTCCATTTATTCTATATTTGTTGACATATTATATTATTATAAATTGTATCAAGATCATCCATATTATAATAAATATGGAATTACTTATCTTTATATATCCAATATTTATTTTGAACACAAAAAAGTTGTATGGGTCACATATAAAGTGTTATTATTTTTAAATAATTAAGCCGATATTTTTAAAATGTATATACTTGTTTATTTTTAAAACATTTAATTTTTAATTACCTTTAAAATTGATATCAATATTAAATAAACTGGATCGTTACTTTATAAATTATGTGATTGGGATGTCAGAAAAGAGCAAAATTGCCGTTCTTAGTTCTCCCTACTGTTCATTTCCAATTAACTTATAATACATAAGTTGAATATTTTAATTTATTTATTTTTTTTTAATTATTTATTAAAAGAATTAAATCTATATTAAAAGTTTCCTTCAAATCTTTTTTTTTTATTTGTTTGAAATGGTAAACAGTGATTCTCAACCTTGTTTTTACCGCGGCACACTTTTAACGGTTTAAAAATTTGGCGGCACACAAAGAAAAAGAAAAGTGTAAAAGTTATTTAGTTACCTATTATAGACTGATAGTTTATGATAATAAAATTAATGAACTTTGTTTTATAGTTAAATTATAAGTTATAATTTCCTATGATTCCTATTATAATTATATTAATTTCTTTCATCAATAAATGTTATTATTATAATTTAATCTGAATGTATTCCAACTTATTTTTCCATGTTTTTGTAATTTTTTTGTTTTTGTTAATTATCAAGTTAAAAATTTAGACAATTGTTTATATCTAATAATAATATTAATAATAATAATAATATCATAGATAATGTTGCTACTTAATTATTAAAATATAATAAAAAAAATATTTAATAAAAATTAATTTAAATTCTTTAAAAAAAATGCATTATATATTCATCAATTTTTTTTTTTATATCTTTTTAAAATTTATTTATATATATCTATAAAATAATAAATAAATATACAAGTAAATTTATTATTTTATTTAATTAATGGACTAGTGTTTTTTGTATTTGATATCTTTAAATTGAATAAAATTACAGAAAATATTAATAATTTACATGTACAGATTTTTAAAATTAATATTTTATGATCAAATGAAATTACATAGATAGAAAGAAAAATATTGAATTGTGGCTTGAAAATGTTCAATCTACAATATTCATTTATCATTTATAATTTATTAATCACCATTGGGGAATAATAAATAGGACACACAATACATTTATCTAAACATTTGTCTAAATTCTAAATCTATGTTTTTTTTTATTAATTTATAAACTAAATGAAATATATATATATATACTATATACCTATAAAGTTTGGTAAGTAATAAATAAATAAATTATAAAATAATTTTATTTTAATATAATTATCATTTAAATTGGCGGGAACACACGTTTATGAGAAACACAAAAAAAAAAATTTATGGAAAGAAAAACACCTGTGATCGAATGTATGGATAGGACAATACGATTCACAGGCAAAGTGGGTTCCCCCACTTGGAAATATATGCTATGGAAAGAAAACTGTAATAAAAGTTAAAAGAAAATAATATATTTAAATTAAATTAAATTAATATGAAATAAATTTTGACCGTGTATGAGGTCAACAAAATTTTATATACAAATTTTCAAAATATGAAAAAATGATGATTTTATAAAGCTATCGGACTTCGTCTTAGAAAATTCAAAGAGACTCGGCTAATAATTTTATATAATAATAACTTATCGAAATGATTGAAAGGAGAAAAAAAAGTTTTTATATATATATACGATATATATAAAGGTTTTTGTATGCACACACATTTCTCAGAATTTAATATAATTATATTATATAATTATATTATATAATTTATTATTATTTTTTACGTTTATTAGGTTTAATTAATTTTTTTTTTTTTTTTTTGTGATGTGGAATTAATAAAAAAAAAAGCTGGAGTGTCTCCACTATATATATATCTCAATTCTAATATACACATATTGAAAATCAGAAAAAAAAATTAATAAATACTTATTTTTTTAATTTTATTATTTAAAAAAAAAGAATAGAAAGTTTTTTTTTTTTTCTGTTTTTTTCATCTCTTCCCTCTAAATATCTTTAAATTAATTATTAATTAAAAATGTATGTGAATAATGTGTGAATATAAAACTTACCGTTATGTTTCAGCTTTGATCTAAGAGCATATTTGAGGTCACTGTTTGTTTATATTATTATTATTATTATTATTCTTTGATTATTTATTTATTTATTTTTTTTTAGGCACAAAAGTGGATGGTGGATTTACCACCCTTTTTGGTTGATTGCGCGCAACTCATCTTCAATCTTGATTGTTTTTATGTACGTACATTTATAAAGTTGTATGGCAATCGACAGGTAAGTGTAAAATTTACAAGTACACGTGAGGGTTGCAGCCGTCAAACTGAAGCAAAACGGACTCGTCGACTAAATATCAAGTGGGAAAAGGATAGAAGATAGAAATGAGTTAGAGTGAGAGAGAGAGAGAGAGGGGTGGGGGAGATAATAGGGGTGAGTGGGTCTGAATATCAGTGTACAAGAGAGAAAGAGATAAAAGTACGCGCGCGCATAGAGGGGTTTATCTTTTGCGCATACTCCTCCTACCCCCCCCCCCTATTCAATTCTCTCTCTCTCTCTCTCACTCTCACTCTATCCTTCCTACCCATCCCCTTACTTACCCCCACCCCTCTTAGAATTCCAGAACATAACTACCACCTGATTTTTCTTTTAATTAAAAATTATAATAATTAAATGAAATGAATAAAATGAATTTATGAAAATTAATGAAATTATTTTAAAGATAAAGATACTATCTATTTATCCATTTATTTAATTTTTGTTTGTTTTTATTTATTTTTCTTGTACTACTACTAATACTACTACTACTATTATAATTAGAAAAATGTAAATTCATATTATTTTTAAATAGAGTAGGTACATATCATATATTTTCAGATATTTTTAAAAATTGAGCATTAAAGTTTATAAAGAAATATTTTACAAATTTTAAAATTTATTAATTATACAGAAATTATACCGGACACGCGGCATCGGATGCTAATGAAATATTCGCGAATAGATTCCTTTTTTCAATTTCAAGAAACTCGTCGGTCTTTTCCCGTTTACAAAATAAACATTAAACAAATTTTAGTATTAAATATCCAATCAGAACATTTAATAAAAATACAAACAGTTTAAAAAAAATGTTTTAATTTAATAATTTTTTTTGGCAACACACCACTCTTTGGTTTGTTCGATTCTAGTGATAACAAGTTCAGCGTTGTTCATGGATAACCTATCACACACAACTACTACTTAGATTAAAGTTTGGGGCCGTTTGCGGCCAGTCGTAAAGCTGACGCAAGAAGCATATTATTTAATTTTAAGTAATTAAAAAGTCCTTATAACGGACGCGACAAGTAGTTGTTCTAAACCCGTCGCTACATTGAGTCGTGACGTCATCCAACATGCTTCCTTAGAATAATCTGATTAATTACCTAGAATTTTTTTGTTTGTTTTTTTCACAATTAAAATAATAATGCATATTTTACATTTTGTAAAAGAATATAAACAAATAATATTAATAATAATAATAAAATAATTGAAAGAATTAAAAGTTTATGACTACTGGCATAGAATTGATTGCTATTATATTTTAGTATATCGTATATATTTATTCATATAAAATTCACAAAAAACAAAACTCAACCCTCACCTCTCACTAAATTTCCAAAAACAAATTCCAATTGGTTTTTTTTTTGTTTTTTTTTCATTCTATGTATGTACCTGCATATACTTTTAGTATACGTATCCTTAATCGTAACGTACAATAATTTAAAAATTCCATTTCCAATTTTCAATTGAAATACTAAAACATATACAAATGTTTTATTTTTAATTTGTTTTAATTATTATTTTTTAAACTATTTGATTAAAGTTTAAATCAATTGAAATAGTTGTATAGTATATATATATATTTTTGTTGAAAATATTGACTAGTTTTGTTTTTAGTTTATATAATTGGATAGCAAACATTTTAATGGGCGCCCCGTAAAGTTATGCAACCAGAACCCCTTTCATCTTGTTTCCAAGTAAACAAATCAAATTGCACAAGTAACGTTAAAATATCGTTAGTTAGAATAACCAGCACTCAACTATAGTATCATTTATTTGTAATCATCATTTATTTATACATCTTAAGTATACTATTTTTATGAATTATTAAATAGTAAAATTAGAGATATTTATTTATCTTAATTTAAGTAATTAAGTTTTTAAATCTGATTGATTCTAGTAAATTTATTTTTAAATCTTTAATATTTTTTATAATAAATTAACAAATAATAAAATAAGAAATGAATTATTCTTCAAATTATCAACTTAAAAAAATTATATTATTAAAATATGTGATAATTGATATTGGAATATATTTTTTCTCAGAATAGGGACGTTTTAAAGAATTTCTCTACTGACCAGTGATGTATTGGTAAAATAAAAAGTAAGGGAACGAACGCATAGTGGGAGCAAAAAAAAAAATTCTATTTTCAGCAAACTATTTTTTTCCATATAAGTTTTTATTTTTTCTTATTCTTACTATACAAAATATTAACGAATACAAAAAAAAAATTTCAACAGTAGAATTAAGTGGGAGTTGTCGGAACATAAAAAAGTATTGAAACGCGTTCCGGTTCTGAAAAAAGGTAAGGGAACGTCGTTTCCCCGCGTTCCCCTCCCAATACACCACTGCTACTGACGTTATTGAAATGACATTTATTACTTTCCAGTAAGCGAAATTTGAAAAAAAAACCTTTATATCAGCATTTCTTAACTTCTTTCATTGTTTCAAATGCATATAAGTATTTTATCAAATTAACTTTTCTTGCTTTACTATGTAATACAATTTCATTGAATTTTTAAAATAATCCCTCCCCCAACCACCTCATCATTTCACCCTTTCATTAATTATTATTAACTTTTCTACTTTTCATATGACCAATGACTAAATGACGAGAATACAAAAAAAAAAAAAAATTATCTTTGCCTTTTAATAATATAATAATATTCGATATGGAAAATGTAAAAAAAGAGAATACTTTGAGAATCCAATATCTATAATTAAAAAAACCCATTTTTTTTCTTACTTTCTAATAAATACAAAAATGTGATGTTAATTTAATATTCTTTTTGAACATACACATACACAGAAAAAATAATTATCTCAAAGACTGATATATACTTGTATATGTGCCTATATAATTTTTATACTTTTTTGACTGACAGTTACCCCCTTTATTATTATTTTTTTTTTCTTACTTTAAAAGTTATCCTGATTATAGTAATACTGTTGTTATCTAAATACACTTGATTTTATTTAATTATTATCTATGTTTTTTTTTGTTTTGATTTTGATTTTAATATTGATACGTAAATCAAAGAAATTAATCAATTATTTTTTTTTTAAATACAACTTAACTTTTTTAAATTTAGAATAATCGTAAATATTAATAATAATTATAATTTGAAAACATTATACATATAAATATAGTATTTCCTATATGATTTTTAAATTGTAATTCTCTTTCATCTTTCTTCATCAGAGTCTAGAAACTTCCGCCCCAAATACCGGTAACGGTCGTTCAGTTACAAGTTTCAATTTCCTCATTTATATATATATATATATATATTCATATAGTTGTAAGATAATATCAGAAAAGCACAATTATAGCGGAAAAAACTTTAAAGAAATAATTTATTTTATTTATTTACCAATATTATAATCTCAAATTTATATTAATATGCAAATTCAATTTAAAATTTTGAAAATTTTCAATATTTAAATTCTTAAGATAAATCCGGGGGATATGACGCACATTTATTGTTTTTGTTAAATTTTAAACGTTAATACCTATTATGACATAATTATTTGTGTTAATGGTACATGGAAAATTATATGTAAACCAAAAATAAAAACTCATAAAATTAAAATTTTTAAATATTTAATTAGATAAGTTTTAAGAATTAAAAGAGTACATAACTAAAATAATATATTTGCACAAGACTGTGACTATAAATATTTCCCTCGTATTACTATAATTGTTTGAAAGGTTCAATTTTGTAATGTTAAGTAGAAGTAAAACGTACGCGATATCCCTCGCACATACATTGCATCATATCACTCCTTCGACACAATTTTAGATAAAGATTTGCAATTAGTAAACAATTTTGTATAGTTTTTAAATAATTTTCCGCTATATCCTTTGGTTTGACCTTATATGATTTTTTAAAAACAATTTCTTTCTTTAATTGGACTTCATAAAAAATAATAATTAAAGAAAATCTGTTTTCAATAAATAAATCTGATAATATTATTAAAATTGTTACAATCAATTAAATTAAATAATTTAAATAATAATTGATTATAAGAAATTATTTTAAAATTAAAATCATTATTAATGATTAAATAATCTTATGTGTGGTATTATTAATATTTTTGTAGGTATCCATTGTTGAATAATCTCACAACCGAGGTTGGAGGAGCTTTTAATATGAGTAAATGCGTAAAAAATGTTTTCTATCAATGAAAAATAAATTCATTGTATATTTTCATATCTATATACATAGAAATACAGTATATAGTATAAACAGAAGAAGTGATTATAAGATAAGATAAGAATGGTATTGAATCGAGAAGGATATTCATTCATTATACGAGGTCTGTTCAAAAGAAAAGGTGAATTTTGAATTTTCTCGGGCTGTGTCTTCGATTATCGAAATATATTTTGTTATGTTGGTAGACATATGTTTCCCATATGTGGATATTATCAGCCATTTTGGATTAGTAGTTTGTTTGTGACAACTGAATATGTTGCTCACGTTTTTGGGTACTTCGATTTTTACCGACCGACGATAGTAAGGGAGGTATTGTTTTCACACCAAATTTCATCTATGGATATTTTTAGGTACATATCTCCACGAATCATGCATTTTCTTAACAGAAAAAAGTATTTTTAGCATGATGTCTGTCCGTCCGTCCGTCCATCTGTCCGTCCGTATAGATGTGTACAGCCTGAACGGCTCAACGGATTTTGATGAAATTTGGTATATTTACTTAATGCATCAGTGGGATGAATGGATCAACTTTTGGTGCAAATCCGGAAACCGGAAGTGGTAGTATTAGCGATCGACGATAGGAAGGGAAGGGTTATTTTCACAACAAATTTCACATGAGGAGATTTTTTTACATATCACCACGAATGTATTGGTTTTATCCTCGGGAAAAATCATCTTCATTATGTTTTTCTTAATTTAAAATTATATGACGTCACCCAGCCCTTCATGACGTCACAGCCTCCTTATTATGATCACGGGCAACGCCGGCTACTTCAGCTATATATTATAAATAAAATAAAATTACAAATGTTTATGTTATATGCCTATCAGTTTTTTATTACATTAATAGATATATTAAAATTATTTGAAATTGTTTCTGTAGCTGGAAATTAATTTATTTCAAACCGTCGGTCGGTTCGGACCTGGCCACAGGTCAACTTATTTACTTATCTCATCAATTGTGGCAAAACACTTTCCTTTCATTGGTCTTTTCAATTTTTGGAATAGGAAAAATTCTCAGGTAGCCGAATCTGGTAAATACGGTTGTTGAGGCATGACGTTGTTGTTTTTGGCCAAATAATCACGAACAAGCAATGATGTGTGCATTATTATCGTGATGTAGAATTCATGATTTGTTTTTCCACAATTCCGATCGATTGAGCCGTTTTACTTCACGCAAACGTTGCATAAATTTCTTGTAGTAGGTATTTCTTTTTTTTTTTTTAAAGTAAAAAAATCGAAGAACTCCCAAAACGTGACTAACTATTTCAGTTGTCAAAAACAAACTACTAATACAAAATGACTGATAAAGTCAATATATGAGAAACATATGTGTACCAACATAACAAAAAATTTCCATAATCAAATGTACAGAGCCTGAGAAAATTCAAAATTCACCTTTTCTTTTGGACATACCTCGAAAATATCACTACGAATTTATTAATATTCCTAGCCAAATTCTTTATAAAATATTCCAACTTAATAAAGAATATTTTTTTTTAAAATACCGAGCAGTGACTCTGTGAACACGGCACTAGAGATATTATTATACTTGGATTCAGTTTAATTAATCGCATTGAAATTATATCTAACTTGGTCCATTGATACTGACTGACAGAATTGAACCCCTTTTGATCTCCAGATGACATACAAGATATTAGAGTAGATCCACATAATATATATACTATTTGACAAATACTATATTTAACAAACAGAACAGATCGAATGGCGATTTCTCAGTAGTAATAGTAAGCTTAGTTAGTTAGTTAGTTTCATATTATGTTTATTGAATTTTGATTTATTAAATCTCGCTAATTAAAATTCATTATTAATTTCAATCTATAAAATCTAATTATCTAATTAATTAAATATTAAATATTAAATAACAAAACAAAACATTCTTCATCTTCTTCTTCTTTTTCTTATTATTATATATATAATATCCAATCGTCACTCACTCACTCACTGGTCTCGAAAAACGTAACACTCGGGGCGGGTGTGTGTGTGTATGTGTGTGTGTGTGTATGTAGACAAGATTACGCAAAAACGGTTTGAGCTAGAATGATGAAATTTGGTACATGGACATTATTCAAAATTCATAGTTTTCTATCAACTTTTGAGAAATGTAGCTCAACCAGAAGAGGGTCATTACTTACAACGTTTTGATTTTTTTTCCTCTAAAGTGACCGTAAAAATAAAAATATATGTTTGATAATTTTTCACATGATTAATAATTGTATAAAACTGCTATATATAGAATTTCAGCTTGATTGAATTGCTGAAAGTACCAGAATTAATTTTTTAACACTGCAAATCTCACGCGCCAACACGTGCCATGGTGCCATCAATAAAAAGCCATACATGCGCTGGTTTAATATTTATTATTTATAATTTATAATTAATTAAATTTAATTTAAATATAATATATTATATTATTTAATCCAATTCAAATGCGAAATAGTCGAGTGGAGACACTCCAGCTAATTTCAGTGACTCTTTTTAAAAAAAAACATAATTCTTCTGTAAATAAGGGTAATTTGATTTTTATGTTTTAAAAAAATGTTAATTGGATATATATACATATATATATACATATATATATACATATATATATATATATACATATATATATATATATGTATATATATATTGTAATGATATTTTAAAAATATCATTAATTCTTAAAATAAAAGGAAAAAATAAAATTTATTTATTTAAAAATAAATAAATTTTGTGGAAAGGATTAGGATTGCAATACGTTTCCCCTGAAGAGGACTAGTGGTTGGAAAGTCAAAGGGTCAGTCGGGCTGTAGCTAGCGTCCCGAGCAGATGGACTTTATTGGAGGAAAAAGGGACCTCCATTCACCAGTCCACTGATAATCGCTTATATAAGGACCGGCTAAGATTAACAGTTTTCTACATTATTGATTTGAACATATTGTTGCATTGATTCTTTGATTGCATCTTTTGGTGGTGTTATTGTATTCATTAATTCTGCATTTGGGAACACCATTCAGCCGTCACTTAGAAGAGTTCCGGCTACATCGTTAAGAAGAAATATTGTTTGCAAGAATTTTTTTATTATTAATTTTTTATTTTGTTAATCAAAGAATTAAAAGAAAAATTATTTTTAATTCACAACAAATATTGATGTCTCTTAAATTTTGATATAACGGATTTTTGTTCTATAAATAAATATTAAATAAATTTTTGCATATATAAAAAAACCTATAAATAAAAGTTTATATTTAAATTTAGAGGTTTTAAAAATATATTTAAACATTAAATATAATAAATTTTTAATTCTTAATTTTAAATTTAATTTTTTTCTCTCTTTTTATTTTTTGTCCAGATATCCGGGACAGTTCACGCCAATTCAAAGTCCAACCTTGTCCATTACACATTTGTGACCAAAAACCCTAAATTTTCATAATATTTCCCCCTGCCAAATTTTTCCAATTTACAAAAAAATCTTTACATGGAGGCATCCCACCGAAATATGAATAAATACGTCGGACTTGAACTGTCTTGGAGACGGACTGGGAGACACTTTGAAACAACAGGAAAACTAATTTTTTTGTCATTGTCTGTTGTAGAAAATTTGTTTTAAAAAAAATAAAAAAAATAAAAAAATAGAATGGTTGCAGATAGAGTGGTGGAGTGGGACGATGTTGTCAAGATGTTCGATCCGTTAGTGTGTGAGGAAGATGTTACACAGAATTTTGGAATGCAGTCGGATCGACCGGTTGCTTCAATGGATGTCGGGACCATCCCAGTGCCTAACCCTTTAGATGCAAATGCTCTGAACCTCATATTGCAAAAATTAATGCAGGTAAACCAAAAATTAGATTATATGGATAGGAAGTTTCAAAAAATAGAAAATAGTAATCCTAAATTACTCTTAAAAAATAAAAATTTGTCTGTGTCGTCACAAGTCATTATAAAGAATCCACCCACTTCACTTCCACTCCCAGAAATCTCACATGCCAATACTTTTGACAAACTGAATAAACCCACCATCAATCCTCAAAATTTGGATAACTCTCCATATATTCGAAATGATCCTATACTGGCTCTCCCCACTAATGCTGTTAACACTTCAGACTCTTTGAATAATATTAATAGGAAGGTTCAAGCAATAGAAAATAGTGCTTCTAAATTAATATTAAAAAATACAAATTTTTCTGTATCGTCAAAAATCATTATTAAGGATCCACCCACTTCGTTTGCACCCCCAGAAATCTCATTTGCAAATACTATTAATAAACTGAGTAAACCCACCATCAAGCCTCAAAATTGTGATAACTCTCCATATAAGCGAAGTGATTCTATATCGAAGACCCTCCCCACTACTACTGTTAATACTTTACGCTCTGTGACTAATATTAGAAATGCAATTAACAGTCCTTTTTTTTCCTATTTGGTTAACCATACTAATATTAAAAAAATTAAGCATAGGCTATTACCTACTAATCAACATAATCAATTCCACTCTCCAACTAATGTAAAAACTAACAATCATTATTATCTTCCTTGTCCCAATGATCCAACATCCCTTAAGAATTGTTCGCCTTCCCTACTAGCGATAGTACAAGTAAAAAGTTGGTATTTTAGATTTAGGTTTATATTCATAATAAAAAGGGGATGGTATTTTCGCCGCAAAATTAAAGTTTCCTTTGCCACGATTGATATTATGGTAATTTTGAATTTGAACCACTTATGAAGGAAATGACAATTTTTATTTTAATCAATTTGGCTTGCATTTAAATGTTACAATTGGCACATTAATTAAAATTATATCAAATGGTTTTCAAGGTTATTAATGATATTAAATTTAATGAATTGTAGTTTTTTGATTTTTTTTGATTTTTAGACTCCTTTAATTAATATAATATATTATAATTATTATGATCATTGGTATACGAAAAATATTGTGTTCAAAGAACTAAATTTAATTAATTGCTGTAAACCACGATAAATTAAGTTTAAAACTGAAATTCCAAATACCGTTAGCAACGGGTTCGATTATTGATTAATATTTCCTATAACAAAGTAAGCAAAATTATTTATATTTAAATTTATATTTTGAAAAATAGTTCAATTTGCAAATTTGAGTGAAAACAAAAATCCAAATGAAATAAAAAACAGGGCTTCGAACCGTTATTTTTTTCGTTTCGGTCTTCGTTCCGGTTCAATAAAAAAAAATATCAGTTCGGTTCCGGTTTTCGTTCCGGCAAAAATAATGGTTTTTTCGGTTTTCGGTTTTCTGTTCAGTTCCGATTAATTAATTTTAAAGACCTTTTATTTGTATTAGAAATTTAGGTCGGGGTTTGCCGAGTCTACCATAAATTAGCGGCCGAAAAATATTTCTTGCTATCACCCTAAATCATACTACATGAATTGATACAATATAATATAAATAATAATAATTAATTAAAGGTATAATAATTAGAAGTATATAATATAAGATGTTAATATAATTTATTAAACGGAGCAAATAAGTATGAATATTTTTTTACATCCTTCTACTTTTTCACTCAAACACTCAACAAACGAAACAAATTCGTATATTTAATGTTAAAGTATACAGGATTCTTGGATATATTTACTTACAATTATAACTAGAATTATAAAAGATGAAAATTATATACCTCTAATTATTAAAATATCTTCCAATATATTTTTATTTAAACTATGTATTTCTATTGTCTCGTAAAATAAACTTTAAACCAGAGAAAGCTCTTTCAACACGAACTTGTGATGCAGTAGCTCCTAAAACCACCATTGCAATTTTGTATAAATGAGGATATGTATTTTTATTTTCCTCCCAAAATTCTAAAATAAGTTTTTTACTGTCTAATCTTCGTACCTGGTCAAAGTTATTCAATATTTGTTTAAATTTATTTAATAATTTTATTTATATTTATGAATCATTTTCTTTATATCAATACATAACCCTGTAACAAATGGAATAAATAATTTTAAAAATTAATACTATCATTAAATCAAAATATCAGTATTAAACAAACGATGAAAACATTAAATTCTGTATTGCGACTACGAGACGCTGCCAACACAACAGAAGGGAGAGTATAACTAGGACACTAATTTTTGAAACAAAGTTTTTAGCGACACCATGCAGTGCAAGGCATAACTAATTGAAAAAAATCCGGGCTTGTGTGTTGCCAAAACACCTGTTCTGGCAACTTTGGATTGAACACGTGCTGAACTGAAATAAACCGATATTATTTTTTTCGGTTCAGTTCCGGTTCGAAGCCCTGATAAAAAATATACTGATTGAATTAAAATGAATTAAAACCTTTCGCATACAGACTTTCAGCAATTTACTATGTATTACAGGGGGCCTTTGGGGCTCTGGGAAACTAGTTATATTATAACAGGGATGGCGAACCTATGGCACGCGTGCCAAAAGTGGCACGTTTGAAAAATTTCATGACACGCATAAAGACAAAATTATTTTATTAATAATTATAACTTTTTACAATAAAAATCAATTAAAAATGAATAAATCACAATTAAAATTAAAATTTATGAAATTTGAAGTACTGAATATTTATTTATATATCTATCTTAGTAGATGAAACCGGCAAATTATACATTTTATTAAGCTGAAATATCGCTTGAATTCCCTCGCAGTATAAAAACATTCATGATACAGGGTGGGTCAGAAAAACCTATCAGATTTCAAATCCCTTTTTCTCAGAAGAGGGAGCAGGTAGAGTTGTGGGGTAAAAACCGCTTTATGCCATTTGTCGGTAGACAACATGCCTTGGTCTGGTGAACAACGTTATCGAAAACGGCGGTTCGATAATTGCTACACAACGTGCTTTCGAAGGTGGGACAGAAAAATCTATCCGATTTTAAAACGTTATAAAATTAAAACCAGTCAGCTTGTCAAAAAATTTATTTTATTAACATATCGCAAATTTTATGCCATTTTTAAATTTAAGTTTTGAAAAGCACATCACTCAAATGTCGTTCTTGGGAGCGGATTCACTCATTTAGGCGCTCGCGGTAGCTTTCCATGACTTTCACCGTTATCGAACCGCCGTTTTCGATAAACCGCTCAATAACAAAAGCACAATGTTCACCAGACCAAGGCATGTTGACTACTGACAAATGGCATAAAACCTGCTTTCTAACAGTTTGACCACACTACTCTACCTGCTCCCTCTTCTGAGAAAAAGGGATTTGAAATCTGATAGGTTTTTCTGACCCACCCTGTAGATAGACTGTATACCGTTTGGACTTGGATTATATCATTGCGTGTTGTTACCGTACAAATAGCATTGTTCAGGATTTAAAATCTTTACTCTTCATGTGTGAACTGGGGAACCCAAATATGACTTTTGTATTGTTCATGTCTGTCATTTTATTTGTCTGTTTGTCTGGTAAATTGTGAAGTTATAAACTCAAAATGGACTGGGGCGATGAAATAGTGCCAGAATATTCTTAAATGCTCTTATTTTAATATATCCTGTAAATTTTATCAATATTTATTAAAAAAAAAAGAAAAATTAATTTTATAAAATTTATATCAAGCTTTACTTTACGCATAGGACGGTTGGAGAATAGTGCCAGAATCTCAATCTTTTTCTAGAATTTAACATAGGAAGTCAAAACAATAAAATGTAAGTGGTTCACGGTATCAAATATAAATTTTGCTTTTTGTCATTATCTACAACTAAAAACTACAAACTAAAATCAATTAAAGAATTTCCATACAATAAAAATAAAAAAAAAAGTCGAATTGGCAGTCGTGGGACTGGCCGACAGAAGTGAAAACTTGTGCGTAAGAAATTTGAAAGCAGACGGAATGCGCACCAGCTTCACGAGAAAAATGAAATTTATATACGTATATATATATATATATAAAATTCATAATTATTTTTTTCAGCAAACTGATTATTATTACAAAAATATTAAAAATACGATGTGTATGAATATATATATATATGTCTGTCTGTCTGTCTGTCTGTGTGTGTGTGTCTGTCAAATACTCAAAAACTACCCGTCCGATTGCGATGAAACTTTCAGGGATTGTTGTGGGCGTCCCAGGGAAGGTTTTAGTGTAGTTAAATCCAAAATTAATTTATCCAAAATTAATTTAAATAGTAATATTTTGGTAAAAGTCTATTTATGGTTACCATGGTTACATTGAAAAATTTACAATAAATAAATAAAAATAATTGGAAATCTTTTCAAATTATTATTTTGATAAATTTTATTAATATTTTTAATTTTTTTTAAACTGCCAAAAATAACATACCCATAATAATAGTTGTAATAAAAATAAAAATATAAATCACAATGTAAGTAAAATATTGAATCGTTTTATTTATATTGTTTCAATTATTGTTTGAATATTTATTAAATTTATATATAGATTAATTTACATGTTTAAATGTATATTTAATAAATTTATTTATTGATTCTTAATATTAATAATTCCAATTACTTTCTTGAAAATTTTTTTTATTTAAAAGCATATTCAGCATATCTCGCAAATTTGAATTGGATTAAATAACATATATTAATTTAAATTAAATTAAATTAATTCAATTATAAATTAAAATTAATAAATAATATTTATTAAACCAGCGAAAGTTTGGCTCTCGCCACGTGTTGGCGCGTGAGATTTCCAGTGTTAAAAAATTAATTCTGGTACTTTCAGCAATTCAATTTTCGATGTTGAGATTTTGATGTTTTTGATGTTATAAATAATATTTATTAAATTATAATTTAATTAATTTAATTTAATTTAAATTAATAAATATTATTTAATCAAATTCAAATTTGCAAGATAGTCGAGTGGATAGTGGAGTGTTTGGCTCTTTGTTGATGGCACCACGTCACGTGTTGGCGCGTGAGATTTCCAGTGTAAAAAAATTAATTCTGGTACTTTCAGCGATTCTATCAGGCTGAAATTCTATATATAGCAGTTTTATACAATTATTAATCATGTGAAAAATTATCAAACATATATCTTTATTTTTACGGTCACACACACACACACACACATATTTAAAAATTAATTTATTAAAATATATATTATATAATATATTATATATAGTATATAATTTAATATATATATATATATATTCTGAAATTAATTTTAAATTATATAAATATATTAGAAATTAATTTAATATAATTTAACACATAATAATATATTAAAATATTTTATTTTATATATACATAATTTAGTAATACTGATTATTAATGTAAATATAAATAATAATATTTAATATGGCAAATATGTAAAATTTCGTAAAGAATGTATCAGAAGTTTAGTGTCTAACATTCTGGCGTATTGCGCATGCGTATATCGGTCGGTCGGTCGGGTCGGTGTCGTTTTGGAATCTCACGCGAAATCTATATTTTTTTCCCATCCGCAAAAGTGCTCAACGCCGCTAAAGAAGTTTTCACTTCAAAAATTTTTGGGAAAGATATATTTTTACCAAAAATAAATTCCAAATTTTTTAATAATGATTTTATTTTTTTGGAATAAAGTTTAATATTTAAAATTATAACACTTTTATACAGGGTAGTTAGAAGTTATACAAAAATATTCGATTATATATTCAGGCTAAAGAAGGTAGAGGTGGTAGAGAAAAAAATGACAATTTCGTGGCACGTTAGTTACTTCAAAAAGATTTTTTATAATTTTGAGGCACGGACATTGAGAAAAAGGTTCGCAATCCGTGTATTATAATGTTCGTATTTAAGTACAATTTAACATGATTACATGATTTTATTATTTTTTTTTCAATCAATATTAAAAAAAAAATTATTTATTATATTCTTATTTAATTATTATTCTTTTAGGGCAAAGATAAAAAGATAATATATCGGTTATCGATAAATGCAACTGGTTTCATACATATTTTCTTGTATCATTAATAAATTAATAAATAATTCCAGATAAATTAAGAAATAAACTCGGTAAAAAAAGAAAAAAAAAAACAATATCGATCAATATTTTCTCGTTTTCTCTTTCTAATATGTTTGTCCTATTTACTACTTACTATCAATCTATCTATATATAGTACAAATAAAGTAAATAGATCACCTACTTTATTTTAATACATAGACTTGAACTTGATCTAAATACCTAACACTTGTAGGTACAAATCCTTCCAATGCATCCATCCATCATTATCTATCTTAACATTCATCTATACTACATGCATATATCATACATACATAGTCAACTATATATGTTTTTAAATCACATATAAATTATACCCCTGAGGGCAATTCAATTTTTTTTTTTTTTTTTTTTTTTTTTTTAACGTAAATCTAAAATATGATACTATTTTCTATAAATACTCTGTTTTTAGTGAAAAAAAAAATAAAAAATAAAAATATAACCTTTAAAAAACTGACATTATAGTAAATATGATGTAATATATTATAATATATATATAAATTATTTATCAATAACGATTTTACACTGTATAATAAATGAGAATTTCATTTTTCATATACTTTTTTCTTTTTTTTTTTCTTTTTGCCTACTTCAATATTTTCCTTTATTCTGCTATTTTATTATTATTATTATTATTATTATTATTATTTAGGTGTATGAGTATTTTTTAACTGATTTTATTAAAATTAAAAATCATAAATAAAAAGAAAAGAAAACCAATGTTAATATTTATTAAAAAAACAGTTTTGGAAATTGTTATAATAATTAATATTTGTTAAAAGATTAATAAATAATAGTTTACTTTTTATTTAATAAAAAATAAACATTTATAATGTTGGTCAATTAATAAACGATGATGTTTGTATCATTAAATCAGTAATATAGTTTGTAATTAATAATGATTAAGGAAAATAGAATAAATTCGGTTTGTATGTGCTTAACAGTACATAGAACAAACAATAAATTGGTTCAGAATAAATTGTTTGAAATAAAACAAATAAAACTATTCCATTTAATAAACAAAAATATCATTTTTATATTTTATTTATTATTTTGAATACAATATGTGAGAGTTAAATATATAAAATAAAGTAATGTACTCCAGTTTTAAAATTTAAAATAATGTTTACGATTTCTTGATGATTTTTATTTTTTGAGAAGAATAATTTTTTTTTGGGTCCTGTCTCAAGATTTTTTGAAAATTTTCGGGTATTTGTGTTATTGTTTGAAATTATTGATAGAAACGCATGTTTAACAGAAGGCATATAAGACAAGATTCAAGCATTGAAAATACAAATTTTATTCATAAATACTAAATACAATTATAATATAATACAAAATTAAAGTTAATTATTTAAAATTATTTTGATAATTGTTTACAAAAACGGAAGCTTCAAGGATTTGGATAAAACTTTATCAGTGGATTCCTTAAAATGAAGAAGGCGCCACAGGGTGAAAGCTTAGTGTAGCTGGCTCACATTCTCGTTGTCCCGGGTTTAAGTCCCGAGCCTGGCAAGGGAATTTCTCTAGCTGGGGTCTATGGGATCAAAATTGGGAAAGCTACTTGATAGCGCCGCCGATCAGGAAAATCAAGGTAAAGCTTAATAGGACCCGTTCTACTGATTATAGGACACCTAATTGATAGGCCTTGTCATTTCGTAGGATGTACAAAGTCAGAGGTTTTTTTTTAAAAAATGAAGAAAGGAAGAAAACGTATTGAATTGGAATTTATAATAAAATTTTCTAGAGAAATACCGTAACAAATAATTTCTCTAGAAATGAGAAAAATAAAAATAAATATTAATTTAAATCATAGTAATCGCGAGTTCTAATACTAAAAAGCATATACTTTAAAGTGGATAAATCTTTTTGATATTAAAAATAATTTTGTTTAACATTGATCGTATGAGTTTACAATTAAAATCGTTTTTACTAAAAATTCATAAAAAATGCAAAATCATTTATGAAAATTGACATTTTCAATTAGATATAATAATTTTTAATTTATAAGATATACTATTCACAAATTCCCAAAACTCACACAGAGGATAAAGTGTATTTTCATTGAAAACTCAAACTCGATAAGAATATATCTTATCTTATTATGCTAGCTAAAATTGTATATATCTATCTATATATCTATATATATTTCTATATATCTATAACCAATGGTTCTCAAAAACCGCTCTAACGATTTTTTTCAAATTCACACTAGATATAGTATTTATAAAGAAAAATTGAGTTTTATTGATCACATCTCTTGAAACTTACAGCTTCATTATTAATTTCTTAATTAAAAATTATATATGGGTGTGACGTCATCAATTTTACTCCCGCCTTTTTTTAAAAAATATTGTATTAATATTTTTTTTATATTTAAAATATTTTAAAATAAAATAAATTTCGAAATAAAATTTAAAATATTTATTTTTAATAAAATATATATATATATATTTATTAATCTCTCTCAAAAAAAAATAACAACAAAATAAAATACGGTTGGTTGACTCCCGCTTTTTTTTTAAATGATATTGTATTAACATTTTTTTATATTTAAAATATTTTAAAATTCATTATTTAATTTCGAAATAAAATTCTTCTTCTTCTTCTTCTTCTTCTATTATAGGCCTAAGGCCTGTTCTTCTTCACTATCCTCAGGTCTTTTTTGGGAAGAGTACGCCCAGCAGTCAGCCCATTTTTTCTGTGGCTTGGTCTCTTGTGTTGCTGGCCTTCCATCCCGGGCTATATTCTCAAGAGCCCTTCCGCGTTGGCTCTTCCTACGTGTTCGTTCCATTTTTACGGCGAATCTTAACCCATTTGCCGTAATAGGTTCGTTGCCGTGTCGTCAATGTCTTAATCATTCCAATTTTCGAGGCTGTGTGTGGTTCTTTGAGCAATTGTGATTTGCGTCTCTTGAGTAGATTGCTAGTCTCATCTCCGAGACGTGGATGTTCTTAGTTAAGTCGAAGCCCCCCAACACGACAAGGTGACATCCATGGTGGGGCTTGCCGGAGGCAGCTGATTAAATTAAATTGAAAATTTTTGTTCTTAGTTGGAATCGAACGCCGACTTCTTGCGTGGAAAGTTGGTATCCTACGCTCTCGGCTACCCTGCCTCCTTCGAAATAAAATTAAAAATATTTATTTTTAATAAAATATATATATATTTATTAATCTCTCTCAAAAAAAACAACAAAACAAATAAATGTCTTTGAAAGATGGTAAAAATATCTTTGTAATTATCAAAATATCATAGACCAGTGGTAAGAACAATTGTTTTTACTCCCCGAGTTCGAAGGATCGAAACTCGCCGCGTGCATTTTTTTTTTATCTATTTTCGTGATTTATTTATTCATTGTTCTTTTATTAATTAAGTTTTAGATAGTTTTATAATTTTTAATATTTTTTCAATAAAATATTATTTAATACATATAATAATTGTAATAAATAATTAAAGAATTGTATATCAATATTTTTTAAAGGGTAGAGCGAGCTCGGTGTCCCAGGTATTAATATTACCAGCCAAATCCAATAATAATGAATCATTTTTTTTAACTTAAGTACCGAGCCGAGGCTCGGGGTCCCGGTATACATATTTATGTATTATTGAGGACCCCAAGTTCTCCATGCAATGATGCAACATTTAATAATTGTAATAAATAATTAAAGAATTGTATATCAGCTCGGTGTCCCAAGTATTAATATTACCAGCCAAACCCAATATAATAATGAATTATTTTTTTTTAACTTAATTACCTAGCCGAGGCTCGGGGTCCCGGTGTGATCTTAATATATTGTCAGAATTAGATAAATAATGTAGAGAGAAAAATTATTTAAAAATAGATATTTATTTAAATGAAATAAAATTATTTAATTTACAGAATGAAAATGTCTATAATAATGTCTAAACATTTTTTCGAGCGACAGCTCGGTATCCCAGGTATTAATATTATCAGCCAAACCCAATAATAATGAATCATTTTTTTTAACTTAAGTACCGAGCCGAATATTACAATATAATTGATATTATTATACAATTTTTATATGTGAAATCAAAGTAATAATTGATAAAATTTGATTTGCTCATCAATCGAAATATTTTATATAATATAGGTACATGAAAAAATAAGTTGACCTGTGGCCAGGTCCGAACCGACCGACGGTTTGAAATAATAATTTCCAACTATAGAAACAATTTCAAATAATTTTAATATATCTATTAATGTAATAAAAAACAGATATGAATACATAAATAATAAATATTTTTAATTTTATTTTATTTATAATATAGATGTAAGACAAGGCTGTGACGTCATGAATGGCTGGATAACGTCATATAATTTTAATTAAGAAAAAACTAATAAAGATGATTATAAAACCAATGCAAATTGAATGATTCGTGATCATATGTAAAAAACTCCTCATGTGAAATTTGATGTGAAAATAACCCTTCCCTTCCTATCGTCGATCGCTAATACTACCACTTCCGGTTTCCGGATTTGCACCAAAAGTTGATCAATTCATCCCACTGATGCATTAAGTAAATATACCAAATTTCATCAAAATCCGTTGAGCCGTTCAGGCTGTACACATCTATACGGACGGACGGACGGACAGCTAAAAATACTTTTTTCTGTTAAGAAAATGCATGATTCGTGGAGATATGTAAAAATCTCCACATGTGAAATTTGGTGTGAAAACCCAGAAGGTGTTCATGTAACGACCGAATAACGAGGATTCGTGTGCACCCCGAAGGTGTTCACGTAACGAGCGCTTGATAACGAGTGTGTAGTATGCGCGGCAACGCAAGGCATGGTTCATACTTGGGACCGGGGCGGAGCGAAGTGTTATCCTCGCTGCCCGCCAGGAGCGCCCAATCGCCCAATGCCCCATGGCCATTTTGGCGTTAACATACACCGCCGGGTGAAATATCCTGTATTTCGCAATAACATGGTAGCTGACGAACCTGGTCCTCCGTCTCCAACCGAAGGGTGCAGGTGTCAATAACGAGAATAACATAGTGGGGAGGGTGAAAAATTTGGAACCGAGTGCTCCAAACTTCCAGTCCTACCCCGATACACGTAACCCTGTGCGGGGACCCTTCGACCGGTTCCTAGATCACCGGGCCAGTGATCAACCGGAAGCTAGCCAAACCGTCAAGGTCGCTCATGCCTTGAAGGTGACCTGTCCAAAAGGAGTGTCACCCGGCTAACAGTCAAATTTAAGACCACAAAGGGAGGGAGTGATTTGTGGGGACCACTTCACTACACTTCACTATTGTGTCCCATACCTAGGGTATGAATGTCTTAAATGCTAACATTTTTACATTATTAACATATCTTTTATATAATTATGTGTTTACAAGTTAAACAGTAGAATTCTTTAACATGTAAAAAATATAACATTTTTTTATAATTATTTAAAAATTGTATAAATTTTTCCCCTTTTTTTACAAATTTGATTTTAATTATAGATCACCCTGGTTTTAGGCTTTATTTAGAACATTAATGTTCAATAGAATTACAACATTCATAATTATTAATGATTTATAATATGAATATACATATATTTTTCACAATAAAGTATTGCACTTACTTATTTATACCAGGCATTAATCAATTTTTTTTCAATACAACAATGCTATATAATAATAATTTACACAACACAAATATTTGTTTATTCATAAGAACACATATATATAATACATTAGTGCAAATATATATATACATATGGACAAGCCGCGGATTAAATAAAATATTGTTCAGCCTGTCGGACCACCTGTGCCACTAGTGAAGGAGTTAAAAAAGAATTCTCAACTCTTTCACACGGGGAATAAAACAAATTATTTGGGAAAGGAACCCTTAAATATACTTCACCAAAGAGTGCAGTTCGTTTGACTGTTTGTACTGAGGCGAATCGCCTTGAATATCCAAAATCGGAAAGCAATAACAAATTAAATTAATCAAATATCCGATGCTAACATATGGACCTGCAAAGGAAAGATTAGGTTCACTTTTTCTAAATAAAAGAGAAGTATTCGTTGCCACCTTATAATATGTATTTAATTAAAGTAAAATTAATATAAAGTAAAAAAAATAAAATAAAATTAAAATATAAAAATAAGAGAAATAAATGCTTTCTAATACTCAGCTAAAACAAACAAATTACAAAAATATAATAATAATAATTGAAACACAGTGTCTCCACGTGTTTTAACAACAAAATGGCGAATTTACACCTAAAAAGCATGGAAAAGATATCCACGTCTAAAAAATACAAGTTCTCAACCTGAAGTCTCAAATGCAAGTGAAGCGGCCAAAATCGAGCATGTGGCGAGGTGATTGGTTGTGAGGAGTCATGTGACCCCAACTGGTGGCGCCAAATAAGACACTAGCCGTCCACGTGTTAAATTAAATATTAAATTAAATATAAAATATATATATAAAGAAAAAATTATAAAAATTATATAAAAATAAATTGACATTAAAATAAATAAATCTAAATCAGGGAGAGGCGTTAACAACATATATATATATACATACTATCGTCGCTCGGTAAAAAAATTATAAAATATTAAATATTTTTATAATTTAATATTTGTTACAATTGGAGAATTTTTCCTTCTCCTGAATTAAGCAACGCCATACAATTTCAATTTCATTCATAATTTATTTGAATATTATATAAACCAGCTGGTCAGAGCGCCTTCGGCGCTCTTCACACCTGGATGGGTGCTCCGCCCCCTGTACCCCCGGTACATAGTATTTGGTTAAAAGTAGTAAAAGGTTTTCATCCATTTTGTTTCAATCATTATATTACATAAAACATTCATTTCTTTTTGTGTTCTTATTTAAAATATATTTTAATTTAATCAGTAAATTAATTATATATATTTATTAATGTATATGTTATATCTATCTATTTATATGGCTCAAAGATACTCGAAAGTTCTTGGCCGCAACAACCACATTTCTCCAAGTGTCCTTATCCTGAGCCCTTGTCCCATCTCTCTTATGTCCCTTCCTATGCGTCCATGGTCTTGATTCCCTTTGATAATAATTTTGATGAGATAAGCCTCTTTACTGCATGATAACAGGCGTTTCCCGATTGATACCTCGATTTAAATTCTTCTCAAATATTATTATCCTTCGTGATTACATTCAATTTTTGTACATATTCAAATTTTACTTTTTGTATATTAAGATTTTGTATGTTAATACTCTTCCTCTTTGTCACTAAATATTTTTTCTTATCACTATTAATTTCAAACCTCCATTAATTTTTCCTAGATGTATTTTCCAGAGATATGATCAATAAAACTCAATTTTTCTTTATAAATACTATTTCTGGTGTGAATTTCAAAAAAATCGTTAGAGCGGTTTTTGAGAACCCATTTACAAACAAACAATTTTTACTCGCTTAAGAAGATAAGATTCTAATAGTAATTTTGTTTTATCTACTTAAGCATAAATAAATGTTTTCATTTAATCTTTAATATTTTAGTTGGATTTAACAAAATTTATTTTTATAATTTTATTTTTTCTTAATTCTAAATTAATTTCAATAACTGATTCTTGTTTAAATGAATACATACCAAAATTCCCTCTGAGGTTGGGCTGGGAATGGAATTTTATTTTATTTAATAATTAAGCAAATTAAGAATACATTTTTTTTTATTTATTTTATATATTTTATTTATAGAAGAATATAAGAAAAAATAAAAATCATTTATTATAGAAAAGAAAAAGTTAATTTTCTTAGTATAAAGAAAGAATGAAAAAAAAAAATGTTTTCTCACAATCTTCTTTTTGAATAAATATTATAAAAAGACGTTTCACTCTTGAAATGTAGGTCTTTTTTTCTAATCCTTCCCACCCCCTGTTTCTAACTCACTTTAACTTTTTAAATGTATGTGAAAATGACATAACTAATACATAGATATTATATTATAATATAAAAATAGTATACTTGTATAATAGGAAAAGTAAAGGTCAAGAATCCTCGATTATTCTAATCTATTTTTTTTCCACAATCAACTGTCAATCAATCAAAATAAAAAATAAAAAATAAAAAAAAAAAACGTTTCTGACTCGACATATTTTTATGAATATAGGAATATAGTTGGTTTCCCTAAAAAAGTTGATGACTGGATGAATTGCATTGCAATGTTATTACACTTTTCCAATTATTAATAGTAGGTGTACTAATATTCATCTAATCTAATAATTCAAACAAAAGAAAGAAATAAATAAAAAAATGTTGACAAATATATATATATATATATATATATATATACGAGGTCTATCAACACCGTAATCATGCCTCAACCACCGTATTCACCAGATTTGGCTCACTGCCACTTTTTCTTATTCCCCAAACTGAAGAGACCAATGAAAGGAAAAGCGTTTTATCACAATTGATGAGATAATATCGAGGGGAATTACTTTGAAGGGGACAAATTGGATATTGATGAATAAATAAATACTTTTCGAAATAATTCAAAATTCACCTTTTCTTTTGAACAAACCTAATATCTATAATAAAATAATAATTAAAAAATTTAGCAATAAGTATGTAAAAATAATTATTTTTTAAAATTAATATTTAAAATTGTAGCCACCCATTATATTTAATGTATTCAATATAATATATGTACTCATATAGTATCATTCATTAATGACGATCTTGAAAACAGGAGATTCTGCTCGGCTGTGTTTCTGGATATCTCGCAGGCTTTTGACAGGGTCTGGCATGAAGGGCTACTCCTAAAAGTTAAGGGTATGGTTCCTTTAATCTACTACAGAGTAATAAGATCTTATCTTACGGGAAGGTCCTTCCAAGTGAGGGTGGGTGACTCTTGTAGCTCCGTCTGTCCCATTAGATCTGGGGTTCCGCAGGGTAGCGTCCTGGGACCTTTTTTATACCTACTATACACACACGACTTACCCATTGGACCACAAACGACTGTAGCCACCTTCGCCGACGACACTGCTGTACTTGCCTCACATGCGGACCCAACAACTGCGTCTGCGATTCTCCAACAAAATCTAAATCTAATTAAATTGTGGCTTCACAAATGGAGAATCGTAGCTAATGAAGAAAAGTCAGCACACGTGACATTTACACTAAATAAAGCGACCTGCCCGGCTGTTGAACTCGACAAAAAAATCCCAATTAAAAAGACAGTGAAATACTTGGGTATGCACTTAGACAGAAGACTGACTTGGGAAATTCACATACGGACAAAAAAAAAACAATTACAATTAAAACTACACAAACTATATTGGCTGATAGGACGCAAATCTAAAATGACTTTAGACAATAAACTATTGATATACAATATGCTGATCAAACCAATATGGACATATGGTATTCAATTATGGGGAACAACGAGCAATACCAATATGTCTATAATACAGAAATTCCAAAACAAGACACTGAGGGCAATGGTCAACGCTCCATGGTACATATCTAATAAGATAATCCATGGAGATCTCAATGTTAGAACTGTGGCGGAGGAGGTGCAGTTAAACAGCATTCGCTACCTCAACAGACTACAAAACCATGTTAACGACAAAGCGAGACAACTTACTGACACACAAGGACTAACCAGAAGACTAAAAAGACTTAGACCTAACGACTTGATACACGACAGACTCAATTCTCCTTCGACTAATGGGCCGACGGTTTGATTCAAGTCAATCGCTCCATCTCCTCTACTTGTCCCTCATAATATCCTCAACACCTATTTTCCTATCTTAATCCTGTCTAGTCTTATCCCCCTCCCACTAATATCTTTCTTTCTTGATTCTCCCCTCATAATACCCCTCTATTTCTTATTGTATATATTTTATGTATATATTGAGTTTAACCTGTAAATGTTCTTCTATTGCCTCTAATAAGGCAGATGTGGAATTAATGTATCTAATTGGAAGTTAAATAAAAAAAAAAAAAAAAAAATAAATATAGTATCATGTAAGTATATTTGTAGTATGGGTATATAAAAATAAAAAAAAAATATTTTATTTTATTAAAGATATTAATTGAAATTAAGACAAATATGTACTCGATTTCATATGTAAATATGTGTCAAGTTTTCAATCGATTATAATCTATCACTAATCAGTCAATTAATGACTTATCAAACAAAAATATAATAAACAAAAACTCTTTAATGATTTGAAACAGCAATTTTATTCCTTTAACTTTACAAATATTTAAAGATTAGAATTTATGAGTAGCTTATTGACCATTCTGGTTAATTGTAATTATAGAAGTGGTCATAATTATGTGCACATATACTTGAAAAGTTAAAATTAAAAATTTCAATCAATAAACGTTGACCAGTATTTGTGTGTCTATTATATAATAGGCTCAAGACGCCATTGGGTGTGTGGGTAGAGAATCTGTCTTGCATTCCCATGGGCCCGGGTTCAAGTCCCGGGCCTGGCAAGGGAATTTCCCTAGCTGGGCTCTATGGGATGGAGTCAACCCAGCCTCTGGAAACAACCTTGGGGAAAAGCTACTTGATAGCGCCTCCGATCAAGAAAATCAAGCTAAAGGTTGAGAGGACCCGTTCTACTGATCATAGGACACCTCATTGATAGAACCGGCTTGATAGACGTTGTCCTTGCGTAGGACGTACAAAGTCAGAGGAGGTAGGAATACGGATTATAAATATAGTTTTTCCGGATTGTTTTTAAGTATTGTGGAATTTGATGGTCAAGGTTTTCGGCGTCCATTTTGGCGCCATTTTCAAAAATAGAAAAATTAGGAGAAGGAAATGTTGGGATACTAGGTCCTAATTTGAATGACCAAGAATCATAGAGATATATTTGGGTTGATTCGTCGTCTGAATTTTTACTTATGTAACATATATAAGGCACCGAAATATTCTGAACCTTCTTAAAATCAACGCCATATAAAATAATTAATGTTTAGAGCATATAGCTTTAGAGAAATTGATTATATCAGTATATAAATTTAATTCTTTTGTTGTTTTGTAATAATATATATAAATCATTTTATAAATGGAAATACAATAAAAGGGTGATAGAAGATCAAATGAACAAAAGCAACAGGAAGCGTATTTGTGGTGAATTGTTAGTAGTCAATAATGGGGGCCCATTCGTTGGTGCAAATGACAGTGGAATGGGATGAGTTGGATGGTTGTAGAACAACATTACATCATTGGGACATGCTTTCTATACGGAACTGGTGCATCGATTTGGTGACGACTAATTAGTTGAAACGATATTGATTCTAGTATAGGAATGAGAACGAGAAATAAAATAAATAAAATTCAAACATGTGACAACAGATAACATTATCATCCTGTTCTCCACCCCACCCCCACCCCCTTATAGATACTCCCCATATAATAATAATCATCATCATTTGAATTTTATGATGATAAAAACAACATTCAACACGCACATTTCAAGATTCAAAATACATATATTAGATATATATAATCATAAAAACAAGGGCAAGGTGGATCCGTTTGGTTTAGATGCACCAGGTAGGTGGAACTAGGAAAAAACATTTCTTATTTCGTCAATTCTCTTCGAAATATGATCTGATAAACAAATCGCCTTCATCATTGCGCGCGTCATCTGCTATTTCAACCACAATATTGGATTTTGGCAGAACAGCCAGCTCATTAAGCATTTAAGCTGTCACTGATTATTAAATCTAACCTAGAAGCGATGTACAACATAAAAAACAATCATTCATGGCCACAGTATTGAAAGGATGCAAAATTATCATCTGGAATGAATGCACCAGGGGCCCCAACTCCTTAGAAATCGGTGAAACCATTTTGTTTTTAATATGATGTCTTTATGTTGCACCGCTAAGAGGCGCTACAGGCGCATAGCCGGTAACTCTGCCTGCAAAAACCAAGCAAAAACACACTCACACACACACAAGCCCAATTTTTTTTTCAATTAGTTACTTTTGAATTCAAAAGTGGAAAAAAATTTTTTTTTGAACCAGCCGACCGTTCTTTACCGAGATTACGTCTAAACAAAATGAGATATTGTCTTGAAATTTGATATTTATGTTTTTTTTTTTTTTTTTTGGAATGATGGACGGGGATTGGATTATTTTTGGACAAGATCGGACCATAAGTAAGGGTAGTTTAAAGAGGTGTCAAAGTTTATTGATTTTCTCAATAAATACCAATTTTTATGAAAATTATCATACTATTGTATTAAATTTATAGGGAATCGAATTTACTAAAAGTTTCATTATATTAAATTTTACCTCAACTTAATAATAAAGGAGTTATTTATAAAAAAAACTACTTTAAGATTTTGAAAGCTTTTCGTCAGCCCGTAGTGGCAGGATATTTTGAAAAAATTAGTCTTCGCTTCATAATTTGAAATGTTGAATAGTGATACATTTTATTTTAATTGTAATTTCTATTAAATCGATGTTTACTATTATTTTTATTAATTATATCAACTATTCTATTATTATACTAATAAATATTATTAATATAAGAGTTATTTAAGAGATTTATATTAATACACCATATATTTGTATATTCACGTGATTATATCCATGATAAATCTGATAGTAATAATAACAATAACATTCACGGAAACCTAAACATATATATATATATATATATATATATATATATATACTCCCGAGCAAGGAAATCGACACACTAAATTTAATTTTATATTCTTCTAAATAATTTGTATTTAAATTCTTGAAATGTATATCATTAAAACATATTTAATAACATTTAAATTAAAATGGTCAAATAAAATAAAAATAAATGAAACACTCTTGATATTTAAATTTAAATTTAAATAATTGTATCTCGATCTTATTAAATCAAAAATATCCATAAAATTTACCCTCTATCGCTTGACAGGGATACTTTATCCTTATTTCTATAGATTTTTATAATAATAATGGATAGGGCTGCAGTTAATGCTGCCTCTTGTGCTGTGGCTCTTTTTAAAAGCTGGCCATAGCCAGAGTTTTGTAGTTTCTTCTCCATTTGTTCCTTCTTCCTTTAAACAGCTATATTTTAAAAAATCTAGATGATTGTTTTCAAATTTTTATATTGAAATCCTATTTTAATAAGCAATCCAACAATAGCATAGATATCGTGAATTTGGATTTGTAATTGATAAAAAATCTATGGAATTGATTTTTCATGGGTGGGTCAATTTCCTTGCTCGGTAGTATATATATATATATATTATTTAATTATGCATTTATTATCTTATTTAGTATTTATTTAGTATTAAATATCTAAATTACAATAAAACAAACAAACATCATTCAATTATTAAATCTATCGTATTGACAAAATAAATAAATTAATACTTGTTAAAAATAACAAATCAAAAAAAACGTTTTTTCAATTTTTTTATATATATATATTCAATCACATGTTCAAATTTATTTTCAATTTTAAATTTAATAAAAAACAAACAAAATGTAAAAAAAAAAATATGTTGGTTGAATTTCATCCTTGTTATCTAATAATAATGAAAAGAAAACAAAATGGGATGACCCGTTTTGATTTAAATCAATAGAGATCATCCTCTGGATTGACTTTCAATTCTAATTTAATAATTCAAATAACATTTGATTTGAATAAAAAAAATATAGGAAAAAAAAAGATATTAAGTAAATTGTCAGCTGTAATGTCCCAATGGCATTGATAATTCGAAATAATTTTATAACAATTCGAAAGCATGTTGCTTGGAAACCGCCAGACGCCGAAGGCTTAAGGTAATTGTTATAAAATTTTAAGTATTTATCAATGCTCGAGGGACATTTGGTGAGAAAATTTTTTGCGATTTTTAGGTGTATTTTTTTTTAATAATTTCTCTAAAAGAATCATTATTTTCGTCACCATATCGTGAAATTGACATTTTAAAATGCAAAGGATTACTATTTATTAAATGACAAAAACAGTTTGTTTCCTAGCAACAAGCAAGAAGGATCTTATCAAACGCAGGGATCTTTTCAGTGTAATTGTTGTCTTATTGGCTATTTTTGAACACGTGACTCGGAATTGAAGAATTTGATTGGCTATTTATTTCATCAAAAAATTTTCAATCGAATAAATAAAATTATTTTACATATAATGAAAACAAATCTTTAATAGAATACGTATAAATTAAATTTTATATTTCCTTTATATATTAATATAATATTATAAGAGCAAAAATATATTTGTTTTTTGTTTTATGCAATATAAATCGTAAAATTGATCTTAGTAAAATATAAATAGTCCACAAGGTCCAGGATTGGTTACATGAACCTGATCGACTCTCTCACTACCTTCACGCGTCCAATCTTTGGATCTTAGTCACTCACAATTCAGGGAGGAATCTATTCATGTAAGCGCTCTTTTTAAAAGCGTAAAAGAAGCATCTCCCTTTCACTCGAGTGAACACCAATCCCCAAGCAACCCCAACTGTCCTTCATATCAATAAAAAAGAATATCTTACAATATTAGATAAATATATATATATATATATATAGAAATATTTATAAAAGAGATCTAAAAAAAAAAAAAAAATACAAAAATATATAGCAAACCTGACGTGACTTCAAAGCAAACACTTTCTTGTAAAATTCTCATTGCTAATGCATATAACTCACCTTTTTTCGATATCAAGACCTCAAACAACACACGTTGTGATGATAAACATAAAATTAATACACTCAAATGCCCCTACTTGCCCTAGCAAGGCCCAATGTGTGTAATAGGCATAGGACTGACTCTTGAAATGACTGGATAACCCAACAAAAAGTTGCACTAACTGACATGAACTAAACTCCGATCACAACTTAACACAGTAACAAAACTCAGAAAACGAGTACCTACACCAGAAAAATTGGATAAACTATAAAAAAAATAATTTGTTAAAATATTGACATACAACTTTTATCTGTCAATATACAATTAGAACATGAAGTAAATAATTTAAACACAAAGCTATAATAATAGCAGCAAATGAATCCATGCCAAAAATTTCGGTAATAAAAAGAATGATTTTAGAAAGAATTAAAACTCGGAAGAAATGGATCAGACAAAGATGTAGTGATGCCCGGATTCTTAGTAGTGATGAATATTAGACTCAATCTAAATAATAGACATAGTGAAAAAATAGATCCCGAGCTATCCCGAGTTTTCACTCTTACCACATACGCGAATTCATCAAAAGACTCAAAGAGTAAAAATCAAATTAGTCCCCTTGACTCATCACAACGACTACAGACTCGATCTACAGACAAAAAAATACTTGGAGACACACATTCAAAGAACAATTAACTAATAGAATGAAAATTGGCCCAACTTTAGAGAGCTTAATGACCAAAATACAGAGACTCTTGACGAGACACAATTTTCATAAAGAACCTCCCAAAATAAGGCCAAAGGATGTAAGAGAATTCGTGTATAAATTGATTAAAACAAAAAACGTCCCAGAAAGAATAATTCTGAAATGATAAGAAAACGAAACAGATGAAATAAATTTACTTCCTGATTATCAATTTGATTTCGGAAATTACCATTCAACAACACAGTAAATCATTCAGATCAATAATAGTTTTCATTATAAAAAATAAACTGGAATGGTATTACTATGTAGAAATAACAAAGATAGTAAACTAAATTACTAAACATGAATTTACTCCAAAATCTTTTCTATCTTATCGCTAAATTTCTTAAAGCACGAACTTTTTGTGTACGAATTGACAATGCATATTCACACTCACTGGTACCCCATCCACACCGGAGTTTCCCAAACTCCTTCTCTATGGATTAGATAGAATAGAAAGAAGCGACTTTTTATAACATATACACACTGACGACATTGCAATTGCACTATAATATTCAAACGGGAACTTAAAATGCATTAAAAGAAGATCACATGAAGGAATAAAAATTATTATAAAATACTACTTGAACAACAAAATTAAAATCAATGAAGACAAATGTTAAGTAATTCTCTTAACAAAAAAAAAAAAGAGGAAAATACTTAAAGACAACTTTCTTTAATTGATAATCAGACACATAAATGGCAGACAACCAAGCTGGAATTCACACATAAAAGAGAGACTATCCATAAAACCAATAAATCCTCATCCTTGATAAAACTAAAAAGTGTATATAGTCAATATTAATGAAAAACTGAAACTATTGAAAGCGATATTGGATTGATTGATTGATTGATTAGATCTCAAAATTTAACATTTCAAATTTGGAGCGATTACAATCAAATTACATTTAAGAAATATTGCAGATCTTCTCCGAGGAACCAACAATTCTATTATTAGAAATAAATCTTGATATTCTACCCTTAAAAAGTTACATACACATTTAAAGAAAAAGTCCGGCGGCTTATATCTGAAATTTTCAAATGATGGAAACGCAAGTCTTTTTAGATTTTAATTTTGTTGTTTTAAGTTAATGTTTGGTTAAAAAGTTATTTTTTTTTACAAATTTTCCCTTTGAAATTCTTCTTTTTTGGTTCTTCTTTTAATATAATTAATTTAAAATTCGATAAAGCATTTTGATATGCTAAATTGAAACATTTATATATAATAATAATAAAAAAAATATGCATGTAGCATCTTTTGCGTAATTATGTATAAATTGTATGTATTTTTGGTTGATTTAGAAATCATTCAAGAGAATAATTGCTAAAGAATTCTACAAATTTTTATGTTACTATTAAGTCATAGAATTTTTCCACTAACATTATTTTATATTTAAAGTTTGAGCAAAAATAAGAAATTATATTTTGTGCATCATTGTATAAAAAAAATAAAAAGTTTAACAATTTACCATAAAAGTTCACATGACATTTTTGTGAATATTTTCAAATATTGATTTTATTTATTAAATACACAAGGCCGAAAATAAGTTATTTATTTCAGAAGAGGTCTTATTTATTTTATAACAATATTAAAACGAATTCTCATTGGTTGATGACGTTCGATTTGAAAATAAAAGAAAAAAAAAATACTGTAATAGAGTGTGTTCATTACTATCTCGCCACAGATAGTAGTATTGCGATCACGAAAATTTTCGATTTCGAGATTTTGATGTTTTTATACGTTTTGAAGGTTCCTGAATCATTTTCACTAAAGTTGAGAAAAATGTGTGTATGTGTGTATGTGTGTAAGTATGTAGACAAGTTTACGCAAAAACAGTTTGGTCTAGAATCATGAGATATACGGGCATTATTCAAAATTCGTAGTTTGCTATCAACTTTTGAGAAATGTAGCTCATCCGGAAGAGAGTCATTACCTACAACGTTTTGATTTTTTTTCCTCTAAAGTGACCGTAAAAATAAAGATATATGTTCGATAGTTTTTCTCATGGTTAAAAATTGTATAAAACTGCTATATATAGAATTTCAGCTTGATTGAATCGCTGAAATTAATTTTTTAACACGTTGACTGGCAATCAGGCCCAGCACTTGTGATGTGGTGCCATCAACGAAGAGCAGCCAAACACGCTATGGTTTAATAAATATTATTTATTAATTTTAATTTATAATTTATAATTAATTAAATTTAATTTAAATATAATATATTATGTTATTTAATCCAATTCAAATTGCGAGATAGTCGAGTGGAGACGCTCCAGCTAATTATATTATGTGATCTGAATGGCTGAACTGGAAAAAATGCTATTCCTAGCTGCCGATAATGTTTATTTTCAATTGCCTTATAAAATTCCATACAATCAATTATATTTATTAATCATATTTCAAATGTTGATTGGATTAATTTTACACAAATTGTGATACCATTTTTATTAGAAAATCATGGATACAAAACCGGAGTGGAGACACTCCAGCTGATTTTTATATAATATGAAAAATGGCGATGAATTTAAAAATATCAAAATAAAATGTAATTTGATAAAAAGATTAAATAAATTTTCTCTAATAAAATTAATTAATAATAAAAAAAAGAAACCATTTAATTATTTGTTATTTTCATTTTACTAGATTTTGCAATGCTCTAATATCAAAATATAAACTGTACAAATTTCTCTAATATTCTATTGGCAAATATAATTTATTTCATAACTAGGGCAAGTATAGAAGAAGAAAAAATAAAATAAATGAGAAAATCGATTCATTAAAATAAATAATTTAAAACGCTCAACGCCTATAGAATTGTAATATTTCATTTATAAATAATAAATTTAAATATTCGATTTACTACATAAACTTTGATATCCTTGAGTTTAAGAATTCAAATTAAAAAAAAATAAAAAATATTTTTATTTAATTATTAATGTAGTATATTAATAGTATTATTTTCACTTTTAAAAATATAAACTAAAATTACATGTTTCAATTCAAATATTTTCAGAATTGACCATGAACTTTTTCATTTATTTTTTTTTTCTCGCATTTATTTATTATTATTATTATTATTATGATGTGTATTTTCATTTTATAAAAGGCGCCATTGGGTGTGTGGGTAGCGAATCTGCCTCACATTCACATGGTTTCGGGTTCAATTCCCGGGCCTGGCAAGGGAATTTCCCTAGCTGGGGTCTATGGTACGGAGTCAACCCAGCTTCCGGGAACAACCTTGGGGAAAAGCTACTTGATAGCCCCTCCGATCAAGAAAATCAAGATAAAGGTTGAGAGGACCCGTCAATCAATATATAACCGGCTTGATAGGCGTTATCCTTGCGTAGGACGTACTAAGTCGGAGGGTTTTTATTTTTTTTTTTTTTATTTTCATTTTATAAATTTTTATTTTTTATTCCAAAAAAAAAGAAAAAAAAAATTCATTGAATTCTATATTCTATAGTTTAGTAAAAGAATAAAATTTCAATTAAAAATATATATAAATAAGTAAATACTTAAATCAGCCACATTTATACATATAAGTAATTTATATTAATGAAATCGTTTTTTTTATAAACTCTGAGACACAAAGAAGATATTTTATGAATGGAACAAATCTATTCATTCATTCATTCATTCATTCTTTGGCTTGTTTTCCACTTTTTCTATGAAATTGCTAGTATAGTTTTGCCACTTTGACTGACATTGATTTATCTATTTATCTTTCTATCTATAATATCTATTTCTACCTAAAATTATTGATAGATACGAAATTACTTATGGATATTAATTAATGCAATGTGATACGTTATCGTATTGATTTCTTTCATTTAAACTTTCACTTAATAAATAATTAATATTTCTAATCAATGAATAATGAATGGTATTTGATAAAATTACAATTGAAAAAGAAATTGGAATGTTTAAAAAAATGTTAATAAAAATATTTATAAAACAAAGAAAATAATCAAGTTAAATTCTATAAAAAATAAAATTATAAATAAAAAAAAAACATAACTAGAAATAATTAATTTTTAATATATAATCCATAAAATAAAATTAATAAGCTGGAGTGTCTCCACTCGACTATCTCGCAATTTGAATTGGATAAAATAACATAATATATTATATTTAGATTAAATTTAATTAATTATAAATTATAAATTAAAATTAATAAATAATATTTATTAAACCAGCGCGTATTGATGGCACCACATCACACGTGCTGGCGCAGGATTGCCAGTCAACGTGTTAAAAAATTAATTCTGGTACTTTCAGTGATTCAATCAAGCTGAAATTCTATATATAGCAGTTTTATACAATTATTGATCATGTGAAAAATTATCAAACCTATATCTTTATTTTTACGGTCACTTTAGAAGAAAAAAATCAAAACGTGGTAGGTAATGACCCTCTTCCGGAATGACCTACCATACATTAATCAAAAGTTGATAGAAAACTACAAATTTTGAATAATGCCCATATACCAAATTTCATGATTCTAGCTCAAACCGTTTTTGTGTAATCTTGTCTACATACATACACACACACAGACATTTTTCTCAACCTTAGTGAAAATGATTCAGGAACCTTCAAAACGTATAAAAACATCAAAATCTCGATATCGAAAATTATCATGATCGCAATACTATCTCTGGCGTGATAGTAAAAAGGGAAATAGACAGGAAAAGGCACGCTTGTGAGTAGTATAATAGATTAGAGACACGTAATTGAAAGAAAAAAAAATCTTAGAATAGGATACACACCCTCCACACCCCTAGCAACCCATAGCAACAGGTGTAGCAACCATCAAAAATTTGTATATTATCTATATTAACATTAACAGCTGAATCTTTTTGTATTCAATAAAAATAATATTATTGTAAAACTATTTACTGCACAATTCTATATTAATTTTATTTCATTACATTTACTATACTATTATTTCCTAAAATATTTATCATTTTTCACACGAAATACTCAATACAGAATGATTCAATATTTGAAAAAAAAAGAAAAAAATTCAAATCTAATTTTCAAATTTAAATATTCAACTTAAAAACAAAGACTAGCTACGCTAAAATATTTTTAAAATACATTTACAAAAATTGTAATTTATAGGACTGTTACGATGTCACAAGTTTATTCATACAAAGAAGAATCAAATTCAGAAATAATAAATTTCAAAATAAATAAATAAATAAATAAATGTTATAATTTCATTTTGTTTCTTTAGAAAAATAATTCTAACAATTTTATTTTTCAATTTTAGAAAAATGATTTTTATATATTGGTATTTATTATCGTACTCATACACGCAGGTATCTATCAGGAGCAGTGGCGTCGGCCGGAGGGAGGGGCACGGGGGGGAGGCACGTGCCCACCATACATTGTGCAAAAAATAAAATAAAAATGTGGTTAGTTTTATAACTGAGAACCCAAAAGAAAAAAAATCATCTTTAAATTACATACAAGTATAGTCTAAACGTTATGAATAAATAAATAACTTATTTTGTCAAAATATTTTTCTGGGCGAGACCCCCGGACCACGTCGTGCCCCCCCCCCCAACCCAACATAATAGATCACGCTACGCCACTGATCAGAAATGTTAAAATGAAAAAAATTACAAAAAAAAAACAATAAACTTTAACATTTGACTGTATAGATAAAATAAAATAATAAAATTTACAAAACATTACAAAATAATAATATGTATAATAATAATAATAATAATAATTTAATTCTTAAATACTATTTTATTACTAATAATATGGTTGTATTATAAATTAATACAATCTAGACTTGTAGACTTGTAAACTTTATCTTAGAAGTATGTAGGTGATAGGGTGGTACTAATAGAGGTACTTAAGTTACTTATCCAGGTACTTATATTTGTAGGTGAATATAATAAAGATATTAGTAAGAAAAAAAAAACAAATGTGACAATTTATTCTATAAACATTTAAATACTAATTAATTATTTATCGTACCGAGATGATGCTGGAGATCCATCAGAATCGACAGGCGAAGAGACCAAAGGGTCATTAAAATAGAGCATTGCCATTTTTAAAAAAACAAACAAACACTTAATGTCATGTCTTTTTTTTTTCTTTTTCTTTTTTTCTTTAGGTAAAATTTTATTTTATGACCCAGATAAAAAAACAACCCCCTCCCCCCCTCTACAAAAGTATCCCCCCCGTCACATGTTTATCCATATTCCATGTCAATATTATTTAAGGGTTGGTTGATGAGAATAAAAACGATAGAAACGGCACATAAACCACGATACTTTATTCACTAACTGTTCACTACTGGTGGCTTGTATACGTATATACATTCGATCTGAGTACTACGTAGAAGGGTGGGGGTGGGGGGTGGGAATGGGGCTGGTCGAAAGGTAGGTTGTGTCGCCGGTGTGACGATTTTCTTGTGTTACTACCCCTTCTCAAACCCCACTTAAATCCCTACGAGTAACCAACCAAACTACAGTTCCCCTTTTTTGTTGTCAAGGCAAAGCCACTTTGGTTTCGTTCGATCATTAGAAATTATCGATGAAGGGTGAATGAGAGGGAATACACTGATGTCCCCTCTCTCCCTTCCTCCCTCCCTCCCTCAAAACAGTTTAAATATGCACAATCTGAGTGAATCAAAAGAAATCCAAAATTAATTTATAATCATTTTTTAATTTTTAATTTTTTCTTTCTTTTTTTTTTTTTTATTTATTTTACTAACTACCATGATAATATCGTATATCGGTGTATATATATATGGTAATTTATACAATACCTATGTTTATGTTTAATATCATTAATAATCTAGTGTTTTTGTTTTTTGTTTTTTTTTTAGAAGACAAATATGAAATATGAAGAAAAAGTTTGAATAATTATTATCAATAAATACAAGGCATCATTCAGATCAGGTAAACAAAATTTTTTTTTTTTTTTTTGTTAATATTTTGTAAAGTTTCATTACAACCAAAAAATTATAATTCATTTTTTTAAACAAAAATCATTAATTAAATATTTCTCAATGCTCAGTTATAGTTTTTAATAAATAAATAATTGATTGAAATAATAAAAACCATATATTCATAACTTGTATGAATCTTTACCAAATCGTATTCACGAACATGGTTAAATGCTTGGTCCTATCCTCCATTATTAGATATTAATTTAGAAAAGATCTTAATGATTTACTTAAAACATTATTCTAGTCTTATACAAACTTTAGTACATGAGGAGGGAACAAATCTTACAAAAATACGTGATTAAATCTGATAATAATAATAATAAACCAACACATGGAAATCTAAACAAACATATATATATTTGAGTGATTTTTTGACATTACGAAGAAATATATAAATTTAGAAAATTCCATTAATTGACTCAAGTTACTCGTAAGGGTCTATTTGTCCATGCGAGAATATACTCAAAAGGAGAGTGGTTTGACTCTCCGTTTGTGTCGGGTAACAGAATGAAAGGAAATGATTGGTCGATCAGGGCGAATTTTTTTGAGTGGGGATATGGCGTATGATGTTCTTATGCGCTGGGAGCTGTTCGGGTCGGCATTAGGGACACAACATCGAAGGCTAAGTATCGATTCTGAGTATCGACTAGGTATCGAAAAGTGTAGTATCGATTGTTCCATAGTATCGGACTCAAAAGTATCGATACTCCAAAGTATCGGTATCGGAAAAAAGGCTTAATCCAGAAAACGTTTGACCATTTTTTTAGAACCAAATTGAAAAAATTTTGAAAAAAAAGTACGCTGCTAGGTGCGCTGAGTACCATTCGATACTTTTTTCGGGTATCGATGCTGTACTAGTATCGGAAGTTAAAGTATCGAGTACAAGAATCGATGGTATCGGAAGCAAAGTATCGTTAGTGTCCCTAGTCGGCATTCTAGAACTGGCCGTCAAAAGACCAAGATATAACACTTTTGCTGCGCATACCCGCTAGAGACCCTGTTAGACCCTGGTGTTCTCTCCTGAAGGAGGGCTTCCTTGGTGTCCATGGTGATATTTTTCTTCAACCCGATCTACACCGAGAACATCATCGAGTACACTCGGCGTCTTCGTGTTTATCCCCCTACTAAAAAGGACCTGTTTTTTTTTCTTATTATTAGACTTTAAAAATATTAAAAAATAACTTTATTTTTACTTACGTTTAGATTAAGATAAAAGAAAAACATTTTTTTAGTTTTCAGATTTAATAAATTTAGATTTAAACTAGTATTAAGTTCTTGTATAAATTTTAAATTAATTTTAAGTGAAATCAATTCAAAATTTAAACATTTCTTTTTTTCAAAAAAATAGAATTCATTTTTAATTTAAATATCATTTAATCAAAAGATAAATTTATTATTTTCTTAATTTCAATTTAAATATTACAAAACAAATTTAATGTTAAAATAAAGAATTTTAATTTCTTATTTAAAAATTTGCAAATTAATAAAAAGCAAAGAATTCATTTTTTTTTAAGTTGGATTCCCCATAATTTTTCCAGAGTCCTAGCCATTACCGGGAATAAGCTTTCTCCCCGTCTCAAATTTATTTTTCCCCCAAGTCCCCCATTTATAAAAAAAATCACTACAATATATTTGAATATTTTTGAGATATTAATCCGCGCTAAGGATTTTTTTTTAATTCACACCATAGATAATATTTACAAAGAAATATCGACCTGTATCGATTTCAGCCTCAAAAATCAACTTTATTAGTATTTTCTTAATTTAAAATAGTAAATTTAAATGACGTCACAGATTACGTCATCCTTATCAAAATTTACCTCCCGCAATTCTTTTTTAAATGATATTGTATTCATATATTTTTAGATTTAAAATATTTAATTTTTTTTTTAATTAAAAATATTTATTTTAATAATATTTTAGAATCAAATTACGAAATATATTTATCATTCCCCCACCCAAAAAAAGAAATAATATTCATGAAGTTAACAACATATAATTCATATCTTATGAACAATTATAAAGGAAGGAATTTTAAATAAATTGTTGAAAAAATTTGACCTAATAATATTAAATAAATTATATTTAGATCAAATTATAAATAATATATAAATGATATTTGTGATTATTATAAATAAAAATATAACCTCCTTTCTTAATTGAAATATAGACAAGTACAGGTGTCGATATAATTTCAGAATTTAAATTATTATCAGTAGTAATCCTTATGGCTAAACTATATCTATAAGCTATTGCTACTTCAATAGTCGGGCGCTATTTTGAAATAATATAACAGGGATGGGCACACTTGGTGATACTTTTTTTTTTTTTTTTAGAAACATTGAAAAAAAGTCCACCGAGGGCGCATTAAAAATCGATTGGGGGCGCCGCGTTATATATTATAGGGTCAAACTATTTTATCAAGTAAATTTGAATATGTTTTTCATCTTGGAAATCAAGTTATTTTAATTAATTTGTATTATTTTAGGAAACAAAATTTTTTCATGGGTCATTTTTAGAAAACCAATTTAACAATTGTAATAAATAATTAAAAAATTATAAAATTTTTAAAGATTATAATAATAAATTGTATAAATTTTTTAAGGGGTCGAGCGATAGCTCGGTGTTCCAGGTAATTACTATTAAATTAAATAATAAATAATAAATAAATAAATAAATAATATAATGAATAAATAATAAATCTATTAATCAAAAAATTAAAATTAAATTTTTATAAAATTTTAATTCTAGGTATGTTTTTCTATTTAAGTATTGAAATTAATTAATTCATTCATTCATTAAATATTATTTTAAACGTATTTCATTTGAGAAATTTATTGATTTTATTTTATTTATTGAATTAATTTATAATAGAATTTAATTAACATTCAACTACTTTTGAACACATACATATGTATAATATTTAATTTATAAATTTATATATACTAAATTTTTATTTGATTTATATTATTTATTTATTTATATATTCATTGAGTCACATTTATTGTATATGAATAAACATAATTTTATTATATTAATTTAATAGAGATAGTCATTTGTTTACCTAAATTGAAATGATAAGAGAAGTGAATATGATTGGTTAATATTTAAAATGTTCCACTTACAATTTCCATACAGCCAGATTATAATCAACTTCAAAATGGGTCACGAAAGAGTTACAGAGGAAAAGAAGTGGACGATAAACGTTTAAAATTTTAATAATAAATTTACTTATTTATAAGAAATTTTGGAAATGTGACTTTTTTTATCATAGATTTTCAATTCAGAATTATTTAAAAAGAGTAAAAAAAAAGAGGAGAGAAAAAGATAAAACGAGACACAATATCATTTGAATCGGTGAAAAAGTGAAATGCTTTTATGACTTGAAAGGGTTTGTCATTTTTTTTTTTTTTTTTAAATTTAGTTTATTAATATTAATTTTGATCTAATATAAGAATATTCTGAAAAGTTAAGGCGCCACTTTCTTCACATTCACATGGTCCCGGGTTCAAGTCCCGGGCCTGGCAAGGGGATTTCCCTAGCTGGGGTCTATGGGACGGAGTCAACCCAGCTTCCGGGTACAACCTTGGGGAAAAGCTACTTGATAGCCCCTCCGATCAAGAAAATCAAGGTAAAGGTGGAGAGGACCCGTTCTACGGATCATAGGACACCTCATTGATAGAACCGGCTTGATAGGCGTTGTCCTTGCGTAGGACGTACAAAGTACAGAGGAAAAAAAATTATGAAAAGTTAATTTTGAATTGATTTGATTTATTATAATGAGATTTGAATTTGAACATTTTTGTACCAATGTTGGTGCAATTTTCAAGAAATTCTAATTGTAAACATAAACATCCTAATGAAATATTTAAAAATTATTTTTAGTATAAAATAACTTATTTTTGAAAACACAAAAAAAAATTTATGATAAAATATAATAATTAATATATTATCATATCGCTAATATACTACCATAGTTACTTAATTAATTTCATTTTAATTAAAAGAACTCCATATATTATGTGAAGATGCCCCTGTGACAAAACATTTAAAAATGTTTATGCATTTCAAGTCCAAAAGAATAATTTTTAGATAAACCAAAAGTTTAGATAAAATCTGTAATATTGTTTGATGGCGATTTCGGCTCCTGTGTTCAGGCAGACTAGATGAATGAAATTTTTTTGAGTTCATCCTTTGGGTTCATTTGTGATCATATTAAATTTGATAAATACTTGAGGAATATTTATTTTCGATTCAGAAGAACAAATCCCTTTTTTTTCTTTGGTTAACAAGATAAATTGTTTAATTAAATATAAATTTGAATAAAATATTACTTCTTGTTTCTTGGACGAGTTTTATTGACCGTTGGAATGTTCATTTAAATTGAAAATTTATGAAAATAAAATAGAAAATTGTGAATTGGAATTTAACGTTCATTATTTAATAATCTTTTAATACTTCTTGGTTTATGGTCATTTAAGATTAGATCTAATAAAGTCAATCCACTTTATTAAAATTCCAAAAAAATAAATAAAAACTTTCTTTTAAACTTTTATTAATTAAAATTAATAGATACCAAAGAAAACATTATTTTTACTAATATTGCGATGACGAAAATTTTCGATATTGAGATTTTGATGTTTTTAAACTTTTTGAAGGTTCCTGAGTCATTTTCACTAAGGTTGAGAAAAATGTGTGTGTGTGTGTGTGTGTGGACAGGATTACTCAAAAACGGTTTGAGTTAGAATCATGAAATTTAGTATACGGGCATTATTCAAAATTCGTAGTTTTTTATCAACTTTTGAGAGACCGGAAGTCATTACTTACCACGTTTTCATTTTTTTTCCTCTAAACTCTAAAGTGACTGTAAAAATAAAGATAAATGTTTGATAGATTTTCTCATGATTAAAAATTGTATAAAACTGCTATATATAGAATTTCAGCTTGATTGAATCGCTGAAAGTACCGAAATTAATTTTTTAACATGACTGCAAATAACGCGCCAGCACGTGACGTGGTGCTATCAACAAAGAGACAAACATGCGCTGGTTTAATAAATATTATTTATTAATTTTAATTTATAATTATTAATTTAAATATAATATATGTTAATTAATCCAATTCGAATTTGCGAGATAGTCGAGTGGAGACACTCCAGCTTTTATTTTTCTTATTATTCTTCAAAACCACCTTCCTCTCCTCAAGAATAAATTTTCAGCATCTTCACGTATGATATTCAGGCTATTTACTCATAAATCCACTCATTTTTACCGACCGACGATAGTAAGGGAGGTATTGTTTTCACACCAAATTTCACATGTGGAGATTTTTACATATCTCCACGAATCATGCATTTTCTAAACAGAAAAAAGTATTTTTAGCATGATGTCTGTCCGTCTGTCCGTCCGTCCGTCCGTATAGATGTGTACAGCCTGAACGGCTCAACCGATTTTGATGAAATTTGGTATATTTACTTAATCCATCAGTGGAATGAATTGATCAACTTTTGGTGCAATTCCGGAAACCGGAAGTGGTAGTATTAGCGATCGACGATAGGAAGGAAAGGGTTATTTTCACACCAAAGGAGATTTTTTTATATATCACCACGAATCATGCATTTTGTATTGGTTTTATCCTCGAAAAAAATCATATTTATTAGTTTTTTCTTGATTTAAGATTATATGATTTCATCCAGCCATGCATGACGTCACAGCCTGGTCTTGCATATATATTATAAATAAAATAAAATTAAAAATGTTTATATTTATTATTTATGTATGCCTATCTGTTTTTTATTACATTAATAGATATATGAAAATTATTTGAAATTGTTTCTGTAGCTGGAAATTAATTTATTTCAAACCGTCGGTCGGTTCGGACCTGGCCACAGGTCAACTTATTTTCTCTTGGGTGTGTGAGGTCAGATTGTTATAAATATTTGTGTTTTGAAGAGAAAAATGTTGTAATAGTACTTCAAATTTGGTTCATCAAGCTGAATTATTATATTTAATGTTTAATAATTATATACAAATAGTATTGCTAAAATTTAAAATCCTATCATTTAAAAAATAAGTTGACCTGTGGCCAGGTCCGAACCGACCGACGGTTTGAAGTAAATTAATTTCCAGCTACAGAAACAATTTCAAATAATTTTAATATATCTATTAATGTAATAAAAAACAGATAGGCATATAACATAAATATTTTTAATTTTATTTTATTTATAATATATAGCTGAAGTAGCCGGCGTTGCCCGGCGTTACCCGAGGCTGTGACGCCATGAAGGGCTGGGTGACGTCATATAATATTAAATTAAGAAAAACATAATGAAGATGATTTTTCCCGAGGATAAAACCAATACATTCGTGGTGATATGTAAAAAAATCTCCTCATGTGAAATTTGGTGTGAAAATAACCCTTCCCTTCCTATCGTCGATCGCTAATACTACCACTTCCGGTTTCCGGATTTGTACCAAAAGTTGATCAATTCATCCCACTGATGCATTAAGTAAATATACCAAATTTCATCAAAATCGGTTGAGCCGTTCAGGCTGTACACATCTATACGGACAGACGGAAGGACGGACGGACGCACGGACAGACATCATGCTCAAAATACTTTTTTCTGTTAAGAAAATGCATGATTCGTGGTGATATATAAAAAAATCTCCTCATGTGAAATTTGGTGTGAAAATAACTCTTCCCTTCCTATCGTCGATCGCTAATACTACCACTTCCGGTTTCCGGATTTGCACCAAAAGTTGATCAATTCATCCCACTGATGCATTAAGTAAATATACCAAATTTCATCAAAATCGGTTGAGCCGTTCAGGCTGTACACATCTATACGGACGGACGGACAGACATCATGCTAAAAATACTTTTTTTCTGTTAAGAAAATGCATGATTCGTGGAGATATGTAAAAATCTCCACATGTGAAATTTGGTGTGAAAACAATACCTCCCTTACTATCGTCGGTCGGTAAAAAATAAGTAAGTAAGTAATCATATAAGATAATAATTTGCCATGCTATTTGTAAAATAGTGTGGTATATGAAATTTTTAAGAATATGGACATATACATTAATACTTTTGAAACAAAATATTTAATTAATAAAATTTTATCTTTTATTATAATATATATATATATGAATAGTTAAAAAAGATATATCATCAACCAAATGACATAAATACTTATATTTACTTAAACATATATATATATTTCATTTTTAGTTCAAGGGTAATTATTATTATAATTATACTAATGACTCTTTGATTTAAAAGAATTAGGAGAACCGGTAAACATAAACATAACCGATATAATATAACAACTTTTATTTTAAACATAAGTAAATAAATATCAATATATTCGTGACATTTTATTAATATTGATATTTTATAATATTAATTTGTTTATTGAATAGAAATAATTCTTTCATAGATATAAAATATATATTAATTACTTTTATATCTGAAAATATACATAAATATTTAAAGGACAAAGGGTTATAACTTATTGATTCTTTTTCATTCTATTTCTCTAAATAATAATAATAATAATAATAATTAAATTCGAATCTAAATGGATAGACATTATCAGTTTAATTTCTAATTTACCTTTTAAATAAAAGTACATTTTTTTTTCTTATCAGATTTTCAAATTAACATATATTGATGATATATATATATATATTTCAAAATTTCAAAATGTGATTTCAATATAGCCAGTTAATATAATAGATATTTTATTTTTTTAAAAACCAACCAAATTGAACCAAAGAATTGAAGTGTGGATGTTTTTTGTACTTTAGAGGAATTTATTCACAGTGAATTAATGTAATGACAGGCGACCACCTTTTTTTCGTTTCAAATCCATTGAACATCAAAAAAGGAAGAATAGAATGTACAGAGTTGATAAGAAAAAAAAGCGAATGTTTTATTGATATAAATAGATTTTATTTACAAATCAAAGGAAAAGTTGAAAAAAAAGAATAGAAAACGAATTATTATTATAATATAATAACACAATAATATTTTTATGTCTTTTTGTAAAAGGGAGAATCTCCATCTTAGAGGTGAAGGGCCGACCGACATCGGCTTTACCTTTCGCTGACTTAATTCAGATGCAATTTACCAGTTCTGATTCCTTTCGTTCCTGGCGAAGAGAATTTTTCTACTGTCACACAAAAAAGGCATTCATTCCCTTGCTACAAGCGATGGATCCTAACAACTAAAGGGCAAGATGGTATTTTGAACTTACTTTTCCGTAACTTGCAGGATTTACCATGTGATGGCTCTGACCCTGTAACATCTTTGACAGGTTCAATATAGTCGCAGTTTTCGAGATCTGGCTTCCCCCTGCCTTTATCATTTAAAAGGAGGATATAGGTCTGAAGTCGCCAAAATGGTCTAAATAGACACCCAAAGTTAATACAAAAGAAAACAGGAAAAAGAGTCATCATTTAGACCAATTACTCACTGAACATTTGGAAAACTTCTTTTGCGTGACATTCTTGAATGTATTTTGGAACAATTCCGTTTTAAAGTCCAGCAGTAATCCCATATTTCCTTGATAGCGATCCTCCATACATTTTATATCTTTCACCTTGCTTCTCACTAATGTCTCCTAAATTTTCAGGAATTTTCAGGAGGTCTAAGTGGCTATGTATATAGTGCACCTTAATGCTCATGTTACACTCAAGGGATTTGAAATTATTCAGCATCTCGTTGACTAATTCAACAAAATTTTCATTTTTGTGTTTATCCAGAAAATTTTCGTTAACTGAATCAAATAAATTCCAGGCTTTTTGTTCAATCGCATTCATTGAATTTATCAAGTCAGGGTCTTTAATCAGCTTTCTTATTTGTGGACCATCAAATATTTCTGCTTTAATTTTTTCCATACTCAGCTGAGGCATTTTTTTCCCGTATATATGCAAAGCATGATCCATCAGGACCCTTTACAAACTGCATCATTAGACCCAGCCAGCTTGCTATGCAGTGGTGGGTGGAAAGATGATTTTCTCTCGTAGAAAAGGATCGTTGATGATATTCTTTTCCCCAACATCCATATTTTCTCTCCTAGGCCACTCTTTTCTAACCCAGTGTTGAGTTTTGTCTCTGCTATCCCAGAGGCACAAGAAACAAGGACTTTGCTCTTGCCATTTGCTTGCTGTTTGCCATTTTTAAGTCTACACAAATCACCCATTGGTGTTCATGATACTTATTATTAGTTATTTCATAAATATTATTATTTTAAATTCAATTGATTACACAAGAAGACTGACATATAAGAATCTATCCCTGTATAAATTTTACAACACTCATACTTGAAAGTATTAAATAGAAAAAAAGCATTGATAAGTGAATTAATTTATCTAAAAATCTAGAGTTGATACAGAAAAACTGCTTCATATTCATATTTAGATTCAGCAATAAAAATATAGTAAAAATCTGCTCTAAAATCCTAGGACCAAAAAAAGTTTGTTTTTTTTGTAGGCCTGTGTAATGAAAGGCCAGAAAGTATACGATGACACAGAATTGATAGAAGATTTATGACAAATGTGTAAGAAAAACTTTTACTATTTATATTACTTTTAGTAGAGTAAATCAACTCTCTTTTTTTGAAATCATTAAATGATTAAATTATTAATATATTTGAATTTTTTTTTTTACCAAATCCTCATTTTCTATTTGACCTGATTAAACGGCAATCAATACAATAACTACTAAAATACAAATTGACTTAAATGTATACTATTGTAAAGGTATACATACCTAATAAAAAATGATGATGAAATATGACTAACTAACTAAACCTTCCAAGCGCCTTGGGAATATAATTCTCAATGCCCTTTTCACTCTTCCCTACCATAATGCATAATCATATCTGTGAATATTTTTTAATTTTTTGTTTTTCAATTAATTTTAACTAATCAGATAAATAATCATTTCCTCTCAGCATCTGTATCCTCGTATATTATGTATCGATGATATCTTTCTTAATGTTGTTCTCATAAATGTTAAAATTCCAACACAATTATTTCCTTTTTCCTTAGTAAACTTCCCTATTCACATTTTTACCGACCGACGATAGTAAGGGAGGTATTGTTTTCACACCAAATTTCACACGTGGAGATTTTTTACATATCTCCACGAATCATGCATTTTCTTAACAGAAAAAAGTATTTTTAGCATCATGTCTGTCCATCTGTCCGTCCGTCTGTATACATGTGTACAGCTTGAACGGCTCAACGGATTTTGATAAAATTTGGTATATTTACTTAATGCATCAGTAGGATGAATTGATCGACTTTTGGTTTATATCCGGAAACCGGAAGTGGTAGTATTACCGATCGACGATAGGAAAGGAAGGGTTATTTTCACACCAAATTTCACTTAAGGAGATTTTTTACATATCTACACGAATCATGCACTTTGTATTGGTTTTATCTTCGGGAAAAATCATCTTCATTTGCTTTTTCTTAATTTAAAATTATATGACGTCACAGCCAGCGACTCCTTATATATTATAAATAAATTAAAATTAAAAATATTTATGTTATATCCATATCTGTTTTTTATTGCATTAATAGATACATTTAAATTATTTGAAATTGTTTCTGTAGCTGGAAATTAATTTATTTCAAGCCGTCGCGTCGGTCGGTTCTGCGCCTGGACACAGGTCAACTTATTTCTTTTTGGTCAAACAAGAGAGGAAGAAATCTTTTTTTTTTATATTGCCAATTTCCAAAAAAAAAAATCTTATCACACTCTTGATCATATAATTACTATAATGAAATTTGTTTTTAGTTTTTATTTTTCGATAGTAATCAATAATTTTACTAAAAGAATTTTCCACGGCTAAATAGATTAGCGTAAAAATTTTCTCTAACATTCTGAAATAAACGTGATATAGCGTGTTTCTATACTAAATACTTTTTTTTCAACACTTTGCGTGACATATATATTATATGTGAAAGAGAGAGAGGGAAAAAATATAAGTTAAGTTAATATAGGTAGGTTACGTGCCGTTGCTTAGCTATTTATTACACTATACTTTTTAAATTGTCACAGGAAGGTTTATTATAATGACGTCATGGTCATGGTCATCATTGACATCATAGAATCAACGATGACGAATGGTATTGATTGTATGCGACACAATCACTCATACCTTATCTAAACAACAAGTTAAAACAAAAAAAATAAAAAAAACAAAATAAAAAAAGTGATGGTTCGTTCTTCTTGATATGGCAAATCAATAGAAAAGCAAACTGTTCGGTCACTCACTCACTCACTAAACTTCCAAACACACACACACACTCGTACAATTAAATAGATATTTATATAACAATCTATCTATAATAGATTTAGTAGATTTAATCATAGACAGACAAATATAAATAAGCTGGAGTGTCTCCACTCGACTATCTCGCAAATTTGAATTGGATTAATTAACCTATATTATATTTAAATTAAATTTAATTAATTAATAATTATAAATTAAATAATATTTATTAAATCAGGCGCATGTTTGGCTCTTTGTTGATGGCACCACGTCACGTGTTGACGCGTGAGATTTGCAGTGTTAAAAAATTAATTGTGGTACGTTCAGCGATTCAAACAAGCTGAAATTCTATATATAGCAGTTTTATACAATTTTTAATCATATGAAAAAATATCAAACATATACATTTATTTTTACGGCCAGTTTAGAGGAAAAAAAATGAAAATGTGGTAGGTAATGACCCTCTTCCGGTTGAGCTACATTTCTCAAAAGTAGATAGAAAACTACGAATTTTGAATAATGCTCGTATACTAAATTTCATGATTCTAGCTCAAACTGTTTTTGCGTAAACTTGTCTACGTACACACACACATGCACAGACAGACAGACATTTTTCTCAACCTTAGTGAAAATGATTCAGGAACCTTCAAAACGTATAAAAACATCAAAATCTCAACAATGAAAATTTTCGTTATCACAATACTATGTCTGGCGAGATAGTAAAAAGATAAAATGTTGAATAATCCAATTTTAAAGTAACATAATCAGAGTAAAAGTGTGTGTGTGTTTTTTTTACACTCAACTTATCTATTATAAAGTGTCTACATATTAATCTCCTATTATTATCTATCACTTATAATCTTAGGTTATGTATTTAATCAATTTAGCCTAAATACAACCACACACATATCTTTCTTCTCTTTCATTCCAATTCCGATTCTTTTTATTATTCATGATTTGTCATCTCACTAATTAATGGTTATTTTTCCAATTGATTTTCCTTATGAAATAAAAAAAAAAAACTTCTCAGAAAGACTTTTTCTTCTCATCGCTTAAGAAATTTAAAATAAATCCTCCTCCCCATTCCCACATTTAATTTTAGCAATTTTTAATTAACCTACTTTAATTAACAATTATTCTATACTAATTCAATTTCTAATAAATTATATTCAAATGAATGAATGTTCAATTGTATAGAGAGCGAGAATTATTATACTTGTGTGTGTGTTTGTGTGTATGTGTGTCTGTGTGTGTTTATAATTTTTATCAAAATGTTTAAAAGATAATCAGATTAATAGGTAGGTATGTGTATATTTAATAAATATATATATATTAGTTTACTTGATACAGTTATTGGAATTGTTTACAAATCGGGAAGCTTCAGGGATTTGGATGGAACTTTGCCAGTGGATTTCTTTATTAATTCCAATGAAACATCTTTATTTAATATTTCTCGGTCTCTTCTAATTTACGAGAAAAACATTTTTTAAGTTTATCAGATAAACTAGTTATGAATGAGCAGTCATTTAATAATGTTTTATTGACTAACTCACGAATTATTCACTTATTCACTAATTTTCGGTTTTGTCGGTTCAGTTTAGATATAGGAAAATTATTTAATTAATTATTTTTTTAATTTTCATATATCCAAATTGAACTGAAAAAACCCCGAAAATTAGTGAAGCCCTCTGCTGGTTAAATAATAAAACATGATAGCTTATTTGGAATTTTAATGGATTTACAAGCAAATTTTAATAAATTTTATCTCGTAAACTAGAAGAGACTGAGAAATATAATAAAGAAAGTTTTTTAGGGATGAATAAATGAATCCACTGGCAAAGTTTCATAATTTTTTTTTTGTTTTGTAAACAATTACCGAAAAAAAAAATTAAAATTAGCTGGAGTGTCTCCACTCGACTATCTCGCAATTTGAATTGGATTAAATAACATAATATATTATATTTAAAATAAATTTAATTAATTATAAATTATAAATTAAAATTAATAAATAATATTTGTTTGGCATGTTTGGCTCTTTGTTGATGGCACCACGTCACGTGTTGGCGCGTGAGATTTGCAGTGTTAAAAAATTAATTGTGGTACGTTCAGCGATTCAAACAAGCTGAAATTCTATATATAGCAGTTTTATACAATTGTTAATCATGTGAAGAACTATCAAACATATCTCTTTATTTTTACGGTCACTTTAGAGGGAAAAAAATAAAAACGTGGTAGGTAATGACCCTCTTCCGGTTGAGCTACATTTCTCAAATGTTGATAGAAAACTATGAATTTTGAATAATGCCCCAAATTTCATGATTCTAGCTCAATAATCTTGTAGTAGTCTTGTCACACACACACACACACACACAGACATTTTTCTCAACCTTAGTGAAAATGATTCAGGAACCTTCAAAACGTATAAAAACATCAAAAACTCAACATCGAAAATTTGCGTGATCGTAAAAAATTATGTTTTTATATTATTAAACTTAATTAATTATTAAAACTTTATTATTTAAGTATTCTCTCATAGATAGAACATACAAATACGTAACTCGAAAATAGAATATCAATATTGTTTACTTTTTTTTACATTGACCTCGTTTTGATGAATCTGTACAATAAAACTATACAATAACTCTTGTAAAATATTTATCAATCTTTGAAATATTCGAAAAATGAAAATAAAATGATTCTTTATTCAAATAACCACTTGAAACAAAAAATAAAAATCACGTAGGTATTTATTTATAAAATTTATAAAATTTGAAACCAGAACGATTGATTTAATTAATAATTGTAAATAATTGTAAATGTAATTGACTTACCCTTTGCCATCTTCACTATGACCATTCTCCATTGCTAACACTTCAAAACGGACAGCTTCTCTTTTTTTTCTTGAACTTGGTGTTGTTGTTGTTGTTGTTGTTGTTCTTGTGACAGATGATGAGTGTTGATAATTTTCTGGTGGTGAAGTAGATGAAGAACCTTCTCCATCATCATCATCATCAACCATTACTAGAGCAGCAGACGAGGACACCGTGGACACTGTCACATTGGACATGGACACGGTGGTCATCGTCATTGGTGTGTCAGAGGTCATCGAGGATAATTCATCCTCTCGTTTACACTTACACACCAAGATATCATATAATCAATTATAAACATTGTTCAATATTTAAATCTGTTTCTTTTTGCTCAACTTATTTTTTAATTAATTAAACAAAAATATTTCGATTGGTGAATTGATTTGTTGATCAAAGAATGTAGACATCTTCAAAAAAAAACACTGAAACAAACCAATAATAACAATAATTAGCATCATACTTATTAAGAAATTATATTTTAAAATTTAAGATAGATCAGTGTTTCCTAAAGTGTGGGTCAAATTTTACCGGGTCGCAAAAAATTTTTAGAAATTCTTATTATTTTTTTACATCTCATTTTTCTTATATAATTATTTTGCAATTTTTGTTTATGAAGTAAACAACTTGATTTTTATTGAAAAATAAAATTTGTAATCTAAATAAATGTTTTTTTTTAATGAAGTGGGTCGTGAAAAATTTTAAGACCTCGAACCGAGAGTATATTTACTTAATGCATCAGTGGGATGAATTGATCAACTTTTGGTGCAAATCCGGAAACCGGAAGTGGTAGTATTAGCGATCGACGATAGGAAGGGAAGGGTTATTTTCACACCAAATTTCACATGAGGAGATTTTTTTACATATCACCACGAATGTATTGGTTTTATCCTCGGGAAAATTCATCTTCATTATGTTTTTCTTAATTTAAAATTATATGACGTCACCCAGCCCTTCATGGCGTCACAGCCTCGGGTAACGCCGGGCAACGCCGGCTACTTCAGCTATATATTATAAATAAAATAAAATTAAAAATATTTATGTTATATTCGTATCTGTTTTTTATTACATTAATAGATATATTAAAATTATTTGAAATTGTTTCTGTAGCTGGAAATTAATTTATTTCAAACCGTCGGTCGGTTCGGACCTGGCCACAGGTAAACTTATTTTTAGATATGATTAATATTAAGGAAATCGTGGTGTATGTGTGAGGGTGGTGAAATTATTTTCTTCTTTTAACACGTTCTTTTAACATGTACCACCGGTGGCTCATGCCGCCACATAAATAAATAGACAAATTATGGAGCCAGTGGGAACGTGTTAAATAAAAGCATGTTTTTAAAAATTTTTTATTTTTTTTTTATTTTCTCATTTTTGGTCTTGACAGAAATTTTGTCAGGTTTATGATTTCAGATAGTGCAAATTTTGAAAGAATCTAATTCAAGAAAGAACCTCTAAATACTATATATCAAATTGGTGGTACTAGGGGAATAATTATTATTATTATTTATATTATTATATTATTGGTTAAGAATTAATTAATTTTTTAATAATTAATAATAATATTATTATTTATTATTATAAATTATAAATTGATAAGTTATATAAAAATATTTATGATTAATAAAAATTAATTATTTATATAATATTTGAAATATTTAAATAGTATTAACTTTATTAAAATCAATTTATAATTGGAATTTAAATAAATTTTGTTTAATAATTTTTTTTTTATTTTTATTACTTTTTTTACTTTCCCGCATACTTCGTATAAGGGAAGTATTGGAATCGTCAAAAACTTCGACTTCGAGATTTCGATAGATCTTGACGTTTTAGACCTCCCTGAGTCGGTAAATACCATTTTTCGAATTATGTCTGTATGTATGTATGTATGTATGTATGTATGTAATCTCTGTGAGCAAATTTACTCAAAAACTAATCAAGCTAGGACTTCGAAATTTGGCACACCGATATTATTCACAGTTTGTAGATTTCTATCAAAATTTCGTCAAAATCGGTTAACCGGAAGTGGTACTTTACCTACACTGGTTGCGTTTACCTTTCAAGTAAAGTACCAGTTTGCTTCGAGATATTTACTTCCTATTTTGTATATAGATTTAAAAATATGAAAAAAATTCAGATACCAAATTTCATCATGATCTGACTACCGGAAGTGACATTTTACCTATACAAGTAGCGTTAGGTGTAAATTATAAATATATATAATAGTGTTAAACCATTTTACTTTATAATTTAAATTAATTAGTTTGTTTATTTTTATTGTTGTTAAAACATAATAATAATAGCCTAATTACCTATTTATATGCGGGAAAGTCTAGGGGAGGAAACTCCCGAATTTTTTAATTCACAAATTTTAAAAATCCGTTTTTTGAAAATTCAAAATTTTCCTTTTTGATTATTTCAGTGTCATCGACTTTCAATATAAGTTTCAAATTTGAGCGAAATCGCTCAACTAGAAAATTTGACGACAGGACACGATGTGAAACTAAATAAAAGCGTGTAAAAAAACAATTGACCTTTGAATGAAATCTAACTATCATTCCTATTATATATATATATATATATATATATATATATTAGATACAATAGATACGTAACTAGCTATATTCTATATATTTCCTCTTTATATATAAGTAAATATATATTTATTAATGACTCATATAATAATAATAATAATAATAATATTGATAATAATAATACACTATATCAACAATCAATCTTTACTTTACTATTATTATTATTATTATTATTATTACCTTGCTTTCTCTTATTTGTAAAATAATAGAACTCTAATATTTATAAAAATAATTATTAAAACCATTAAAAAAAAATTCAATATCTATTATTATTTGTATAACAGCAACATTAAATATCATTTGAAAGTTTTTTTTATTTATTTTATAACGTACTAGATATGATATTTAAGTTTAAAAGCGCTTTTTTTTGTTTGTTTTTGTAGAAAATTGTTTATTTTATAAAAATTATTGTTTTGAATTTCTTATATGATCGATGTGTAGGTATTTATAATTTAATTAATATAAAAATGATTTAAATAAACATATTTATTTATTTTTTTTTTAATCTAATAATTAAACTTCAAACTATTAAATTAAAATACTTATTATGGTTCTCAACTTTTCAGTTTGAATACTGGCTCATTTTATCACGTTTTTCTTAGCTTGCTTTCTTGTTTATCTGTTCGGATCAAATCTTGCAATCGAAATTTCGACCACTTCCAGTCATCCAATCGCTCTGAAACTTTTCAGAGTTATGTATTCTGGATGACAATACAATAAAATAACACATTCGTAGCTTGCAAGTGATTAATTAGAGCATAATTAATGAATATTTGTATTTTGTTAACTTAAAAAGGAGAAACAATAATAATACAACAAAAGGCCCTTTCCAAAACTTACCTTTCTCAATACATAATACAAAAGAAGAAAACAACAAAAGGGACTTTGTCAAAACATTAAAAATAAATAATACAGATGTCCATAGTCCGCTTGTTTAAAAAAATATTCAAGAGTTGATTCTAGTATGTATTAAATATATTCAATATATTAAATATTAAATATATTATTTTTGATCTAAACGAATAGAGAATGGATTTTACATAAAATTTGTAATCATTTCACAAATTAATAATATAATAAATGACACATTGTGAATTGACGATAAAAATAAATATATTTCATTAGATCTTATTTTATTATACTAGCAAAAATTGTATAAATATATTTTTAATTTTCTTTCGAAATTAATTAAAAAATTTTAAAATATTTTAAATATAAAAAATATTGATACAATATCTAATACAAAAACGAGGCGGGATGCAAATATAATACATTAATTAATAATAATAATCAAAATATTAAAATCCGTTTAAATAAGAAGTTTGAAAAAATGTTCAGGTCGCTCCCCTCCAACTAAATGACAGTCCTGATCGTATGTTCCATGCTGCGAATTAAATTTGGATTAAGCATCATAAATTCTAAAATAATAATTAAATAAATTTCAAATAACGATTAGATATTTATTAAATGAATTACTAATAAATAATATTCAATCTAATGAAATAAAGAATCTCTATATATTATATACACGGTAAATGTATTAGAAAAAATAAAAAGCCATTTTTTTTTTATGAAGAATTTTGATTTTTTTAAATTATAATTTCTGACTTTTGATTGATTACATTTAAAATCATTTTAAAGTTATAATTTCGTCTTTACAAAGAGAGATAAAAAATTAATAAAATCAAAATATTGAAAAAATATAATAGGGAGGTAGAAAAAAGGTTCAAACTCCCCTCTTCTTATTTTTACTTAACGGGTCTTCTGATTGGTTGCCTGTTTCGACACACCTTTTTTCGACTTAAACGCCACCCTCAATTTCCTTCAGCTATCATTTGCTCTCTGCATCTCACCAAGTCATCATTAGCACTCTTGCTAACTGAGTGTATTTTACCACGTTTTTCTTAGCTTGCTTTCTTGTTTGTTTGTTTGTTTATTTATCTGTTCGGGTCAAATCTTGCAATCGAAATTTCGACCACTTCCAGTCATCCAATCGCTCTGAAACTTTTCAGAGTTATGTATTCTGGATGACAATACAATAAAATAACACATTCGTAGCTTGCAAGTGTTTAATTAGAGCATAATTAATGAATATAATTTTGTATGGGAAAATCAAAACAAAAAGTGTAAATATTTAAATTTGAAAAAAACCGTTAAAAACCCGTTAAAAGAATAATATAATATGTATAATATTTAAAATGTAAATAAATTTGAAAGAAGGTATATTAATGTTTTGTACTGTAATTTAGAAAACAAAATTTAAATTTATGAGTTTTAGGCAATAAAGAATTAAAATATGACAAATTTAAAAATTTCTCTTTATAATTCAATTTAAATTTATTACTTTCAGGATAATAGTATTTCATGACTATTAAAGTCAATCAAAAAACTTAAAAGTAGTATAGGTCAAGTGAAATCGATTGCAATATATGAAGACTAAAAAGTAGAAAATAATACTTTATATAAAAAAAAAACTTTTTTAAAAAACCACGTTTTTAACGCACTAAAAAGAAGAAAATAATTTTTCTGAAACCCCATAGGTACTGACATTACAAACAAGAGATATGATTTGAAGAAAATTTTCTATAACGTAAAACGTGGGGCGCAACTATGGCTAAAATATTCTGTATCGTATAAAAATTTATAAATAAATGTTATTAGGTACAAATTAATAGGATAAATGAATTCATATTTTAATTAGCTTCAAAAAGTAAAGCTTATAACTTATCGAAATTTTTAAAAGAGGTAAATTTAATTTATGAAAAGATTACCTTTAGATTACTAATAATATTCACTTTTAAAAAATTCTGATAAAAAATGACATCCTAACAATATTCTGGTAAATAATATAAGAAATTTAACTTGAAGAAATCTAAAACTAAATTTTGCTACTGCAAAACTTCTAGCAAATATTTAATATTTATGTTAATAAAATTTCTAAAGTGTAAATTGAAGATGTTTATTTAATATTAAGGAATTAATTTTCCAAAAAAAATTTACATTAATAAAAGTATTCTGTTGGATTACTAATAATATTCCCTTTTACAAAAAGTCTGGTAAAAAATATAAAACTTAAAATATAAATCCATGGATATTGAAATAAATTAATCAAAGAAATTATATTGCATTTAAAAAATTTATTATTATTTGCGCCCCACGTTTTACGTTATAGAAAATTTTCTTCAAATCATATCTCTTGTTTGTAATGTCAGTACCTATGGGGTTTCAGAAAAATTATTTTCTTCTTTTTAGTGCGTTAAAAACGTGGTTTTTTAAAAAAGTTTTTTTTTTATATAAAGTATTATTTCAATTTTAATTTTAATTACGCCCTCAACCCCCCCCCCTCCCCTGGTTACAATAAAATGTATACAATAATAAATAATAGATATTAATAAAGAACAAATTTTGGATTTTTGTTTCCCATCTGGTATTTTTTCAATGAAAACGAAAAAAATTTTCAAATTATTATATAATTTTCTAATAATTTTACATTCATTTCAATAATAATAATAATTTTCATTTTCCAATTGTAGTGAAATTAACAAATTGAATTTCATAATATTTCTAATTTTTATTGAATTTCGTCCGTTTAATTTAAAATATGGTCGGTTGTTTGAGAACAAAAATTTTCATTTTGTTATTGAAATCCTGTCACGTTCAATTGAACTATTAGATCATAAATAAGAAAGTTATCTTCTGATTCTTTTCTTAAATTCTCGTTTTATTTAATATTTCTACTAATATGTCGTTGGAATCATTATTTTAGTGTTGAATGTATTTTCTCTTATCTTTTTTCTGAATATTCCTTTAATGTTAGGAAGTGACAAGGTCTAATAAGGTAACGTTTAATAAATATGTAAGTAGTTGATGGGATGAGTTAAATTTAGAATCTAAGAATACATTTGTTCGAATAATCATAAGAAATAAAACAGAACCATCACTAAACAAAAGAGAAAAAATATTGATTAATATTTGTTTGCCGTATTCTATCAATCACCAATCGATTGTACAAATTTAAAATAAAAATAAAAATTGTTATCAAAATAAGTAATTTTATAAATATAATATCAAGTACGTATATATAGGATAAATAAGATGTTTATACACCCAAAAATATATCAACTTTAAGGGATGATATTTAAATAAAGATATTACTGCTAGGTGGCAGCAGTGACAAATCTATTGATTTCTTCTATTTACCGTTACTGCCATCTTATGGCTAAACAGAAAAAAACATAGATTAATATTATATATTCTTCGGATATATCTTATATAATAAGAAAATACGGTAGAATATATTTAGGATAGATTGATAGATAAGATGTGTATACATACAATTATCTATATTATAAATTTTATTATAAAAATATACCAGCTGGTCCGAGCGCCTTCGGCGCTCTTCACAGCTGGACGGGGGCTCCGCCCCCTGTACCCCCGAGTGGTACAATTTATTTTTATATACTTTAAAAATTTTACAATTTTTTAATTATTTATTATAATTGTTAAATGGAATTTCTAAAAATGACCCATTAAAAATTTGTTTCCTAAAATGTTTCAAAATAATTCAAAGAATATTTTGTTTATAAGTTTATTTTTTTAATATTTTATTTATAAAACACGAAAACATTTAAAATTATATGAATAATTGATCTCATAATTGGATTTTTCATTTTCAATTGACGATTTGAATTCATAAAATATTAAAAAAAAACTTTTAAAACTTTTTAAATTATATTCAAGTAAGTATATAAGAATATAAGATATATTATGGGTGAATTCAAAATGTATGAAGGGACACATAGATAGATATAACATTTACAATAATAATATATATAATTAATTTACTGATTAAATTAAAATGTATTTTAAATAAGAACACAAAAACAAATAAATGTTTTATCTAATTGAATATTTGATATTGTTTGAATATTTAGTAAATAATATTTTATAATATTTACCGGAGTATAATAAATTGATAACGTCATTTAATTCTCCTACTATATATCGAATCGAATATAAAGATAAATCTTCTTTTAAACGTTGTGTGAAACAATTTCAAATAATTTAAATGTAAAACTATTAATGAAATTAAAAAATCAAATATATGAATATAATATAAATATTTTTAATTTTATTTTAAGAATAGATATATATATCTCACAGGCGGTGGTTGTGACGTCATCCATATATTATAAATTTAAATTAAGAAGAACTAATAAAGTTTCGTGAGATGTGGTCAATAAAACTCAATTTTTCTTTATAAATACTATCACAGGTGTGAATTTCAAAAAAATCGTTAGAGCGGTTTTTGAGAACAAAGAAACAGAGAAACAAACAGAGAAACAATTTTTACTCTCATAAGAAGATAAGATTTCTTTAAATAAATTAAAATAATATATTTGTGAATGAATTTGAAGATTCAGATTTTATCTTTCATCCCTTTTTAAGTACTCGACTAGAATAAAATGTGTGTGTGAATGTGTGATCATTTTAAAATATATATATTCAAATTTTTCTTGTTATTCAATAAATAACATATTGATACAAAATATACTAGATTATCATTAGAAATATGTTAGAAAAATTATATTTATTATTTTATTTAATTAATATGTATTTGTATCGTATATATAAGTATATGTAAAATCTGAAGATTAATTATAATCACCAGTAAATTTAAAATTAGCTGGAGTGTCTCCACTCGACTATCTCGTAATTTGAATTATATTAAATAACATAATATATTATATTTAAATTAAATTAATTATAAATAATAAATTAAAATTAATAAATAGTATTTATTGAACCAGCGCATGTTTGGCTCTCTTTATTGATGGCACCACGTCACGTTTTGGCGCGTGAGATTTGCAGGGTTAAAAAAATTAATTATAGTACATTCAATCAAGCTGAAATTCTATATATAGCAGTTTTATACAATTTTTAATCATGTGCAAAAGTATCAAATATATATCTTTATTTTTACGGTCACTTTAGAGGAAAAAAAAATCAAAACGTTGTAGTTAATGACCCTCATTCGGTTGAGCTACATTTCCCAAAAGTTGATAGAAAACTACGAATTTTGAATAATACCCGTATACCAAATTTCATGAGTCTAGCTCAAACCGTTTTTGAGTAATCTTGTACATACATACACACACACACACAGACATTTTTCTCGTAATACTATCTCTGGCGATGAATTTTTGAAAATTTATTAAATTATCCGATATTTATGTATAATTTCCAAATCGGAATGGCAAATGTGATAAAAGTTACAAACTTTATTATTATATACTATTCTTGGGTATTGAAGGGTGGAATTAACTAATTAATTAATTAATTAACTTAGTATAATCAAGATTCTCTTCTTATCATCATCATATTTACCATATATATTATATTTACCGTATATATATATATATATATATATATATATACTATAACTTAGATAATAAATAATAATAAATTGCTAGTATAGAAGTAAAACATATTTTAATTATATGATATTTAATACTAAAGAATTTTGATATATATATATATATATATATATATATATATATTATCCGTAGAATTAAAATTAAATAACTAGAAAAGAAATAAATATTAAAAAAGTGATAAAAGATGTGTAGTAATATTATTAAGAAGATAAAATAAAAATAAAGAAAGACATGCAAAGTGAATTTCTTAGATTTATATCAAATTGTCACGAAATATATAAATATGTGTAAGTATATTTAAAAAAAAAGTTAAATTAACTATAAATTGTACAAAGGTATAATAATGAAATGAAATGAAATGAAATTAGAATAACATAAAAAATAAAAAATGTCTAAAATATTTATATAATTTTTTTTTTTGAGTTACACGAAATCATTTGAATAAATAGTAAAGATTTATAATAATATATATTTTATTTATTTATGTTAATTAGAGTACCTTATAAGTATTAAGAAATAGATTTAGTTGGGGTAAATTAAAATTTACCAATTATACTTGTGTACAGCTAACCCAGAAACACTTTGCTAAGCCGATATTTAAAAAATGAATATATTTTTAAAACTAATTTGTTTAGCTTTACATTGATATCAATATCAACCAAATTGGTTGATTACTTTTTACTATCTCGCCAGAAAACAAAAAAAAACAAAAATCTTCAAAAACTCATACATCCAAAAAGGGTAACAGAAAAAACATACACAAAAAAAAAATTAGGAGTGGTTTATTCTACAATTCTATTTGAAGAAATAATAATTATTCAATCTTTTTACTATCTCGCTAGAGATAGAATTGTGATCACGAAAATTTTCAATGTTAAGATTTTGATGTTTTTATACGTTTTGAAGGTTCCTGAATCATTTTTACTAAGGTTGAGAAAAATATATCTGTGTGTGTGTGTAAGTTGATAGAAAACTACGAATTTTGAATAATTCCAGTATATCAAATTTCATGATTCTAGATCAAACCATTTTTGCGTAAACTTGTCTACATACATACACACACACATACACACACACACACACACACACATGTTTCTCAACCTTATTGAAAATGATTCAGGAGCCTTCAAAACGTATAAAAACATCAAAATCTCAACATCGAAAATTTTCGTGATCGCAACACTACGTATGTCTGGCGAGTAATTATAGTAATTATAAAAAACGATATATTTATAATTTTTTATATACTTTTTGTAATTATTGTAATTATTTTTAATAGAAAATATATTAGTTGCATTTTTATGAAAAAAAATTGAAAATTAAATATAATTTCTAAAATGAAAACTAATTTCATTTATTAAAATTTCAATTTAATTAAAATACAAAATTAATAACTCTTGTATATTATAATAGTAGATAATATTTTGTTAAATAATAATTATTATTGATTATTATAATTTTTTAAATAATATAAGTATTTTGAAATTTGAGGAGAAATTGTTAAATAGCTAAATTTTTTTTTTTGTTTGTAAGATAAGAAAATTTTTATTATTATACTAGCTGCTCAGAGCGCCTTCGGCGCTCTTCTCACCTAGACGGGGGCTCCGCCCCCTGTACCCCCGAGTGGTACATAGTATTTGGTTGAAAGTAGTAAAAGGTTTTCATCCATTTTGTTTCAATCCGTATATTACATAAAACATTCATTTCTTTTTGTGTTCTTATTTAAAATATATTTTAATTTAATCAGTAAATTTATTCTATATATTATTATTGTATATGTTATATCTATCTATCTATGTGACTCAAAGATACTCGAAACTTCTTGGCCGCAACAACCACATTTCTCCAAGTGTCCCTATCTTGAGCCCTTGTCCCATCTCTCTTACGTCCCTTCCTACGCGTCCTTGGTTTGCCAAGCGGACGGCGGACGTTTTCCAATCGGTCTCCCCACCAATATCTTTTTCCTCTCCCATTCTAACCACGTGCCCTGCCTATCGCAGCTTTTTCCCTTTTATAACCCTAACTATTTCTGAAGATACAGAGGCCATGCAATTCCTTGTTATGCAGTCTCCCCCATTCCCCGGTGACCTCATTTTTCTTTGGCCAATAAATGCAGGGAAGAATCCTATACTCAAATACTCTGAATCTACTCTCATCTCACAGGGTCATATACCGTGCCTCCCACCCATATAATGCAACAGGCAAAATAATTTTTTTATATATTCCCTTTGATAATAATTTTGATGAGATTATTGCAAGATAACAGGCGTTTCCCGATTGCAACCCCGATTTAAATTCTTCTCAAATATTATTATCCTTCGTGATTACATTCAATTTTTCTACATATTCAAATTCTACATTTTGTATCTTAAGATTTTGTATGTTAATACTCTTCCTCTTTGTTACTTAATATTTTTTCTTATCACTATTAATTTCAAACCTCCATTAATTTCAAACCTCGCTATCTGTAATTGCAATTGCCGAATCTCCTATTATATTTAAGTCGTCTGGGTAACCTAATATTTTACAATTGATTTCCGCATCTTATTTTTTCTTTACTACCTTTGATGATCAAAATTTGAAAAAGTTTATCCTGATCTATATTGAGTCATGCGTAAGTTTTACTAAAGTCTACAAATAATTAGTGAACAGAGATATTGAATTCGCGGTTTTTTTCTAATATCTATCATAATGGAAATATCTTAATTAATGTTGATCGATTTGGCCTGAACCCGCAATGATATTTCTTATTATTTATTTCCTCCGCCTATGGTTCGTAAGTATTTTATATGTTATAATAGTGAAATAGAGAGTATAATATTTCTTGATCATTACATTTTGGTATTTTATTTTAATTGTTAGATTATTATTGAATATTTTTAATTATAATGAAACTTGAGAAAATGCAAAAATAGAGACTTGAGACAATTTATAAAAATTAACGGTATAAAACTATAGATAAAACTATATATAAATTACCAATATATACATTCATAAATAGTATTAATTTAAATTAATTGATTTATTTGTTTTTTTATTATTAAGTTCATTTATTAATTTTTTTAGATCATAGTTAATTTCCTCCCTTAAAAGAAACTTATCTAATTCTGTGGTGCTAGGGGATTTGAAAATTATTAGTCGCAATATGAAGATTTCGCTTACAGTTTTTGTCATGTCCGACCTCCATCCAACAGTTATTTTCTCTCAAGTTTCTTGCTTCTCTTAATCATGTGATCTATATATTTAATTTTTTTTTGATTCATTGTAATAAAATTTAAACAAATAAAAATTTTCTCTTTTTTAATTTATATAAATATCAATTTAAACTGATTGTGAGTATGTGAGTGAATAATTTTTGTATATAAATATTGAATGTTTTCTTAGCGAGATTTTTTAACCTTTCACTTTCAAATAGAAAAGAAGAAATATTCAAATATATAGAAAGAATAAATAAAAATTAAGTTAAATATGATCTAAATATTTTATTAAATTAATTAAAATGGGAACTTTTAGAATAAATTATCTAATTGAATTGATATTTAAATATTAGAATTTAAAATAAAAAGTGAAATATCATAATAATTCTTTGATTGGGAATCGCTATGATAATTCATTGTTTAAAATGCTTCCGCTAGGGACAGTGAAACGATAGATGCTCTTGAATGAACAACACGGAGAATTAAATAAACTTTAAAAAATTAATTTCTGCGGTTATTGATTAAATATTAATAAAATTTATAGCCTATGTTACTCTAGAGGTATATAAGAATATTGTGATATAATTTCATAGAAATCGGTTCAGCCAATTCTGAGTCTATAAAATAGTAATTTTCCGGACAGACAGACAGACCGACAGACAGACATGAAAAATTCTTAAGTCACTTTTGGATCCTAGAGGTCATGAAACGCGAAGATATGCAAAAAATTTTAAATTCTGACAAAAACCTTTTTTTATATATATAGAAGATTTTCATTAAAATTATTATATATCAACTGTCCTTTTTAATTTAATATTTTATCTAAAAAAGAATGAATAGTTATTATTTCTTCAAATAGAATTGTAGAATAATGCACTCCTAATTATTGTGAAATTTATAAAATTTTAATTATATATATAAAAGAGAACCTCTGTAATTAATTAATTATATCGTTTAGAGTTTAAAGTAAGTAGGTATATAATTTAGATTGACCACACACAGAATCCCGACCTTATATATATTATATATAAACCAATAATTAAATATCTCAACCTTAGCTTATGTCAGTGATTGTCAAAATATGAATAAGAATTAAATAATAAAAATAATAAAAATAAATAAATTTATATTAAACTAAATTTAATTAAATCTCAATTATAAATTCATTTTAAAAAAATTAAAATTATTTAAATATTTCAAATGATTAATAATGAATAATTTTATATAAAGAATTAATTTTTCATAATTATAGATATTTATAAATATATATAACTTATAAATTATAAATAAATTATATATAAATTTATATTAATAATAATAAATAAGCTGGAGTGTCTCCACTCGACTATCTCGCAAATTTGAATTGGATTAAATAACATAATATATTATATTTAAATTAAATTAATTATTAATTATAAATTAAAATTAATAAATAATATTTATTAAACAAGCGCATGTTGGTCTCTATTTATTGATGGCACCACATCACGTGTTGGCGCGTGAGATTTGTAGTGATGACAAATTAAAGAATTGAAATGCGATTAATAAAAATAATTGGTCGTATGGAATTTTATAAGGCAATTGCAAATAAACAGTAGCGGTAGATAGGAACATCATTTTTTCCAATTTAGCCATTCAGATCGCATAATTAATTTAAAAAGCAATCAACCAATTTGGTTGATATTGATATCAATGTAAAGCTAAACAAATCAGCTTTAAAAATATAATAATTTTATAATATCAGCTTAGCCATTTCAAAAAAAAAAAAAAAAAATAAGACTTTGTATACGCGCTTATGGGTTGAGTCGATTTAACTATGCGTTATGCATAGTAAACATAAAAGTTAATTATCAAATAAAAATAAAATGAAAATTTCCCAAAAAATACATACATATCAAGAAATTAGTAGTGTACTTATATATATATATACCTATAACGTATTCATAGGTAAGTACTATATACATAGTTTTACCTTTTAATTGAATACTTTACTTATAACTTATATTATTAATTCTATTAATATTTTATTATCTATCTATTTAAAAGACACTTCTATCGCATACTCCTCCTAAACGACTTATGCGATTTGGGTCATTCCAATGCCATTGGATAGCCCTCGGGTTAATTTATTAATAGCGTGAAATTCACTGGAAAACAATAAATACTTTTGGAGAAAATTAATTTATTTCTTACTTTTTATTATTTTTGACGTAATTTATGACGTCACATCCAGTGTCTCTTATATCTTATTATATTTTTCAATCTTTTGTGTTTCAATTTCTTTGAGGGCTCTCACACTAGTCCGCTAATATATAATTAATTTACTGATTCAATTAAAATATAATTAAAAAAAAATGAATGTTTTTATTTAATATACGGATTGAAACAAAATGGATGAAAACCTTTTACTACTTTCAACCAAATAGTATGTACCACTCGGGCGGAGTCCCCGTCTAGGTGAGCAACTAGTACCTATTATTATACGATAGAAGAGATAACTAAATGAATTGAATTATAGAGAAGTCACGTTTGATTTAATTTACAACTTTAAAACTATTCCATTTATAATCATCATTCATTTTCATTATTCACTAATAAGAATCTCTCTCCCCCTCTTACATTCTTTTCTTTATACTTATAGTAGTAGTAGTAGTAGTAGTAGTAGTAATATAAATATATGTCGTAGGCAAATGATAATTTTAAGAAAATAGCATTTGCCTAGACAAAAGCCATCTTTGTTGGGTAAATAGTTTTAACTACGTATTATATTTCATTTCAATTTGACTATGAAAATAGTTCAGAAAATGTCCGACTTTTATTGGACCGATGACAGATGAAACATTTAATCAATTAAAACAATTTAATAATAAAAAAACGAATATTTTTACAAAATGATATAAACAAAATAATTTAATAAATAATTAAAGAAAATTCTCCAATCATTGTCGCTCTACAAAATTATTGGGGCACCCTGCTCTAAAGTTAAGGCAAGCTGAAGAACAAAAAATGGTTTGAATAATTTTGTAATTGGCTAGTCAAATAGCTAATTGTCCAACAGAGATTTGGCCAAATGGCTTTTGTCTAGACAAATGCTATTTGCCTAAAATTGTCATTATTTGCCTACGACCTACGACATATATACAAGTAGTAGACGTAGTTCACCGAGCCGCCACTCGGTACTTTAAAAAAATTATTCTTTATGAACTATGAATATTTAAGATTAAAATAAATAAACGACAAAATATATTAAAGAATTTCAAATAATTAAAAACAACGTAAATTAAAAAAAAAATAGTCATAAAACAATGTACGTATTAATACACTGTATGGCCTGTGGATATAACAAAATATATATTTCGTAATTTGATTACAAAATATTATTAAAATAAATATTTTTAATTTTAATTTATTGATAATATTTTGTATTTAAAGAAGCACTGTCCAGCTTTGCCCGGCGCCATTTTTTATTATTAAAATTCCTATTTTAAATTAAGAAAATACTAACAAAGATATTTTTTTCCCGAGGGTGTAATCAACACAGATCGATTTTTCTTTATAAATATTATCTACTATTATCTATTCATTTCAAAAAAGAAAAAATCATTCTAGCGGTTTCATATTTCAAAAATACAAATATATAATCCAATTTTTGCTAGTATAATAAGATAAGATATTTTTAATCATTTATATTAGAAACGCCAAAAAAATTTTAAAATTACAAAATCAAAATTTAAAAAAAAAAATTAAATCATCATTGATCTATTATTATTATTATTACTTTTTTTATTTCAATTTGAATCATTAATTTGAATTTGACATTTTATTTAATTTATTATGCTTTAAAGAGAGAAATGAAGATAAAAAAGTAGAGGAAGGTTTTTTTTGAATAAGAAATAATACCAACGATTGGTAAAGAGAAATAAAAAAACGAAGAAGATGAAGAAGAAGAAGAAGGAAGACAAAGTTGAGGGTAAGAATGATGATTAGGTCGGAAATCCGATGAATCATGGAAACCACAAAATCCGGAAATGGAGTGAAAAACGTGTGTCTCCAAGGAGATCACATTTCATAAGACATCGATCTCTTTCCGTTCTCATTTTTTTTTTCCCCAACCAACATCAATCACATTAACATCATCACGAGTATCGGATGTGTGCTCTCTAAAAACAAAACAAAAAAAGCTGGAGTGTCTCCACTCGACCATCACGCAAATTTGAATTGAATTAATTATCATATATTATATTTAAATTAAATTTAATTAATTATAAATTAAAATTAATAAATAATATGTATTAAACCAGCGCATGTTTGGCTCTTTGTTGATGGCCCCACGTCACGTGATTTGCAGTCGTGTGAAAAAATTAATTCCGGTACTTTTAACGATTCAATCAAACTGAAATTCTATATATAGCAGTTTTATACAATTTTTAATCATGTGAAAAACTATCAAACATATATCCTTATTTTTACAGGAAAAACAATCAAAACGTGGTAGGTAATGGTATACTTCCGGTTGAGCTACATTTCTCAAAAGTTGATAGAAAACGACGAATTTTGAATAATGCCCGGATACCAAATTTCATGATTCTAGCTCAAACCGTTTTTGCGTAATCTTGTCTACATACATACACACAGACATTTTTCTTAACCTTAGTGAAAATGATTTAGGAACCTTCAAAACGTATAAAAACATCAAAATCTCAACATCGAAAATTTTCGTGATCACAATTCTATCTCTGACGAGATAGTAAAAAAAAAAAAATATTTTAAAAATTGACTTAAAAACAAAAAATATTTTTTTATAATTAATTTAAAGAAATTTAATTAAACAGTTTGAAAGTTTCTTAAACAAAAGCAAGAGCAATTAATCTATCATCTTCTATATTAGCATTCTTGTTTATAAATGAATAGAAAAGAGATTCTAATTTACAATAAACTTTTTGTTGTTATTATTGTTGTTTTGTATGTAATGTATACAATACCTATTGTATATATAGTCAACTTAGGTATATTATATTTTGTCAGATGGTAACTTTTTCAACTAAATATTCTTAAAATTAGATTGCTTACATTTCTTAAATTCCAAGTTGCGAGAACAATTCTACATTAATTCTTCTCTCTCTCTCTCTCTCTCTGATGGAAGAGTGTTTCTATGAATAATCATAGTTACCCAAATTTTAATTGTAACTCTAATAACAATGAGAGAATATTAATAATAATTTAAAAGACAGTTCTATCGCATACTCCTCCTAAACGACTTTTGCGATTTGGGCCATTCCAATGCCATTGGATAGCCCTCGGGCTAAATTTATTAATAGCGTGAAATTCATTCGAAAACAATAAATACTTTTTGAGAAAAGTGAAAAAATAATTTTTTTCTTACTTTTTATTATTTTTGACGTCATTTGTGACGTCACATCCAGTGCCTCTTATATCTTATCATATTTTTCATTCTTTTGTGTTTCAATTTCTTTGCGTGTGAGGCTCTCATACTGGTCCGCTAATATATAATTAATTTACTGATTAAATTAAAATATAATTAAAAAAAAATGAAACAAAATGGATGAAAACCTTTTACTACTTTCAACCAAATACTATGTACCACTCGGGGGTACAGGGGCGGAGCCCCCATCTAGCTCTGAGCAGCTAGTAATAATAAAATGAAGGTAGGTGTAATAGTGAAAAAGTGAAATTTAAAAACAATTTAAAGGTATTAAGACTTTCGGATAAACTTTTCATCATTATCCATAAAACTGTTATACTACAAACTTGCTATATTGTCAGAAAAGTCCTAAAGCCATAAATGAAATATACTAGTAAATGTTGTAGGTTTGAGTGAATTCCCTCTACAACACAAATTTTGGGGTAGGTGATAAAAGTTGAGGATTTCTAAATGCCAATAAAAATAATAATAATAATAATAATAATAATATTTATATCGTAGACAAGCTGAGATAAATTGAGTTGTAATTCGCTAATGAATTCATTAACATTATTTTTTGTTTATTAAATCAATAAAAATAATCTTTGTGGGTCTACAGAACTCGAACCACACTTCTCCAAGTATTCTGAGTCACAACCCACCAATCCTAACCCTCTCCCATCTCTTTAATGTCCCTTCCTACATTATCCACCCTTGGTCTTCCAAGTGGGCGTTTCCTAATTGGTCTCCCCACCAATATCTTTTTCCTCTCCCATTCTAGTCACATTCAGTCTTCTAGATTTTATAATTCTAACTACTGGATCTGGAGATGCATAGAGATTATGCAATTCCTCGCTATACAGTCTCCGCCATTCTTCGGTTACCTCATCTTTCTTTAGCCCATAAATGAATAAAAAAAATAAAATAAAATAATATTAAGCTTAAAATTCATTTCAATGAAAAATTGTATGAATATTTTTTTAAATATTTTTGACATAGTACTATATTTATTTCGTACTTATTTTTATGATCGATACGTTCTATCACTTCGTTTTACTTATACAAAAGATATTAAAAAATATTATAATCTATAATAATAAAAGCAAGTGTAATGTGTCTGTCTGTCTGTATGTCTGTCTGACCGAGCTCTCCAGCCAAATCTATCGCACGCAGGGACCTGGAATTTTTTACACGGAAGCACAAAGGGGCTGGCCACCAGACCTCGAAGCCCGATTTTCGATTTTTGAATTAGAAAATTTTTAAAAAAATTATAAAGAATAATTAATTAAAAATAGTTTAGTTACCATACTAGATCATAGAGGCGCTGGTGGCGATAATTTGGCGGTAATTTAAATTCTGAGCAATGTGCAGATAAAAATATTTTTATATATCTATTGATATTTACAATATCTCAATTGATCTTATTGGCCTTTTAAACTTTGAAAACATTCACATTACGGCTATAATTTAATACTATTAATTTTTAAGATTATGTGAGTAAATTATTTTAATTAAGAAAATTTGATCTCATAATTGGATTTTCACGTAAGATTTTAATATATAATATATTTTTTAATATTATTTTTATAGTAGTTTAGTGTTATGCTAATTTTATATTTTATTTTTTAATTAGTATCAGAGAGAATAATATTTGCAAAGAATTTAAATCGAGGTTGCAATCTGGAAATTATTATCAAAGGGGATCAAAATTATTAAATTATTAATTGTATTATATGGGTGGGAGGCATGGTCTATAACCCTGGGAGATGAGAGTAGATTCAGAGTATTTGAGAATAGGATTCTTCCCAGCATTTATGGGCCAAAGAAAGATGAGGACACCGGGGAATGGCGGAGACTGCATAACAAGGAATTGCATGACCTCTATGCATCTCTAGATATAGTTAGGGTTATAAAAGCGAGAAGGCTGGGATCGGCAGGGCACATGCCTAGAATGGGAGAGGAAAAATATATTGGCGGGGAGTTCGATTGGAAAACGTCCGTTTGGAAGACCAATTGTGAACAGGGTGGACAATGTAGGAAGGAACGTGAGAGAGATGGGACAGGGTAGGAGTTAGATGGTTATAGCTCAGAATAGGGACACTCGGGGGGTACAGGCGCTCGAAGCAGCTAGTATATTATATATAATAGATATTTGTTAAATTTCAATAATTATTATCTGTTTTGATAAAATCTAAGAAAAAATCCCTGATAAGGTTAAAATAAAAAAAATAAAAATTCAACAATTTTTTTCATTAACTGAAAACAAAAATATTATTATTTACATTTATATATTAAGGTGACCATATTTTGAAAACACCAAATCAGGACATTTTACCTTTGAAACTAAATTGAAAAATATTTTGGAAAAAATTCGGAAATGTTCAAAAGCTTAATCCAGAAAACGTTTGACCTTTTTTTTAGAGACGACAACTTGAAAAAATTTTGAAAATAATACGAAATGTCCTAAATATTTCAAAAATCGGGACAGATATCAAAAAGGAGGACAGAGCTTACAAATGGAGGACGGTTGGTCACCTTAATGTATATTATATTTCGTAGAATAGAAAATTTAAATTAATTTGAAAGTGTGTGTGGGTGTGTGTAAGAATGTAAGAAAGAGAGAGAGAGAGAGAGAGAGAAAAGAGAGAAAGAAAGAACATTAGACGTTAGAAGGATTGATTTCTCAAAAAGAAAGAGATTGAAAAAATCATGAGGTTAAATGAGGGCAAGTAATGTATTATAGGCACGTATATATATATATATATATATAAGTATTAAGTATATATATATTAAATGAGTGCATACGTCATCATAGACAGTATACATTATTTATAAAGTTCATCTTTATTTCTTTATTTATTTATATTTAGGTATAGCATTTATTTTATTTTTTTTAAATTAGGCCAATTTTTTAATTTTTCATATTTAAAGTTGTTTTATTCTTAAGTTCAATAATTCATTGATTTAGATATTAAATTATTAAAGTTTTAGTGACTGTTTTTTATTTATAAGGGAATTTTGTAAATAAAACCAATATTTATATTTTTTATTGTAAATTTATTCAAAATAAGTTGACCTGTGGCCAGGTCCGAACCGACCGACGGTTTGAAATAAATTAATTTCCAGCTACAGAAACAATTTCAAATAATTTTAATATATCTATTAATGTAATAAAAAACAGATATGGATATAACATAAATATTTTTAATTTTATTTTATTTATAATATATAGCTGAAGTAGCCGGCGTTACCCGAGGCTGTGATGTGATGAAGGGCTGGGTGACGTCATATAATTTTAAATTAAGAAAAACATAATGAAGATGATTTTTCCCGAGGATAAAACCAATACATTCGTGGTGATATGTAAAAAAATCTCCTTATGTGAAATTTGGTGCGAAAATAACCCTTCCCTTCTTATCGTCGATCGCTAATACTACCACTTCCGGTTTCCGGATTTGCACCAAAAGTTGATCAATTCATCCCACTGATGCATTAAGTAAATATACCAAATTTCATCAAAATCGGTTGAGCCGTTCAGGCTGTACACATCTATACGGACGGACGGACGGACAGACATCATGCTAAAAATACTTTTTTCTGTTAAGAAAATGCATGATTCGTGGAGATATGTAAAAATCTCCACATGTGAAATTTGGTGTGAAAACAATACCTCCCTTACTATCGTCGGTCGGTAAAAATACAAAAAATACACAACGTTTCGATTGCTTCTTCTGCAATCGTTATCAAGCGATCAATATGTGGTTTTAGTTACAAAATTCCCTTATAAATTCATTGATATATATAACTATAAAGAGACGGAATTACAGAGAAATAGAGAAAGAGATTTTTTTATTAAATTATTATAGTATTTCTATTATAATATTAATAGTATACAAAATGATATATATATTATTAAAAAAATATTTTTGGAGATGGAAATTATTAATTATCTTGTCTTTTCGAGTTTATTGAAACTCAATTAAAAAATTTAAAGTCATGACACAAACATTTTCGATTTAAAAAAAAAAGGTATACTCCTGGTATATAAAATATAAATATATTATAGATATTATATAATTAAATATTAATTAGTTCTATGATATCCAATGGGATAAGTTTGATGAAATTTCCCGATGGATTAGTTTATGAAATGACAAATTTTAAACTTTTAGTTTTGACCTAAATTTTGTAAGTACATAATAATAATAAGAAATAAGAATTATTGATTCATTTTATCTTCTCTTCTTTCTTTCTCTCTCTCTCTCTCTCTCTATATATATATATATATATATATATATATATGTTGGTTTAGATTTCCGTGAATGTTATTATTATTATTATTATTATTATCAGATTTATCAGTGATATAATCAAGTATTTTTGTGAGATTGTTTTCTCGACGTTTCGGCACCCATTTTGGCGCCATTTTCAAGAGATTATTTAGGTGGGAATATTTTTGGGATTCTGGGTCTTAGTCTGTGTGACCAAGGGTTAATATCGGGATTTTGGGTTGATAGGTTGGGTGGTTTTGTACTCACTGCGTTGCTGTCGAGCTCCGAAGAATCCTGGGCAATACTGAGACTGGCACACGTCCGCACTGGACAACAGCCCGGGGCTGTCTGGGCCAGAAGACCCAGAAGCCCAAAAATATTCCCACCTAAATAATCTCTTGAAAATGGCGCCAAAATGGGTGCCGAAACGTCGAGAAAACAATCTCACAAAAATACTTGATTATATCACTGATAAATCTGATAGTAATATATATATATATATATATATATATTATATAGTATTATACATGTAATACTATTCCCCTCTTTCCCCCTCCAATATGATTGTCAAGTATTTATGTAGTGTCTGAGATAGGTGGGATTGAATAGGTGTTTCGTGTTTGTCCTGATCAGTTGTCGGAAGGAACACTTATTTGATTCCACTTATTTCAGGTAAATAATATTAATTTATTAAATATGTAAAGTGTAAATAATAAATACCCACTTATTTCAGAATCATTTAAGGTTTCATTTACGAGAAAACACCCTTCCACGTCACCTTCTTACATATATTATATATTATATAGTATTATATATTATATATTATTATATAGTTTATATATTATTGATATTAATAATATAAATAAATTAATTAATTGGAATTGTTAAATTGTTTTATAAAAAGGAATTGTTTCTCTCTCTCAAGCAATATTATTTATTAAAATTGTGGAATAAAAAACTTAAATCGATTTCTTTTTACACGTAATATTGTAATATTGTAATTAAATATGTAATTAAATTATATTAAAAATGTAAATAAAATCTTTTTACAGAAAGGAAATTGAATTGATTAAGTGTAGTAATTAAGTAATCCTAACCTTCTTATATATATAAGAAAGTTTATATATATATTGTAATGATTTTTTTATATGGGTAGATATCGACAGGGGAAAATTTTAAGAAAAAGAAGGATTGGTCTCAAATGTGTAATGGAAAAGGATAGACTTTGAATCGGCGTGAACGGACCTGGAGATCTGGATTAAAAAAAAAGAAAAAATTAAATTTATCATAAAAAATGTATAATCAGATTTATTATATTTAATGTTTAAATAAGAATTATTTTTTTAAAACCTTTTAAATTTAAATGTAAATCTTTAAATTATAATTTTATATACAAAAAAACAATTGTATATTTCTTTATATAAAAAAAAGAATTTATACAAAAATTAAAGAGACACCAATATTTGTTGTGAAACAAATATTTTTCAATTCTTAAAAAAAAAACTCCTTCTTGAAAACACAATATTTCTTGTTAATGATGTAGCCGGTCCTTGGTCCTTATATAAGCGATAATCAGTGGACTGATGAATGGTGGTCCTTTTTTCTTTCCAATAAAGTCCGTCTGCTCTGGACGCTAGCTCCTGAACGAATGCCCGTTGTCTGACATTTTCAACAACTCGTCTCTTCAGGGGAAACATATTACTATAATCTCTTCCAATGAAAATAAATTTATATTTAAAAAATAAATTTTATTTTCATCGGATTAATGATATTTTTGGAATATCATTACAATATATATATATAAGAGAGAAAAAGAAACTTAGGTTTATATATTTTATATATAAAATCTATTAAAATGTATGCAAATGTCAGCATTTTCATGTATTTCTTATGACATTTCAAGTATGAAAAATTGATTAATCTTATCCAATTTCTTAATGAATTATTTATAAATATTAAAAGTTCATGGAGAGAAAGAATGAAAGAAGGAAATAGAGAGAGAGAGAGAGAGAGAAAGAAAATCTATTAATAAATGTACAAATTGGTAAATTGTATTTAGGATAGGGGAGAAGAGACCGGGAAAACACTGGACAAGGGGAAACAATGTACGCGTACAGCCCGATTTTCTCGACCTCTCTAAACTAAGCTAAAATAATTTTTTTCATGTGGGCATTACGATGAACATTTGATTTATTTTTCAATTTATTTACGATATAAAGTTAATATTTAAGGATCGTATTTAATAGTGATTCAGTATGAATTTTGCATGGCCCTTTGAAATGAAGTTATTTTTTATCGATAAAATCGCCAAAATATTAAAAAAAAAATCTTACATTTTTTTTTATAAAGTTATTTTCGTAATTGATAAGATTCAATTTTCTTTTTTGTTTTTAATTTTATAGTAAACCTAGGTAAGTATTTATTAATTCTATATTCAATTTAATATATTTATATATAATAAGCTGACCATTTTTTGAAAACACCAAATCGGGACATTTTACCTTTTGTTTTTTTTTTATTTAAAGCAAATTGAAAAAATTTTGAAAAAAAAGTACAAATTGTCCTAAAAATTTAAAAAACGGGACAATAGGTTGTCCCGAAGACATTTTTGGGGACGCCGGGACAGTGCACCTAAAAACGGGACAACCCCTGAAAAACGGGACGTTTGGTCACCCTAACTAATACAATCATTAAAGAGTTTGACAAAAAGTAATTGTATATATAATAGAATTAAAGATTTTTGTAAAAATTAAATAAATTTCAATTTCATTTTCTCTAGAAATAAATAAATTACATTTACTTAAATCTTCAAATGGAATGCATTAAACAATGAACTGTAAAATGTTTCTTTACTAAAGTTTTTTGTTTTACTTTTCTACTCTACAATAAATAATCTAATTTTCACAATTATTCATTCTAATGATCTCATATTTTGACCTTATAAATATTTATGAATTTGGTGGGGTGAAAAGTTTCCATCCTGACCAAGAAAAACGATGTTTTTAAATTGTTTTTTTTGCTATATTTTTCAACATAATCTCCATCAACACTGATACATTTCACATAACGGTGTTCTAATTAAATTAATTTAATTAATAATTTATACAGTTGCACACAGCTTTCCATGTTCAAATGATTGTGCAAAATATTTCGCACAAGTTCAGCTAACATCGTACAGGTCTCAGCTATTTTGAATGTTGAAAAATAAATCAAAAAAAAAAATTTAAAAACATGGTTTTCCTGGTCAGTCCGGAAACTTTTCACCCCACCCTCGTATATTATTTTTTAGAATGAAAAAGATAAAGATCCCTGATAGATATCTTTGAAAATGCATTAACTAAGCATTGCAAACTCGTCTGTTGAAAATTATTTCGATTAAAATCTAATTTAAATTAAATAATAATAATAATAATAATAATAATAAGAAAATTTGCATAATAACTATAGTTTTATACAAAATATTTAAATTTATTTTCTTATTATATAATGATGAATAATTGTATCAAGTGTTAAATATGTGAAATACCTAATAATATATATATATATATATATATATATATATAAGAGAGAGAGAGAGAGAGAGAGAGAGAGAGTGAGAGAGAAAGAGATAATAAGATGAAGTACTTTAAAGAAAATAAGTGTCTGTTTACGAAGCTTTCTGATTGTTCTAAAAAGGATGTGAGTGACAGCTAGATTAAGAGGGAACTACTAGATAGATAAAGTGCTCGAGTGTTGAGAAAGGAAAGCTTAACTAACATCTCGTGGTACTTGAAAATCAAAAGCCACCATCCTCCTCCCCCCGCCACCCCACCCTCCAAGTTAAAGAAGTGCAAGATCCATTTACACAAACATTTAGTTTAGAGATATTATAGAAAGATAGAAAGATAGAAAGATAGATAAAGATGAAAGAATTCTTTTTTTCAAATCTCTCGAAAATTTTACATTCAACACAAATGCAATTTTATTATTATTAATTAATTAATTTATTATTATTATTATTATTATTATTATTTATGCATTTGTCATTTTTGTTATCTCTTTTGCTATTCGTGCACACTCACACAAAGACAGACAGACACCTGTCCACTTTTTTGTTTTCCGCCAGATGGATGCTGTGTAAGATTCTTACTCACTAAACCCCCCCCCCTCCCATCCACCCACCACGAAATGACAGTTATTCTTCATTGTTCATTGCTCGATTCCATAATTATTATATACATTTATCAATCATTAAATTTTCACGAAGGCGCCATTGGGAGTGTGGGTAGCGAACCTGCCTCACATTCACATGGTCCCGGGTTCAAGTCCCGTCCCTGGCAAGGAAATTTCCCTAGCTGGGGCCTATGGGACAGAGCCAACCGAGCCTCCGGGAACAATATTGTGGAAAAGCTACTCGATAGCGCCACCGATCAAGAAATTCAAGGTAAAGGTGGAGAGGACCCGTTCTACGGATCATAGGACACCTCATTGATATAACCGGCTTGATAGGCGTTGTCCTTGCGTAGGACGTACAAAGTCAGAGGTTTTTTTTTTTAAATTTTTTTTTTTTTCACGGGGTTTTATTATTTTTTTATCCACCATAAATATATGTCCTCTTTGCTTAAATTGCTCCTATTATTATCATTATTAATAAATAATCAATTGTTCGTATCTTTTTCTTCGTTATATCACTTTGCTTTAATTTTTTTATTAAATTGTTTCGTTTTTTTGTTATATTAAAACCAACATCAATTTTTATTATTATTATTATTATTATTATTATTTTAATCTTTTACTATTTAAATTTGAATAAATTATTATTATATCATTGTTTGTCTAATTTTCCTTAACGAATTCCGAAATCCTTATCCACTCATAATTTTTCATATTTTGAAAATATTGCTGGCAACACACACCCACACATACACATTATTTTTATTTCATTTTATGTATTTAACTTTCCATTTTCATTTAGTTTATTCGTCCAAGTCAAGGGGTACTTTTTTATTTTACTTATGAATTTTATTTTTATATTTATTTTTTAGTTCACACAGGTGTTTTTCGCAAAATTTCTTTGTCTTTCCTACACTCATCATCATAATTATTATAATATACTATTAGGTATTAGTATACCTTCATTTATAACCAATCCCCTCTTTTTTACCGACCGACGATAGTAAGGGAGGTATTGTTTTCACACCAAATTTCACATGTGGAGATTTTTACATATCTCCACGAATCATGCATTTTCTAAACAGAAAAAAGTATTTTTAGCATGATGTCTGTCCGTCCGTCCGTCCGTATAGATGTGTACAGCCTGAACGGCTCAACCGATTTTGATGAAATTTGGTATATTTACTTAATGCATCAGTGGGATGAATTGATCAACTTTTGGTGCAATTCCGGAAACCGGAAGTGGTAGTATTAGCGATCGACGATAGGAAGGAAAGGGTTATTTTCACACCAAAGGAGATTTTTTTATATATCACCACGAATCATGCACTTTGTATTGGTTTTATCCTCGAGAAAAATCATATTTATTAGTTTTTTCTTGATTTAAAATTATATGACGTCATCCAGCCATTCATGACGTCACAGTCTGGTCTTACATATATATTATAAATAAAATAAAATTAAAAATATTTATGTTATATGCCTATCTGTTTTTTATTCCATTAATAGATATATGAAAATTATTTGAAATTGTTTCTGTAGCTGGAAATTAATTTATTTCAAACAGTCGGTCGGTTCGGACCTGGCCACAGGTCAACTTATTCTTTATGCCTGACTTTTTCACTAATATTATTAACAAATGTTGAAATACAAAATAAAGAATAAGTATAAACATAAACATAATTTAAAATGTATCCGTTTCTATAAAATTTATTTGTCTTCTCTAGACAATAAATCTTCATCATGGGATGGCGACTTATCATGAATATGTATAATATGAATTTTCATAGGATTAATATTGGCTCTTCTCACCATTTTATTGACTTGACTAACATTTAAATATGTTATATTAATTTTGATAAATAACAAAAACATGTTCGGAATAGAAAATATATACTTACGTACATTTAAATAGAAACGTTTTTTTTTTTTTCATTTTATGAGTAATTCAAAATATGCACTTATTAACAATACCATATAACATATAAGTAAATATAACATAAAAAAAATAATATAATATTTGTGAGAAACTAACAGAAACTGTCATAAAGTACGAGGGTGGGGTGAAAAGTTTCCGGCCTGATCAAGACATTGCTTTATTTTTCAACATTCAAGATAGCTGAGACCTGTACGATGTTAGCTGAACGTGTGCGAAATATTTTGCACAAACATTTGAACATGGAAAGCTGTGTGCAAGGTGGATGCCGCATTTTACTAACGTTACACCAAAAACTGCTTCGAAAAAACATTTCTACCGACAATTTGGTGCTGCAGGCGTAATCCAAACGAATTTTTGCGTCGATTCATAATTGTTGATTAGACTTTAATTTTAAAAAAAAATCAAATTGAATTAATTAATTAATTAATTAGAACACCGTTATGAGAAATGTATCAGTGTTGATGGAGATTATGATGAAAAATAAAGCAAAAAAAAAAAAAATTTAAAAAAATCGTTTTTCTTATTCAGGCCGGAAACTTTTCACCCCACCCTCGTATATGTAATATCGTATATCGTAAAGGGGTACTAGAGTGTTCATATATGTATGCCTTACTCGTATATGTAGGTACTTATATTGCCTTATAATCCTTCCAATACATATAAGGCTCTAAAATATATTTTTGTGTTATATTCTGTGCCATAAAACCAAGCAAGAAGACATTTGTGTGTGTGACAACTGTAATGACCAACTAAACAAACATTCAAGATTATTAAAGTGAAATACTGTTAAGCCATCAATATTCATATTCAGTTTATTATAGGGATTTATTTTTTTATTTGATTCACATTGGAAATCCAAATGCTTTTAATTATGCTCCAAATATTTTATTTGTATCTCATTTTGAGATTCAAAGTAATTTATTCTCATTATCATTTAGATCTGTACTGCAGTGTTTGGCAGTAGTTTCATTTATTTCTTAAAAAAAAAAACTGTTTTAGAATTATAGAATTATTATGATATTATTATTATGATAATGCAACGACATCACAGGTGGAGTGCTGGTAACTTGCTTATCTCTTAGATTACCAATGAAGTGGGGGGGGGGGGTTAAAAACTAAATAAACTAATAAGCGATGTAAGTCGAATTATTTATAAATTTGTTTTCAAAAAAATAAAGAATTTATATGAAGAAATATAATTTCTAACGCCTTCATTTTTGGAAAAAATTAGTCCGAATTGGAAAAAGGATGGAAACAACACCACGACTTTGAAACCAAAGATTTGTTGTTCTTTTCTTGGTGTGACATTGTTTCACATATTTCCCCCTCCTCTCTTGCTAGAGATACAAAATTTTAATCATTGATCATTAATTATTAGAGATACATTGTCAAAGAATGGAACTTTAAATGTTAAATGTCACTCACTTTTTTTTTTTTATTTGATTTAATAAATTAAGACCTCTTATTCCTTGAACTTTAGCATAATATAAAACAGTTTGGACAGTTCAGCAGATATTGATGTTCTGACAAAAGCGACAAAAAAATATTAGTTTCAGTGTCATTGGTGCCTTTGCCCTCCCTATTCATATAATTTTATAACATTTTGTCAGTTAAATCAATCAAATAAATGCGAGGTAGGAATCACGATTATTTAAATTGTGATATTCGTTTGTATTTATTTCATCAGAAGAGAAATTACGATAAAAATTTGGCCTTTTAATAGATGAAATTAAATATTTTATAAATAAATCTGGTTTATATAAATAATCTATTTTTCTATTGATTTTTTTATACTTTTCTATCATTAATTATCATCAATTCATTATGAAATTGAATAAATATATTATCTTAATCTAGTTTTATAAAACTTTTTTTATTTTTATTTATTATTTATATGTAAGAATACAAAATTAATAATGTTCAATTTGTTTGTTTATTTATTTATTTATATTGCCATTGGATATATTTTTTATTCTCTTTTACTTTGTTTGTATGTATATGTGTGTGTGTGTGTGTGTGTGTGTGTGTTTTGAAATATGACATTGACGGATCATTTCCGATTAATTAATCAAGAAATTAATAATAAAAAGAAGACACGAATCAAAGGTTACTAAAATGTATTCAATTCTCATCTTTACTAATGAATATTTCATTGTATGACTATTCGATTGATTTTTTTAAGTTAAATTAAGTTGCAAAGAAACAGATATTAACATACTAACACAATTGAATTGAAGTCAATTTATAATATATATACTAATAGTAATAAAAATATAATATAAGGAGGCATCTTGTGTGGGTGTTAGTTAATCGTCTTAATCCATTCTCTAGCTGGAATCTATGAATCGGAGCCAACTCAAAAAGTAGTGCCTCCGATCAAGAAAATCAAGATAAAATTTGATAGGACCCGTTCTACTGATCATAGGACACCTCATCATTTAAATAACCGACTTGATAGGCGCTGTCCTTGCATAGGATGTACAAAAGTCAGAGGTTTTATTTTTTTTATTGTAATATATAAGCATGAAAATTGACTTTTATCAGGGGAACAGACGCCATAAACAACAATTTCGCTGGATCGAGGTCAGAAAAATATCATTCTCTTAGATCTTGAACCAATTTTATTTAATTTATTACTGGAACAAATTGGAGAAAAATCAAAAGGAATCGAATTAAACCAAAAAATTCAAGTATTATTTCAAGTCATGACTGGAGCTGGAGGAGAGCAATGCGCCTTTCTCAACCGTTGATGCAACCTGCATGTTTGATCTGTTAATTTGTTAATCGACTTGTCATCTCGAAGGGGCTGACTTAATTTTATTTTATTTTATTTTTTTTTTTTATTGAATTAAGTAGAGATAATAATTAATAAAGTAAAATTCTTGTGCAATTTACCATTAATATTGGCGACAGAAAAAGTAGATTAAGGCCGGGCGGATATTAACAACAACAAAAAACAGAAATATTTCCTCTTACAAGGATAATAATTTAAAGAATTTAAAAAATTGAAATCGAGATCGCAAGCCAATAATGCAGTAAAAGAGATTATGTTATCAAAACTATTATCAAAATTAAAATATATAAAACAATTATTTTGTCGGTTGTATTAATATGGGTGTGAGGCATGGTCTATGACCTTAGGAGACGAGAGTAATTAGATATAGAGTATTTGAAAATACAATTCTTCGCAACATTTATGGGTCAAAGAAAGATGAGGCAACCGGGGAACGGAGGAGACTGCATAATGAGGAATTTCATGTTAAAAAATCAAGAAGGCCTCGATGGGCAGGGTACGTGGCTAGAATGGGAGACGAAAGGAATGACGAATAGAAAATGTCCGCTTGCAAAATCAAGGACGCAGTGGGTGTTCATATAATGTAGAAATGGGAGACAATAAAAGTTGGATGGTTGTGGCTCAGGATAGGGATAGTTGAAGAAATGTGGTTGCTGCGGTAAAATACTTTCGAGTTCCGTAGAGGCAAAGAGATCGATAGATAAAGATGATTTGAATAGAACAAGACATTTTATGATAAATCCATCTCAGCGTTGTTATTGTTACAAACTAAAATATTATCTATTAAAAAAGACTCTGAAAACCATTAATAATAAAAAGAATCGAATTATCGTATATAAAAATAATTGAAAAAGAAAAAAGAATGAGCGATCATAGGGAAGTGTGTGGGGGGAGGAGGGGGAGAATCACTTGTATATTACATCACATTTAACAAATTTAATATTTCTATAATTTTAGGAGAATCTTTCTTTTGAAATCAACATATAAAATTCTCTCGAATATTATTTTATTCAAATTATAACAAAAATGATAGAAAGATATCCATTGCAGATTTAAGTCAAACTAATAATCATCATATTAGAACAAATATTTTATTATAACTTACAGTAAGACAGATAATTGAAAAAAAAAATTCAATCAATTATTCTTGAACTTTCTTATTTATTTTCCTGTTATTATGATTATAAATTAATATTCTTCTTCTTCTTATAATCATATAATTTTTGCTGCTTTTCCTTTCATTTTAATTATTATTTAAATATTTAGATATTAAAATATGTAGAATATCATATCTTCAGCAAATAATAATAATAATAATAATAATAATATCTAGGTATCTATATTTTTCCAATTATATTAACTTCAAGAGCAAAAACAGTCGCAAAATCATCACAATATTAATTAAGAAGCAAACAAAAACAAATGAAAATAATTGTAAATTCAGCAGTAACAACATTAAATGAAAAAAAAAATATTAATCTGAATAGCAATTTTCGTTTAACTGTCAGCTTTTGTTTTTTTGTTTATTATTTTATTTTATTTTCTAGTCACAAGATCATTAAAATTATCTTCTGCAAATATTCATTAGTAGATATCTTTTATTACGTTCATGACATTTAAATTTACTCAACATAAATAAATCTTTTTGTAAGAAATGATTTTTTTTTTCAGAGATTTTTAAAATAATTTTTTTTTTTTAGTATAACATTTGTTAATTTCATTTAAAAAAAAAAAAAAATTAAAACTATTTCTTACATGCTTATAATATTTTTATTTAAAAATATCAGGGTAAAGAAAATTTTAACAAAAAATAAGCTGGAGTGTCTCCTCTCGACTATCTCGCATTTGAATTGGATTAAATAACATATAATAATATTATATTTTAATTAAATTTAATTAATTATAAATTAAAATTAATAAATAATATTTATTAAACCAGCGCATGTTTGGCTCTTTGTTGATGGCACCACGTCACGTGCTGGCGCGTGATTTGTAGTAGTGTTTAAAAATTAATTCCGGAACTTTCAGCGATTCAATCAAGCTGAAATTCTATATATAGCAGTTTTATACAATTTTGAATCATGTGAAAAACTATCAATCATATATCTTTATTTTTATGGTCCCTTTAGAGGAAAAAAAATCAAAACGTTGTAAGTAATGACCTTCTTCCGGTTGAGCTACATTTCTCAAAAGTTAATAGAAAACTACGAATTTTGAATAATGCCCCCCTGACGAGATAGTAATTATATTATTTAATTTAAATATCAAAAATACATAATAAATGAATTTAATAATAAAAAAAAGGAAAGAAAAAAGGATTAAAAATAAATATTATTTTATATTAATTTCTTAAATTAAAACTATTTTTTTTTGTTTTTTGTTTGTTTTGTTGTTTAAATTTGAATATTAGACATTCAAATGGTAAATGAATGAGTTTAAATGTTGCATATAAATGAATAGATTTTCTTAAAATGAAATCGTTTATAATTAGAGAACATGTTATCATCATCGAACGGGATATGCAAAGGAGGATTAAGTTGCGGATTCCTCCTCCTCCTCCTCCTTCATTTCTTACCCCCCCCCCCCATCACCACCACCACACACACACACATACACTCACACACTTCTCTCTCTCTTTCTTATCCTATATATTGTATATAGATCAAGTTTTCTGTAAGTATAAGTATAAACCACTGGCAAACATAGAAGACAGACGACACTTTACAAATACACTGAGTAAGTAATTCAACTAATAAATGATAAGTGAATTATCAAAGTTAAAAGTGTTGAAAAGGAAAGTGAATATAAACGCAAAGAGAGAGAGAGAAAAGCAAAATCAATGAAAGAAAAGATAAAGAAAGTTTGTTTTAAAAAAAATCAATTATATAAAAAAAATCGCAATTGAAATGAAATTAGCTGGAGTGTCTCCACTCGACTATCTCGCAATTTGAATTGGATTAAATAACATAATATATTATATTTAAATTAAATTTAATTAATTATAAATTATAAATAATAAATAATAAATATTAAACCAGCGCATGTTTGGCTTTTTGTTGATGGCACCACGTCACGTGTTGGCGCGTGAGATTTGCAGTGTTAAAAAATTAATTCTGGTAATTTCAGCGAATCAATCAAGCTGAAATTCTATATATAGCAGTTTTATACAATTATTAATCATGTGAAAAATTATCAAACATATATCTTTATTTTTACGGTCACTTTAGAGGAAAAAAAATCAAAACGTTGTAGGTAATGACCCTCTTCCGGTTGAGCTACATTTCTCAAAAGTTGATAGAAAACTATGAATTTTGAATAATGTCCATGTACCAAATTTCATCATTCTAGCTCAAACCGTTTTTGCGTAATCTTGCCTACATACATACACACACACATACACACACACACACACACACACACAGACATTTTTCTCAACCTTAGTGAAAATGATTCAGGAACCTTCGAAACGTATAAAAACATCAAAATCTCAACATCGAAAATTTTCGTGATCGCAATACTATCTCTGGCGAGATAGTAAAAATGAATTTAATAATGCAAGGTTTGTTCAAAAGAAAAGCTGAATTTTGAATTATTTCGAAAAGTATTTATTTCTTCATCAATCCAATCATTGAAGCACTTCTGAAATGCGATTTTTGGTATAGCCAGCCAGCCAGCTCAGCTCGTTCTTCGATTCCTACTTTATCTCATCAATTATGGTAAAACGCTTTCCTTTCATTGGTCACTTCAGTTTGGGGAATAGGAAAAAGTGGCAGGGAGCCAAATCTGGTGAATACGGTGGTTGAATCATGATTATGGTGTTGTTTTTGGCCAAAAAATCGCAAACAAGCAATGATGTGTGATCTGGTGCAGAATTCATTATTTGTTTTCCACAATTATGGTCGTTTGAGCCGAATTGCTTCTCGCAAACATTGCATAACTTCCTTATAGTATTCCTTATTAACAGTCCGACCTATTGGCAAGAACTCATGGCCATATTTCATGATTCTAGCACAAACCGCTTTTGCGTAATCTTGTCTACATACATACAGACAGACAGACATTTTTCTCAACCTTAGTGAAAATGATTCAGGAACCTTCAAAACGTATAAAAACATCAAAATCTCGACATCGAAAATGTTCGTGATCGCAATACTATCTCTGGCGAGATAGTAAAAATGAATAAAGAAACACCGATAGAAATCTCTTTAACAATATTTTTTAATTTCATTTTATTCATTGAATATAATACTCGTGAAAGGAATAAAATTAATAATACTGAGATAATAGTTACTAAAGAATAATAAAATTAAATAAAAATAATGAAAATGTATTAAATAACCAAATCGTATGTGTAGTAGGAATGGAATTCATTGATACTTGTGCGTAGGTAGCATGATGACTCCATACTCAGTGGAATTCTCTCTCTCTCTCTCTCTCTACGTGTACGAGTATATCTCGTTGAGGATTAGGGACGCCCCTTGGTAGTAATCTCGTAGTAAATGGCAAATAACCAATACCAATAGCTTTTTGTGAATGTGTTTTCAAATTGAAACACAATCTTGCACACACTTGATAGTAAAAGTCTACTTATGCTAGATAAATGTGAATAGAGATTAGAAATTAAATATAATTACTATAATCTCTGTGTAGTTAGCATAGGGTTCTTTACTTTTCTTACATTCTTCTTGAATGTAATGTAAGATGACTTTCAGGGCATTATATATACCTAACCTAATTGAGGCCTCAGCTTGCAGTTATATGATTTAATGTGACCAAAACTCTGACATTTGTTGAAGTGAGGAAACTCTAAAAAAAGTTCTGGGAGCTTCAATGATGACACTGGCAATGGCAAATGAAATTCTATGTTATATATTTCTTGGTTTATTCTTACATGCAGGTTTTAGGTAAATCAAGAAAGAATATTGGAAGGAGACTGTTTTTTTTTTTTTGATATTCTGTTACAAATGTTAATGTTAAGACTATTTAAAGTTTAAAGCATTAATGATAATATGATAGAGGTGATAGGTCTGTTGCAAATATTATAGGAATTATCTTAAAAATTTATAAAATTTGAGTTGATAAGGTTGCACGGGCGCGCGCAGTTTTGTTTGAAATTAGATTAGAATTTATGAATGAATATGGGAGGGAGGGAGGGGGGAGGGGAAGTTTGTTGCTAGAAGTACGTAACCCTTGAAGAAGGTGGTTGAGATCCTTTTGGAGAAATTTTTTATGAAATGACCTGAAATCGGTTTGAAGTGTTCGTAATTGTGTGTAATCAGTGATAGATTTTTGCACTCTTTTGTCTCTTCTTATGTTCTCAGGCATCGTGTTAATAATAAATTAAGTTTCTATTACATTATAGGAAACAATTATTATTATTATTATTATTATTATTATTATTATCCGAGTTTTCACACTCACTCACTCACTAAGCACAAAAAAAAAGTGCTGGTAAACTTTAACCTACCCCAGTCGTTCTTTTCTTTTATGTGGGGTTAGGCTCGGACGTTGTGGAGAGGGAATTCCCAGTTATTCTCTTTTTTTTGTTTTTGCTCTTCATTAAATTACATCGCTAGGAATCTTCTACCTAGATAACAAACAAGTCTGTAAAACTACAGCCTTTTGGACGAGAGGTATTAATTAATTCATTTGATATTCCTTGCGATCTGATGTTCTTTTTTAGGTTATTATTATTATTATTATTTTTTAAATTTTAATTTAAGTTATTCATATTTTATGTTGTTTATTTTTATTGCTATTTTAAATTAATAAAATTTTTTTTTTTTTTTTTTTTTTAATTGGGTCAGAGGAGTGAGAGGAGGGAGATAAGCGAATAAGAGTGAAGATTGAAAGTGAAGGAGATAATATTTCTTCTGCTCCTTTGAGGCCTATCGAGAAGGCTTACTGGGGAAAAAAGGGCACTGGAGTCCCCTCCAGGGAATATGGAAGTGGAACAAAGAAGGAGATTAATATAATAATAACTTATTATACTTATACAAGCAGTAATGAATTATAATATGTATATGGTGATTAAATATAATAATTATAATTATATTTAATAGGTTCAGTGAGGTTATTTTTATTTGAATAAATATTAATATAAAAAATTAGCTGGAATGTCTCCACTCGAAAAAACTGTTAAAAAATTAATTCTGGTACTTTCAGCGATTCAATCAAGCTGAAAATCTATATATAGCAGTTTTATACAATTTTGAATCATGTGAAAAACTATCAAACATATATCTTTATTTTTACGGTCACTTTAGAGGAAAAAAAATCAAAACGTTGTAGGTAATGACCCTCTTCCGGTTGAGCTACATTAATCAAAAGTTGACAGAAAACTACGAATTTTGAATAATGCCCGTATACCAAATTTCATGATTCTAGCTCAAACCGTTTCTGGCGAGATAGTAATTAAAAAGACATCACCTTTTAAAAATGACCAGACACGGTAAACCCTCTTAATGCTTGAATAAGTAAGTAAAATTTTACCAATTGATGTAGTATATATTGATGGGTAAACTATACAAATATTGGCCCCTAATCTTCTGTTCGCTTATTGGATAATAAAAAGTTTGCACTGGTCATTAGTAATGACAACCACCATTAAACGAACAAAATATGATATAAATAAGAATTGAGAGCAAATTCTGAATTAATAACATTTTTGTTTTTTTATTATTACGATTTTTCTTTCTTTCTTTCTTTCTTTTTTTTTTAAGTTGAATGTTATTTTAAACAAAAATAACATCATTTATCAAATTCACTTTCTTGTTTTTTTTTGTTTTTTTTTTAATCCATCTCGTTTCTCTTTCTGTCTATCAAGGTTTCTGTCTCAATATTCAACTGCCTCTTCATGGGATAAGATTAAATAGTAAAGAAGAGAGAAAGAGACTGATTTGTGTGATTTGAAAAGTTTCACTGTCAATATATAAAATAAATATTTTGTGATAAGAGTTATTACCTGATTCATCCATCCATCATGTGTATCACAAAATCTTAATCAATTTGTTTGTGTTTATCATTTTTCCAGCAAGGATATACATACACCGGGGTAAATTACCCCAAATGGGGTACAAATAAAACTTTTATGAGTAAAAAGTTTATATTTTTAATTTATATACTATTTTATAAACCTGTTAGTATTTTTACAAATTAAATTTTTAGTTATTGTTTTCTTTTCAAAATTATCATGGGGAGGGGGGGGGGAGCAATAATAGAAAAGATGCTAAAAAGAGGCGATTTCGTTTTTTTTCTTTTGCTCTTCACTACCATCGGGGTAATATCAACTTACACAAAAATATTTTGGGGTAATGATCAGAAAAGTTCCCCGACCGCAGAGAATAATTTTAATCTGGCAAGTTTTACAACAAAATGACAAAAAAAAAAACAAAAATAACAAATAATAAAATCATGTAATGATCACAAACCAGAAAATCTTGGGTGGATAAAATGAAGGAATTAAAATTACACCATTATATAGAAAATATGGAATGTACCATCCAAGAAAAAGATATTCAGTCAAATTTGCTTTGAATCTAAGACAATTTTCCGATATTCCTATTTTTTTGGATAAAACCCCCAACTAGGAAGTTTTTTAATAATTCAGCTAAGACCACATGAATGGGGTGTACTCACTCTAGTATTCTTGGTTTAACTGTATTAGAGTTAACACAAGTGATGGATCCCTTAATATTTGTAGCCCCCCCCCCCCAACTCCTTAGAAATCGGTGAAACCATTTTTTTTTAATATGATGTCTCTATGTGGCACCGCTAAGAGGCGCTGCAGGCGTATAACCGATAAATCTGCATGCAAAAACACACACACACACACACACACACATACAAGCCCGATTTTTTTTCAATTAGTTACTGCCTGCACTCGCATGATGGCGCCAAAAACTTTGTTTCAGCAAAGACAATAGAGTTTACTAGTCTTATAGATGATCTGTGATATTTGTATAGAACTACATTACAGCAATATTAACATTAATGCTTGGTTATAATTTTTAGAATTAATTTTATTTAAAATTTTAAAATTTTAAATTTTAAATTTACAAAGTGCTTACCCCTATTTGTTAATATTATTTTTTGCATTTCAATTTAATAAACAAATACGATTTTAATTATTATCATAATTTCAATTTCAATCATTAAATTTTTTTTAGAGGGTTTTGTTCTTATAATATTTGCAACCAGAAATTTATTTTTGTTTCAATTTCTAAAATTCATATAATAAATCATTATTATAATTAATTCTTCGATTGTTTAAAGTACTTTTTATTTATTTACGATTTTGATTTATTTTTTATTAAATTGTTTTATTTATTTTTTTTTTTTTTTATTTTTTTTTATATATATATAAAATCCAACCCTATTATTTTATTATTTTAAACTTTGTTTTCCCTTTTCAATCATTTGGATAAATTATTATTATACAATTATTGTTAGCCGAGCCCCTTTGATTTTTCGTTGATAAAATACCTACTACAATAGCTTTATCCAAATCATCATTTTTCATATTTTGAAAATGTTTATATAAAATATCACACACTCAGTCAAAATTTATTCATATTAATTTAATTCAAATAGATTCAAATTTTAATTTAACTTTTATTACATTTCCCTTTCCATACCATACCCGTGAAGGGGGGGGAGGGGAGGACACTTTTTATCTGTGAATCAAATTGCCCTATTCATACTTTCCGATCACAAGAACTTTTATCAAAAAATATCATTTATTTTCTATTCTGTGTCCCCTCTTTCGCCCTTTTCATATATATGTGGGATTTGAAATTGGAACACAAAAGCCCTGAGCGATTTTCCCATCTTTTCGAGATCGGGCAGATATCTTCTCGGCGAGGATATCATCCAGGACGCAAACAAGAGGCAGACGCCGTCAATTCCTACAACCAGCCAAGAGTATCATTCCCAATTGTTAATTTTCTCCAATATATGATATATATATTTATTTTTTACAAACCCTGAAAAAAATAAATTTACTAAATTAGTTGTTATGTTATTTAAATTAAATAATATAATTATATTTACGACAAGAGTTTTAAGATTGGATATCTCGAAATACTTTACTACTTGATTTTATTGATTATTTCTGACAATCCTTATTTGCTAATTTTATCTGAGCAAACATTGTAATAGACATTCTGAGGTCGAATTAAATGTGTCTCTGATATTAGAACAACGTACATTTTTTGATTCCATAGAAACATTTCCAGTTTTTGGGCTCATTGTATTGTATTCCAGTCAGTCAATAATACCGAGGATACTAGCCATGGTTATTACTTTACGATTGAAGAAGCATTTTTTTTTTAAGTTTTCTCATTCTTTTGTCAAGTCTGTTCAAGTTTGATGAGAATTTTCTGTTATCTTTCGTCATTTGCATGTGACTTGGATCTTATCTTTTAGAGTTTCGAATTCTGACTGTGCACATAATTTTTAATTTTTATGACTAGTAGTTGAAATTTTTCTTGTCAGTCTAAACCGGCTTTCCTACTTTTAAAGAGTTAAAGGAAATCCCGCGAGGCAAAGAAAACAGAGTGAGTGTTACGTGACGTAGATATGTGGATGGCACATCATCTTTATTGTCTGGATGCATTACGAAGGAGCTTCTTCTGCAAGAACAGATGCGATGTGGCATGAAAGGGAAAAGAGAGAGAGAGAGAGAGAGAGAGAGAGAGAGAAAGAGAACTGCAAGTCCTCAGAAAATAAAAAATAAAATCTTGTGTGAATAAGCAGACTGATGAGACAAATTAAGGCCTTGTTGAAGAGAAAGCACGGCGATCTTGATACTTTTTCCTACACATTGCCTGTGCAAGGACGAGTCATGGATGGAAACTTCGGATCGTACCTAAATATGTAGTTTGTGACAGAAAGTTAACCCGGTGTATACGGCGGGGAACAAACACACACATTTTATTTATTTCGATTATATAATTATAATATATTTTCTCATATTTTTAGGGGGCAGTGAAGCTTTTTATTTAGTCCTTGGTTCCTTGTTTGAATTACTGGTTGGAAAGAGACTTGAAGTGAGTAGGTGATGGGGTTTTTATTTGGAGCTTTTGATGATCGCTTATATAAATAAATAAGACTTTGGTCCATCACACCACATAATGAAGCAGTTTTTCAGCTTTAGAAGGATTAGCTAATAGTGTTTCAAAAGAGGATTATATATGGAAAGTTGTTCCTTTTCAGGACTGGGATTATTCATTTTATGAATGCTTAGTAATATTAGTTGGAATTGTTAATGAAAATATAATAATTAAATAAAAGAACAATAAAGGAAGGGAAAGGAGTGGAGTATTTGCTTGCTAACCGCATGGGTGACTGAACTTTGAAACTTTTAAATTTGGTAGGCCCGGCAGACCCATTCACATGGCTTCTTATATTATTAAATAATTAACCAGTAAGTTTACCGTGTGTGTGTGTGTGTGTGTGTGTGTTATTTCTCTTTTTTCTCAATTTCTCTTTAAAAGAAAAAAATCGATTATATTATAGTATAGTAATATTTTCAATCTCGCATTTTTATTATTTGTAAATATTTTACCCATCTTTTTTTTTATTTTTAAAATTTAATTATTATTAGTTTTATTATTATTTCTTATCTCTTTTTTGATTGCTTTATAAGCAATTTGGTCAAGATCCAATTTTTTTTTTTCGTATAGAAAAAAGAAAAAAAAAATTATCATAACAGCCCACACGTTTACATTCGAATGTTTGGAAGATTTAGAGAATGTGGGTTGATGGAAATAAATTCCTATAGAATGATTGATTTTTCTTTCTTTTTGAAAGATTTATTATATCCAAATAAAAAGAAAGAAATATAAATCGTTACTCACATTTTTTAGAGTTATACAATGATAAACTATAAAAAAATTATCATTTTTTATTTTTTTATAGCTATATAAAGTATAAAAAGTAAAAAAATGAAATACTAGAAAATTAAAAAAGATGATAATGAATGAGATTTAGAATAAATAAAGCTACTCAGTCCACCTTCGCACCTAGAAAGGGCACTATAAATAAAATATGTTATATTTAATTTTTATTATTATAGTATTAGATTTTTTTAATCTTTTATAAAATTAAAAATATTTTTAAAATAAGTAAATTACATTATATTTGTTTTGTTTTGTTTTTTTTAGTTTAATTACTCAATTATTATTTACTACTATATTTTAAGTATAAAATGATTAATAGATTATATAAAAATAAGATTCTGATTATTTAAACAAATGATATAAAGTTTGGTTTTTTTTAAATTTTAGTTAGATTTTTTATAAATCCAAATAATTATATTCTAATTCTAATACAATATACTTTTTTTTTTGTTTATTTATTAGATTTAAAAATTTGAAGGCGCCATTGGGTGTGCGGGTAGCGAACCTGCCTCACATTCCCATGGTCCCAGGTTCAGGTCCCGGGCCTGGCAAGGGAATTTCCCTAGCTGGGGTCTATAGGACGGAGTCAACCCAGCCTCCGGGAACAACCTTGAAGAAAAGCTACTTGATAGTGCCTCCGATCAAGAAAATCAAGGTAAAGGTTGAGAGGACCCGTTCTACTGATCATAGGACACCTCATTGATATAACCGACTTGAAAGGCGTTGTCCTTGCGTAGGACGTACAAAGTCAGAGGTTTTTAGATTTAAAAAAAAAAAAATTCTAAGACTCCTCTCAGTCACTCAATGTAAAAGATCAATAATACTCTCCCTATACTAATGATTCTCCTAAACTTTGTACAAATTAATTATATAGTTAAGTGGTCGACCCTTAACAATAGCAATTGCTCATAATAATAATAATAATAATAATGATATCTAATAATAACCAATAAATTAATTTTATTTTTTTATTTTTCCATTATAATGTTGAATATTCTAAATTAATTATAATTTCTAAACCTCAATAACCTTTTCTATCATTCTGAACAAATTCAACTTTTCTTTCTGCATCATCAACCGTCGATGTATTCATTCATTCATTATTTATTTCATGTATCAGAATACTCAGAATACTCATCAAATTAAATATCCATTTGTATAAATTTGACTCCTTTTTTATCAAACACAACCCTTACATGCCCTTCAATACATGACAATATATATATATATATATATACCATATATTTAATATTAAATATATAGAAATAATATTAATGATTCTTTTAATGCGAGTACATTATCCATTGTACACAAATTGGAATTATCTTCTTTTAAAACAAAACATTTTTTTTTAGTCTTTTTACAATTAGTTTTTTAAAAGAATTTATTTTTATATTACTTGCATATAAATCAAACAACACTCTGAAAAAACAACAAAAATTAAATAAATTTAACAACAAATATTAATGAATATTACAATATCAAAGATTTAAACATAATTGAAAAAGTTTTATTTGAAATTCTCATTAAAATGATGACAATCTTTTAGAAAATGTTCAATAGAATAAAGTGAAAGAAGAAGAAGAAGAAGAAGAAGAAGAAGAAGAAGAAAAAGCAAAAACGATATACTTAATAGAGTGCAATGTTAAAGACAATTGAAAAATCAAAAAAAAAAAAAGAAGAAGAAAAAGGACATTTGTTTTTATTTATTCAAATTAACTTTTAATAAACATTTTTTATGTTTATATTCTTATTTGATGTTATTGAAAAGTAAAATGATAATAAATGTAAATTCAATAAATGAATGAATGATTAAATAAAAAAAAAGACTTAAAAATCAAATAAATGTTTAACCAGTTTGTTTGTTTTGTTTTTTGTTTTTTCTTTTCCTGAAAGAATATTTTACTTTTCAACTGGCATATTATTAAATTACTAAATATTATACAATATATACTCGTATAGTCATGGAAAAATATAAACGTCAGGGCTGGCGCTGCAGAAGAGCATTGCGCCTTTCTCAACCGTTGATGCAACTTGCATATTAGATCTGTTAATTTGTTCATCGCCTTGTCAGCTCAAAGGGGGCTGCCTTCATTTTTTTTTTTTTTTTTTTTTTTTTAATCATATATTTATTGAATTAAATGGAGATAATAATTATAATAATTATTCAAGTAAAATAATATTGTGTAATTAACCGTTAATATTGGCAAAATAAAAAGTTGAGAAAGGCCGGGCGGATATTAACAACAACAAAAAAAAAAACCAAAAATATTTCCTCTCTTACAAGGATAATAATTTAAAAGAATTTAAAAAATTTAAATCGAGATATTAGATATGTGTAAGCCCTGTTATCATGCAATAAAAGGGCTTATTTCGTTAAAATTATTATTAAAGGGGAATCAAAATTAAAATTTATAAAACAATTAATTTGTCAGTTGAATTATATGGGTGTGAGGCATGGTCTATGACCTTAGGAGACGAGAGTAACTAGATATAGAGTGTTTGAAAATACATTTTTTCGCAATATTTATGGTTCAAAGAAAGTCAAGTAAGCAGTAAATTATAATTATATATACAATCTCGCGCGCGAGTGGTTAACATCACGCACCGCTTTTCCGATTTCTCCCTAATTTTCCTATCCTATCCTTTTTTATTTTGTTATTTTTACCATTGTACCAACGAATTCATTGCTTCTCCGTGTACTTGAAGAACATTTCATTATTTATCATTTTACTAGTATTACAGTTTGAGAAATGTGAAGCCAGCTTCAACGCGAGACGCCATTTTTATTTTAATTCGTGTATGAAATTGCATTGAATTAACAAATTCAATCCACATGATCCGTATTTCCTTGCACGTGTATCATAAATAACACATTAAATGTTTATATTTCTTTAAAATAATAAATAAATAAATACATATTATATTATTTACAATTATTTTTCATTTTAAACATTTCATCATTTTTCGTATTATACGAGTATTTCTTCAGATTGCATCATTTACAGATACAAAACAAGCTTTCTTCAAATAATTTGTCAAGCATACATACAAAACCACCAATTACCTTAAATTTTCCCATATCCAAACTTAAAAAAACAAAAATCAATGTGATTCTTCTAACTAGGACTATGAAAAAACTTGAAATCCTGTCTTTCTTCAGGTTTCCAATGAACAAAACACGTTTTAATTGACATGTTATGTACATAGAAATAGAAATAGAAATATTATTATATTTATATGGGAATCTACAGATAATATTACAAGTTAAAAATAATTTGTTAATATTTTTGTAATTTAAGACTATATTAAATATTAAAATCAAACATTACTTAAGTCAGTGGTTTCCAACCTTTCTATACCGACTCCCCCCTTTTTTTAAAAAAAATTCTTGCGCCCCTCCTTAATTCTTGTAATAATTTCATAAATACTCACATAATATACTAATTTATTTAATAGACTACAAAATCACACATACACACAAACACACACACACACACTCAATTAAGCAAAAACATATTATAGATTATTATAGATTTTAGAAAAAAAAATTGGTTCTAATACATTCGCGCCCCACAGGTTGGAAAATGCTGACTTAAGTAATTTATGATTATTTTTTGTTTTTTTTTTTTTGTTTTTAGGATTTAATAAAAATATCATTCAACACAAGTTTGTTGAATTTAGAGGCAGAAATGAACAGTAATGGTTTTAGTGGTGCTGGAAGATATAAACTAAGCATTTTATGTAAATAAATCTCAAAATTTGCTTATTTTTTATTAGTTTCAATTTCAAAGTGTCCTCTTATTTTGTTTACTAATAATACTATGATAATAAATCTTTCTCTTTTTCTTTTTTTTTTAAATAATTTTTTTTTTTTTTTTTTTTTTTTAAAGTAAACATAAAATGATATAAATTTCACTCTTCTTCACTCCCCACTACAACCAGGGCCGCCCTAACCACAGGGCTAATTGGACTATAGCCCTAGGGCTCAAGCCTTCTGGGGGCGGCATTTTTTATTAGTTTATATATTTTTACTAACCATTCTGTGTAATTTCTTATGAAAAGGGGCGCAAAATTTTAGGAGCCCACGGACGCCGAAAATCTTAGAACGGCCCTGACTACAACCCTAATTTTCCGTCTTTCAAAAAGTCATTCAATGTATTTTTATTTTTGTTTTTGTTTTTTGATGTTAGCTTATCACGTTAAATACAATGATTTTATATTTTTTTACTTAAAAATCAAAAACATTAAAAAATAAATAAATTCTTCCTTCCAGTGTTCCACTTTCTTTCCCCCCCCCCTCTCTCTCTCTCTCTCTTTCTATTAAATGTTCTTTTTATGCCTCAAATGATCACTCATTAGTACACACACTCTTTTTATTTTTCATTATTTATCAGTACTTCTTTTTTTTACTATAATATTACTATAAATGTCACAAACATACAACAAATTTTATTTTTCTATTTATTTTATTATTAATAATAATTTGATTTAGATTTTTTTTTGACAAATAGAAAATATTACACAATTAAATATAACATGATATAATACGAATAAAAAACAGATAAGGAAATAACATAAATATTTTTAATTTTATTTTATTTTTAATATATAAAGAGGCGGCGCTGGCTGTGACGTCAGGAAAGACTGGGTGACGTCATATAATTTTAAATTAAGATAAAAACTAATGAAGATCATTTTTCCCGAGAATAAAACCAATAAAAAGTGCATGAATCGTGGAGATATGTAAAAAATCTCCTCATGTGAAATTTGGTGTGAAAACAATATCTCCCTTGCTATCGTCGGTCGGTAAAAACCCAGAAAATTGGTGAAACCCTCTGCTGGTCAAATTAATAACACATGGTAGCTAAATAGAATATCAATGGAATATATATACAAATTTTAATAATTTTTATTTCGTGAACTAGAAGAGACCGAGAAATATTGGAATAAGAAAAGTTTCTTTGGAATTAATAAAGGAATCCACTGGCAAAGTTTCATCCAACTCCCTGATGCTTACCGTTTTGTAAACAATTACCTTTATTTAATGTTTTATTTTGTTATTAAACTTTAAACTAAACTTGACATTACATTGAACCAAGTGCCTGTCTGTTTAAGATGTTGCGTCCTATGAAATCTATAATCCTCCTCCATTTATTTATTTATCTAGTCATTTACATAATGGAGAAGCACCAATTTGTATCAGTTCAAAGAATTGATTTAGAAGGAGCAGCAATATACGCTGAAATGTACCGTCTTCAACGCCTGCAGGGAGATGAAGGAATGTTTCAGTGATCAATGTCCCATATTGATATTCGATTCATTCGTCATTGCAACTGCATCCTAGCACCCCAACATATTTAACCACCATCATCTTTATCGCAAGCTTAAATAAATTTTATTGTATTTTATTACATTTACAATACCATTGCATTATTATATGTACATTACAATAGGTAGGGCCTCTTTAAATAATTTAACAAAGCATAAACACATTCCATCTCATAGTAATATTTAATTTAATTTAATTTAATTTAATTTAATTTTTTATAATATTAAATAAATACAAAAATATTTTTGTAAATATTTATAAAAATTAATAATTCAATTATTATTATTATTATTATTATTATAATTATAAAACAATATCCTAAGAATAGTAGTACTAGTAGTAGTAGTAGTAGCAGATAGGTTTATTATTTAATTCATTAATTATTTATTTAAAATTTTAATTTTGTTCATAAAAATGATATATGTAGGTGAATTTATTTATTTTATTTTTTTTGTTTAAATTTAATTTGAGTTTATAATATATTCTAAAAATATTGATTATCTCAAGGAGCTCGATTTCGTGTATAGATTGATTGGAGAAGAGTTAGTGAGTGGGTAAGTGGAGTTGGGAGGGAGGAGGGGGAAGAGAGAGGTTAAAGTGGAAAAAGAGTAGCAAAGAATATCGGTGAAGGTCCCCTCTCTCTCTCTTCTCTCTCTCATTAATTAATATAAAATAAATCATTTAAGAAGAGATCAACTAAATAAATAATTTTAAACACAAAATATAAATTTATTTATTTTTAAAAGATATATTGTATTGATATGCTTCTTTTCACTAAATAAATGTATCATTCTAATAATAAATGATTCATTTCCCATATTAAACTGAAAATTTTACAAATTTTCTTTTTTACTATCTCACCAGAAATTTTCGATGTCGAGATTTTGATGTTTTTATACGTTTTGAAGGTTGTGTGTGTAGACAAGAATACGCAAAACGATTTGAGCTAAAATCATGAAATTTAGTATACTCGTACAGGCATTATTTAAAATTTGTAGTTTTTGAGAAATGTAGCTCAACCGGAAGAGAGTCATTACCTATAACGTTTTGATTTTTTTTTCCTCTAAACTGACCGTAAAAATAAACATATATGTTTGATATTTTTTCACATGATTAAAAATTGTATAAAACTGCTATATATAGAATTTTAGCTTGATTCATTCACTGAAAGTACCGGAATTAATTTGTTAACACTGCAAATCACGCGCCAACACGTGACATGGAGGCATCAACAAAGAGCCAAACGTGCTCTGATTTAATAAATATTATTTATTAATTTTAATTTATAATTTATAATTAATTAAATTTAATTTAAATATAAGTAATATATGTTAATTAATCCAATTCAAATTTGCGAGATAGTCGAGTGAAGACACTCCAGCTTATTTTTAATACACCTCGTATAATTAATAAAAAAGATACGAATAAAACAAATCTGAAATGTGCATTAAAACGTTAAACCCTTTTTGAAATATCATCCGGATTGAAACATGGAGACTGGCTGATACTCCTTCTTTTTACTTATTTGATACTATCTGGGAATATGTTATCAGAAAAGGACAAAAAAAACAAAACAAAACAATAAAACTCTAGGAGCACATAAATTTGAAATAGTGACCCAATTTTAGTTAAAATGAAAACACAAACTACATATTTTAATATTTTATATTTTTTTTCCTTTCGCTGATCTGAGTGGATAATTTTTAATTAATTTAAAGTAAGTGTATTTTTTTTTATCAAAAATATATTTATATACTTACATAAGTAAATGAATAGAATTTCATTTCATTTAACAACAAACAACTTTCTTTTCTTTCTTTCTTTTTTACTTTCCCGCATACTTCGTATAAGGGAAGTATTGGAATCGTCAAAAATTTCGACTTCGAGATTTTGATAGATCTTGACGTTTTAGACCTCCCTGAGTCGGAAAATACCATTTTTGGAATTATGTCTGTGTGTGTGTATGTATGTATGTATGTATGTATGTATGTATGTATGTAATGTCTGTAAGCAAATTTACTCAAAAACTAATCAAGCTAGGACTTCGAAATTTTGTACACCGATATTATTCACAGTTTGTAGATTTCTATCAAAATTTCGTCAAAATCGGTTAACCGGAAGTGGTACTTTACCTACAATGGTTGCGTTTACCTTTCAAGTAAAGTACCAGTTTGCTTCGAGATATTTGCTTCATATTTTGTATATAGATTTAAAAATATGAAAAAAATTGAGATACCAAATTTCATCATGATCTGACTACCGGAAGTGACATTTTACCTATACAAGTAGCGTTTCCTTTTTACCGACCGACGATAGTAAGGGAGGTATTGTTTTCACACCAAATTTCACCTGTGGATATTTTTAGGTACATATCACCACGAATCATGCATTTTCTTAACAGAAAAAAGTATTTTTAGCATGATGTCTGTCCGTCCGTCCGCTGTGTGTTCGTAGAGATGTGTACAGCTTGAACGGCTCAACGGATTTTGATGAAATTTTGTATATTTACTTAATGCATCAGTAGGATGAATGGATCAACTTTTGGTGCAAATCCGGAAACCGGAAGTGCTAGTATTGCCGATCGAAGAGAGGAAGTGAAGGGTTATTTTCATATCAAATTTCACGTGAAGGCATATCTCCACGTGTTATGCACTTTGTATTGGTTTTATCCTCGAGAAAAATCATCTTCATTAGTTTTTTCTTAATTTAAAATTATATGACGTCACCCCGCACTTCATGACGTCACAGCCAGCTCTTATATATTATAAATAAAATAAAATTAAAAATATTTATATTATATCCATATCTGTTTTTTTTACATTTAAAATATCAGTTAACCGGAAGTAGCACTTTATTACATTCTAAATATTCATTCACAACTCTTTATACCTATTTATATGCGGGAAAGTCTAGGGGAGGACACTCCCGCTTATTTTTACAATAAATTTACATTCTTTTTAAATTATCATTTGAAACATTTATTCAACTTATTTATTGATGTGACGGATCTTTTAATTCCTGTTGACTTGGCATATTAAATTTGTGTTGGTACGATGAGCTTGCCAAAAAAAGAAGAAAAAAAAAAAAGATTTATTCAATATAATAATAATAATAATAAGCATATAAGTATATATATATATATATATGTGTTGAGAGTCAGCCAACTGCAAGTGTTTCTTCTAAATTTGATAAATTAAAATTCAATGGTGGAAAACACAAGAAGTATTCAACAGATGACACTCCAGCTGTAGAGCGTAACGACCTTTGGTTCTAATTCACTTGAAACTCCATCCAATAGAAGAAGAGCAGTCGAAAATGGAAATAAGCTCATCAAGAGCAGCTTTACGTGATGCATAGTGATCCAAATTGCAAATAAGTTAATAATAAGCATATTATCACGAATAACTTTAAGGATATGAAGATTATGTATTAAAATTAACAAAAAATTAGTTGGAGTGTCTCCACTCGACTATCTCGCAATTTGAATTGGATTCAATAACATAATATATTATATTTAAATTAAATTTAATTAATTATAAATTATAAATTAAAATTAATAAATAATATTTATTAAATCATCGCGTGTGTGGCTCTGTGGTGATGGCACCACGTCACGTGTTAGCGCGTGATTTGCAGTGTTAAAAAATTAATTCTGGTACTTTTCAGCGATTCAATCAAGCTGAAATTCTATATATAGCAGTTTTATACAATTTTTAATCATGTGAAAAACTATCAAATCTATATCTTTATTTTTACGGTCACTTTAGAGAAAAAAAATCAAAACGTTGTACCCTCTTCCGGTTGAGCTACATTTCTCAAAAGTTGCTAGAAAACTACAAATTTTGAATAATGCCTGTATACCAAATTTCATGATTCTATCTCAAACCGTTTTTGAGTAATTTTGTCTACACACATACACACACACACATACACACACGCAGACATTTTTCTCAACCTTAGTGATAATGATTCAGGAACCTTCAAAACGTATAAAAACATCAAAATCTCAACATCGAAAATTTTCGTGATCGCAATACTACTATCTGTGGCGTGATACTAAAAAAATATTAACTAGATTTTAGTGGTCAACATTCTTAACTAGTCGATTCATCAATCATTATCAAATTTCAGATATAAAATATAATACTTTAATAAAAACAATAGATAAACCATTGGAAGAAGGAAAAATTACCTGGTAGGTAGTTAGAAATACAATAATATGTAGATATAATTACAATTATATACGAGAATAAATAAGTTGACCTGTGGCCAGGTCCGAACCGACCGACTGTTTGAAATAAATTAATTTCCAGCTACAGAAACAATTTCAAATAATTTTAATATATCTATTAATGTAATAACAAACAGATAGGCATACATAAATAATAAATATAAACATTTTTAATTTTATTTTATTTATAATATATATGCAAGACCAGGCTGTGACGTCATGAATGGCTGGATGACGTCATATAATTTTAAATCAAGAAAAAACTAATAAATATGATTTTTCTCGAGGATAAAACCAATACAAAGTGCATGATTCGTGGTGATATATAAAAAAAATCTCCTTTGGTGTGAATATAACCCTTTCCTTCCTATCGTCGATCGCTAATACTACCACTTCCGGTTTCCGGAATTGCACCAAAAGTTGATCAATTCATCCCACTGATGCATTAAGTAAATATACCAAATTTCATCAAAATCCGTTCAGCCGTTCAGGCTGTACACGTCTATACGGACGGACGGACAGACATGCTAAAAATACTTTTTTCTGTTAAGAAAATGCATGATTCGTGGAGATATGTAAAAATCTCCACATGTGAAATTTGGTGTGAAAACAATACCTCCCTTACTATCGTCGGTCGGTAAAAAGTCATTATGTGTAAATCTTCTTCTTCTTCATTATCTTCATTGTGCCGTCTCCTTTCCAAGTTTGGGCATCATCATAACTACAGCGACTTTGGAGACTGCTGCCCTGGAAAGACCAGAAAACCTCAGATTTTTGAGTCAGGATGTTCGTCTCCCCCGAGGCTCCTTTTTCCTAGAAGATCCTAGGATCTTCCCTTCGATGATTAGGCGCAGCGTAGAGTATCTCTCATCCCGGAGTATATGCCCGAGGTACTCCAATTTTTGCCTTTTTACGTCTAATAAAAGCTCTTTTCTTTTTTCATGTGGAGCGAGCGAGCAAGACATGATGATATCAGTATATTATTCCAATATTTCTCGGTCTCTTCTCGTTTACGAGATAAAAATTATTAAAATTTGCATATAAATCCATTGACATTCAATTTTATCTACCAAGTTTTATTCATTTGGCCAGCAGAGGGATAAAAAGAAAGCCTTTTTTTTAAATATCCCAAAAATTAATAAATCTGATCAGGAAGGAATCACGAAGGGTTAAAGATTGTAAACCAGCTTTTGGTGTACAGAATTAAAAATTATATCGGGACTCAATCAAGAAGACGCTTCTGTTGGAGAAAGTGGTCCGATGGATGGACCGAGTGTCTGCATTTAGGAGATAAAAAGATATGCATGAAGGGTAAATGAATAATTCTAAGACGAGAATGTATTCCATATAGAAAATTGAACATTTTAAAAGGGAATGAGAAAAAATTGATCTAAATATTTGTATTTATAAAACTTTTTAATAGAGCCTGTTATTCTCTAAGGATGTCAGATGACCTCTTGGTCTTTGAACAGAAGATCTTGGGGGTGTTAGACCAAATGATAAATATTGAGAAATATCAACTAAATTTACCTAAATAAGTTCAAAAAAATCAAAAAATGTGAGATATTCATTTAATAATTATTATAACAAATGAATAAATGTCACTTTATTAAAAAATTCGTCATTAAATCAGTTTTTAATGTTCTAAATATTAAAGAGTTATAAAATTATATTATCTCATGTGAAATTGAAATGATAGGAGTTTTTTTTTTCAATCAGTCGTATCTTGATTATTTTAATGAATTAATGATGAAATACAATAAAACCCTAAACCACCGAAACATTTACAAAATTTTTAAGATTCACAATTAAAAAATGTTATTGTGAAGTTAATGAGAATATTTGACTTGATTTTAAGATTTATTATTATTTGTATTCGTAAAATAATGAATTAATTGTATTTAAATAAAAATTAAATAATTAACATGTTATTTAAAATCTAAATGATGAGTTATTTTTAAACTAGTTCAAAAAGAATATTTCTCATTCTTAATTTATTTAAAGCATTAAGGGTTAATTATGGAATCTTTTAAATGGGGGTGTAATATTCATTGAGCTGATTTGAAATGTTTTTAAGAAATCGATTGATTGAAGAGAGAAAGAAATAGAAAGAGAAAGAGGGGAAAAAGTAGTAGTATGAATGTAACTTGACTAGTAATACTTAACGAGACAGACAGACGGGCGACACACGAACAAATGTTTTGCTTACATTCTTTCTTTCTTTCTTTCTTTTCTTTCATTTCCCCCCCCCCCCCTTCTTTATTAATATTTAAATTATTTCTTCTTTATTTTCATATATTAATAGTGAATAGTTTTAAATAAAGATAATGATAGAAAAGAATTAAAAATAATAAATATGTAGTTATATTTTGTTAGTAAAAGATTCTTACTATGCTTAATAATTACTTTTATTCGTGCAAGAATGGTTAATAACAGAAAAATACATTTATTGGCAGACTGATTGAGAAACGTCGAGTTTTAGAAGACTAAAGAAGCAGTGGGTGTACATAAAATGCAGAAAGGGACGTAAAAGAAATGGGAGAAAGTAGAAGTTGGATGGGTGTAGCTAAGGATAGGGACAATTGGAGGAATGTGGTTGCTATAGCTAAGAACTTTCGAGTTCTGTAAAGAAACAGAGATAAAAAGATAGATAGATAGAATACTTTTACACGTAACATATTTATATTTAATTACATACGAATATGTAGGTACATACAGTATAAAAAGATATTTCATAAATTAAAAAATATGACCTGTGGCCAGGTACAGAACCGATAAATTAATTTCCAAACAACATTATATATATATATATGTAACAGCGCTTCTGATGGCGAAACATTGAACTAAGAAAAATAATATTAATGATGACTTATCTAAGATGCAGGACTTTGATCATCTTCAGTATTAAAATAAATTAATTAGACAAACTATGAAATTGATTTGCATCGAATAAGGACTTTAAAATCGATTTCTCTGCCGTTTTAGAGTAAATCGGATTCCTCATTTATACAAATAATAAACATCATTATATATATAAGATATATAAAGTATAAAAATATAAATATTTTTAAATTTTGAATTAAAATGATGAAATTATATATTATCTGAGTGTTTATTTTTAGTTGAATTACTCAATTATTAATTACTATACTATATTTTATGTGAAATATTTTGGAACAATGAATATAAAATTAATACTTTGTAAACTACCACTTAAGGTTTCCGAACATTTACCAAAAGTTGATGAATTCGTGGTACTGATGCATTAAGTAAATATAATAAATTTTATCAAAATCCGTTAAGCCGTTCAACCTGTACACGTCTATACGGATAGACAGACATTATTCTAAAAATACTTTTTTCGGTTAACAAAATTCATGATTCAGGGAAATATAAAAAATTTACACATGTGAAATTTGATGTGAAAACAATGCCTTCCCTTCGGTAAAAAATTGAAGAATTAATTCAAATTTTCATTTATTATAATCATAGGCGCAACCAGAAAAAAATATAAAATTGCTGTATATTATGTACTATATTACAAATAGAAAAGAAAAAAAAAAGAATTCTTAAAGTATAACTTAGTGTATAATAAGTAAGTTTATTTTATTTTAAAAAAATTTTAACAAAAATAAAAATTGCCTATTTTTTAGTACAGAATTAAATATATTTAGAAAACTTCTTTAAATATTTAATAAAAAAAAAAAATCTTAATGAAAATTTGTCTTTGAGAGAGCCGGGGGGGGGGGGGGGGGGCATAGGAAGGTGGAGCGGCTAGTCAAACCCCCCCAGGATCAAATCCTGGTTGCGCCACTGTTATTATTTTCAAAGAATAATATAGCTGAAGAGAAAAATAAATATTTCAACAAGTGCCTATGATCAAATTGACATGTAAATAAATAAATATATAAGTATAATATAAATGATTTAAATAAACAAGTTGATTTTTAATGGAATAAAATAAATTCTAATAATAAAATATAAATTATATCGTTTGAATAAATACCAGCAGGTTAACATAAAAATGGTTTGAACAAACCAAAAGCAAATGAGCAAGTATCCGTGTTGGTCCAAGATACCACAAAACTTAACACACGTTAGAGAAATGTGTAAGGCTAATTATGTTTAGTCAACAAATAAAACGTGAATTTTTTTTTTTTGTTTAAATAGCTCAGGAAAAATTGATGGAATATTTTTGATTTCCACAACGATTTTGCTTATAGTTTCCAGAATTATTTGCTAATTTCATAAAAATTAATTAATTATAATTAAATTATATTACTTCCATACCTTCCATAGGGATCAATTGAAATATCTATAAGATTTTTAAAAGTATAGCTAAATTTAAAGCTGATGAAAAATCAATTTCAATTTATCATAAGAGCGAACAGACAGACAGACAGACATGAAGCGAAAATGATAAAAACGTTATAATTTATAATATAAAAAAAAAAGAAAAGTTATTTTAAATTTATTTATAAGAAATTTAACATTTCTTTAAAAATTATATTTTCATTAAAATTACAAAAATAAAATTTTAAAATTAATTTAATTTCAATAACGGCTTTTGTTTTTTATTTAAATTTTTTTCTAAAAATTACAATCAATACTTTGAAAAGTTGAAACAAGATATTAATTAGTCCTCTTATTTGCTATTCTCTTGTACAAGTCATTGTATTTATTTTTTAATGAAATACCGAGAGGCAAAACGAAGAACCAATTAACGTTAAATACACAAAAAGAAAGTGGCATTTTTCATTTGACAAAAAAAAAATAGAACTATTAGAAGAGTAAGTAATCAATTTTCAAAAAGTTAATTATTAATACTTTAGGGCAGTGTTTTCCAACCTAAACTATTGTGAGTGCGGCGCGAATGTATTAGAACCAATTTTTTTTCAAAAATCTATAATAATCTATAACAGGGGTCGGTAACCTGGTTTCGATTTGTTTTTCAATTTTTTCAATATGATTACTATATTATGTGAGTATTTATGAAATTTTATTATTACAAAAATTAAGGAGGGCGCAAGAATTTTTTTTAAAAAAGGGGGGGCGCCGGTTTAGAGAGGTTGGAAACCACTGCTTTAGGGATTAATATATATTGTAATTTTACATAATATTTTATAGTACCTACTATTTATACTCGCATAATACATATAAGATTTAATTAAATAATGTGTAGGTATTTTAAAAATTAAACTAATTTTATATATTTAAATTGTTATGTTTAATATTTGTAAAAAAAAATACTATAAATACTAGAAGAAAATATTCTTACACTCTTTCCTTGTGTATAATACATCGTAGTTAACATTCCTAGTTTACATTCTAATCTAAATAAGTTGACATGTGGCCAGGCTCAGAACCGACCGACGGTTTGAAGTAAATTAATTTCCAGCTACAGAAACAATTTCAAATAATTTAAATGTACGAGTATCTATTAATGCAATAAAAAACAGATATAACGGGTATAACATAAATATTTTTAATTTTATTTATAATATATAAGTAGGAGCTAGCTGTGACGTCATAAAGGACTGAGTGACGTCATATAATTTTAAATTAATAAAAAACTAATGAAGATGATTTTCCCGAGGATAAAACCAATAGAAAGTGCATGATTTGTGGAGATATGTACAAAAATCTCCTCATGTGAAATTTGGTTTGAAAATAACCCTTCCCTTCCCTACTAAATCATTATTATTAATTTTATTCCTTTTATTATTATTATATTTATTATACGAGTATTATATTAAAAGAATAAAATGGAATTATAAAATATTGTAAAAGAGATTTCTATCGGTGTTTCATTATTCATTTTTTTTCATTTTATCTTGGATTGCATCTCAATCGGAAGTCAACGATCCTAAAATTTATTTCATTTTTTTATCGAACAGGTAACAGATAAATGCCGTGCAGGACCAAGAAGACACTTGATTTTGAGAATGGATTTATTACACTACATAAGTGACTTATAGTCTTATTTATTTATTTTTAAAATTATTTATTAATAATATAATAATTTAATTCTAATTTAAAACTGTATATATAACAGAATTTAGAATTTAGAACAAATACAAAATATGTACTACAGTCAATGATTGATATATAAATAATAATAATAATAATAATAATAATACTTTTTTTCTCTTATTTTGATTATGTAAAATAATGAACAATTCGATTGATGAATTGATTGCTAATCCGTATAATAGTATACATAAATACTTGTTTAATTTAATCATCATTCAATAGATGTGAAAAGCTCATTTCAAATACTCCCCCCCCACCCCCAACCCCCATCGCCACCCTACTCAATCCATTCTCTTGTATAATGACACATGGACCACGAGGATTTCACTGTTTATTTAAAGAGAGGAGAAATTGATTTTTTTTTCCACAACATCCATTAACATTTTATAGACAACTCGAATCGTCAGTCAGTCTATCCATGTTTATATACCTATATCTAAATAGATTTAAATTAATGTCGTAAATTCCTGATTTATTTTTATTTTCCCAAGTATAAATGAAAATGAATTGGACAACCTGGTGACATAATAGATCAATGAAAATAGAAAAAATACAAAAAAGAGAGAGAGAGGAAGAAAAAAACAATTAAAAGATTAACACACTCACTTTTAAAAATCTCACAACGATGATTTCTCAATAGATCATTTAATATTTATTTCACATTTTTTTCACATAACTTTGCACAGACTTTTCTTTAGTTTCTTTTTTCTCAACTTCAAATGTCGTCTGTCTGTACGCTCTTTTGACAAATTGAAATCGATTTTTCATCATCTTTAAATTGAGATAGACTTTTGAAAATGTTTATAGATATTTCAATCGATCCTTAGAAAGTATAGAAGAAATATAATTGAATTATAAGTAATTAATTAATTTTAATTAGGGCTTACAATACCGGGATCCCGGAAGATTTTTGTCCGGTATTAAAAACCGGTATTTATGTAAAAATACCGGTATTTTGGTATTACGAATTTACGAATTTACAAAATGTGTATGATTTTTTAATGCCAATAGTGCCGACAAGTGTAGAATCAGAAAGAGCTTTTTCGGCCGCTGGTTATATTTGTACGAAAATTCGGTCCTCGTTTGATGATGAAACGCTTGATTCGTTGTGTTTTTTAAGAGCAAACTTTAATAAACACAAAACGCAAGTTATTATTAATATTAAATACTTTCAATTTATATTTTTATATTTTTTAATTCTTTAATTATATAATACCATACGAGCCTATTATATGTAAAATGTAACATAGAATTTAATATTTACTTTATTTTACTTGCACGTTTTTTTGTATCTATCTACTCCTACTCTCGATGTAATAAAATAAATAATATCTACTCATTTCAGAACAATATTTATTGGATTTCATATATTATTTGTTGAAAAGTCAATATAACAACTGATGTAAGTAGAAATATAGCTAGTAAATTTATTATTAATAATACCGGTATTAATACCGGTATCCCGGTATTTCAAATTTCAAATACCAAATACCGGTATTCAGATTTTAGTTCGGTATTGTAAGCCCTAAAAAATATAAATATAGCAAATAATTACTTTTGTATTGCTCCGATTATTTTTTTTTCAACGGATTCTGAAGCATAAATATTGATTTCAGGATAGATTTTCATTTTGTAAGTAATTAAGAATATTTTATAGCATTAAACTTAATGATGAATCCTTATTAATCAGTTGAAGCGCCAATGAAGAGGGTTTTTTTTTCTCTTCTAATGGCATATGCTCAATACTGTTGAATTGAAACACAATCTTGCAGTTTAAATATAATTGAAAGAGTCTACTTATGAAATAAGAATGAAGTATCTGTATTTTTTACATTCTTAGCATCAATTATGCTCAATACTGTTACTGTTACCATATTAAAATGATCTTCTATTCATATTCGATATATTACCTTAAACGACGACAATATATAATTTATAATAGGATTCAAAAGCATTATAGACAATTTGTTTTTTATTCTTTTGAATTTTTGTTATTAATAAATTATCAGGAAAAAATTAGAAGAGTAATATTTTTTTAAATAATTAAATGATTATATAATTGAATTGTATATTTTGATATACAAATACGTATATGATATATATTCAGTCCGTTTGCTCTCAAATAAGCGTGGTGAAGTCATGCGATGCCTTCCGTAGCCGTTTTCCATGAAGCTCGGTCCTGGGCCATGTGGATGGATTGCTGAAGAGTTCGGCCCACAGCCTGCTCCACCTGATCAGCCCATCTTTTCGGGGAGCGCCCTCGTGGACGTCGGCCGGGGACCTTCCCCTCAACAACGAGTCTCTCTAAGCCGTCAGTTCTTCTGGCTAGGTGACCAAAATATGCCAGCATCCTTGTTTTTATTTTTGTGGACAATCTTTTAAGGATGTTGAGTTCTTTAAGAATTGATGCATTTGTCCTGTGAGCGGTCCAGGGAATCCGCAGTAATCTGCGATAGCACCACATTTCAAATGCATCTATGCGCAATTGGTCGGCTTTTTTCATTGTCCACGTTTCTGCTGCGTATGTGGCGATAGGAAAAATTAGCGAGTTGACCAGCTTCAACTTTGTAGCCATTGTGATATTTTTATCTCTCCATATCTTTGAGAGTTTGGTCATAGATGCTCGGGCTATCGCTGTTCTTCGGCGTATTTCTGGTTCTGATTGGCCCTGGTTGTTTAATATAGAGCCCAAGTACTCGAAGCTCTCAACCACCTGAAAGCCTGCGATGTTGTCTGTTTGAGGTTGGTTGTTATGAGCACGGTCTATGATCATTACTTTAGTCTTATCAACATTGATCTCCAGACCGTACTTTTTACTTTCGACTTCCAGCTTCTTCATTATCGTTGTTAGTTCTTCTTCATCAGCTGCTAGAATGAGGGTGTCGTCCGCATATCTGAGGTTGTTGATCTTTCTTCCCCCGACTGCTATTCCTCCCTCCCAGGAGTCCAAAACGGTGCGCATTATAGTTTCGCCGTAAACGTTAAAGAGAATCGGAGATAGGACGCATCCCTGTCTTACACCGGCTTCTATGTTAAATTCTGACGAAAGAGTCTTCTCAATTCTTACTCTTGCGGTGTTGGATTCGTAGAGGTTTTTTATTAATTGTATTAGATGCGTGGGTGTTCCTATTTCTGCAAGCACCTCCCACATTCTATCCCACCTTATTTTGTCAAAAGCCTTTTTATAGTCAACGAAACACAAGATCGTTTTCACATTATATTCCCTGGCTTTTTCAATTATCTGCCTTACGTTCAGGATTTGTTCTCTGGTGCCTTTTCCTGGCATAAAGCCGGACTGCACGTCAGATATTTGAGGTAGAGTAAATGCCCTGAGACGTTCGTTGATAATATTGAGCATTATTTTGCTGGCGTGTGATATCAGGGCTATTGTTCTGTAGTTGTTGCAGTCTGTTGGATTACCTTTCTTGTATAGTGGTATAATGTGGGAGCTGCACCATTCTTTTGGCCAGAGTCCAGTTTTCCAAATCTCCTGACATAGCTTATGTACGATCTCACTTCCTATTGCTCCTGTCGCTTTGATGGTTTCCGCAGTGATTCCGTCCGGGCCGGGGGCTTTGCCTGTACTTAGTTTAGATATGGCCCTGTCCACCTCCGACCTTAGAATCTCAGGTTCTAAGTGAACTTGGGCACTATCTATTGTGATGGGTTGATGGTCAGGATTAATATATAATTGACGACAATAGTCTTTCCATACTTCAGCTATTTCTTTTTCATTGGTTATTAAGTTTCCCAGCGCATCCTTGATTTTTTGGGTTTTTGGTTTGAACTCTCTGGAAAGATATCGTACCTTGTTGTATAAGTCTGATGACTCGTTTTTCAGGGAATGTTCGTCATATGATATACAAATACGTAAATATTTGCAGATAAATGAACAATAGATTAACTACATTATATAAATTATGTTCAAGAGAATAAAGGACAAAAAGAAAAATTGTTTTTTTTTATCTTTTAACACTAAAAAGCAATAGTATGGTACTAATAGTATAGTTCTGATGAGGATCAGTTGAATCAAAATTTATTTAGAAAAACAAAATATTAAGTGTTGTTAATAATAACTTATTTTTCATCTTTTAATTTTATTATTAATTTTCAGTTATATTTAAAAATTGAAAATTGTTATACAAAAGAATAATCAAAATCAAAACCAAAAATAATTAAATGTTTTCTTTTTATATATTTACTATCTCGCGTATTGCGATCACAAAAATTTTCGATGTCGAGATTTTGATGTTTTTGTACGTTTTGAAGGTCCCTGAGTTCATTTCACTAAGGTTGAGAAAAATGTCTGTCTCTCTCTCTCTCTCTGTGTGTGTGTGTGTGTGTATGTTTATGTATGTAAGTATGTGTGTATGTAGACAAGATTACGCAAAAACGTTTTGAGCTAGAATCATCAAATTTGGTACATGGGCATTATTCAAAATTTGTAGTTTTCTATCAACTTTTGATTAATGTATGGTAGGTCATTCCGGAAGAGGGTAATTACCTACCACGTTTTGATTTATTTTCCTCTAAACTGGCCGTCAAAATAAAGATATATGTTTGATAGTTTTTCACATGATTAAAAATTGTATAAAACTGCTATATATAGAATTTTAGCTTGATTCATTCACTGAAAGTACCGGTATTAATTTTTTAACACTGCAAATCACGCGTCAGCACGTGACGTGTGCCATCAACAAAGAGCCAAACACGCGCTGGTTTAATAAATTTTATTTATTAATTTTAATTTATAATTTATATAATTAATTAAATTTTTAATTTAAATATAATATATGAGTGTTAATTAATCCAATTCAAATTGCGAGATAGTCGAGTGGAGACACTCCAGCTTATTTTTTTTTTTTTTTTTTCTTATAATATATATATAATTGTCGTCTGTTGAAGGCTTTAGTATGGGTTGGGTCTTTGGACATCTGAAGATCACATGTGATGCATTTTATCAATTTTTATAAAACAGGAATTAAAAAATTATTTTAACTTTTTATTTGAAAGGCACTACTATTGTATCTTTCGGCTTTTATTCCATTTGATCACTAAGTTTTATGCCCTTAATTTATGGAGGGTGAGCACTTGCGGATGTCAATGTTTGTCACATATGTGAAATTTATTATTTTCACTATACTTTGTTTATAAAGGGTATTTTGTTACCTATATGTGTGTGTGTGTGTGTGTGTGTGTGTGTTACAATATATATATAGATATATTGGATTAAATATGATAATTCATAATTGTTATCTGATTGAATAGTTCAATTACCAATTTACTACACACACATACGACATATCATATTTATGTGCTAATATTTAAATAATAAATTTGTTCAATTTTGAATTTAGATAATAATAATAATAATAATAATACTAATACTAATATTTATTCAATTTAATTGCTTCTATTTAAAATAATATAAATATATATATATATATATATATATATATCCCATTATAGCTTTCGTTTAATTAAATATTTATTTATTTATTTATTATGTTTATATAATTCAGTCTAACGAATTGAAAGAGACAGAGAATCTACATAATCACATCTCTCTCTCCCATCTCTGTGCATGTGTGTGTGTGTGTGTGTGTGTGTCTGTAATTAGTAGGGTGAGGAGAGGAGGAAAAGTATATATATAGGAAGGGGAAAAAATATTAAATTTTTATCAATCAATCAAATTAATTATAAAAAAAAAATTAAATATTTTATTAATCTAGGCGAAAATTCTAACCAATTGGTTGGTATTCCTCCCCCCTTTTCCACTACTCTCCCCCCTCTACTTTCATCTAAAATTCATACGAATTAACGAGTATTATCACATCTAATAGTCTAATGTAGAAACAAATAAATGATTAATTTAATTTTATAAGTTAATAGCTGCTCAGACGGCGCCTTCGGGGGACTCTGACCCCAGTACCCCCGGAGTAGTACATAGTATTTGGTTGAGAGTCTGAATGTCAAATTTTATTTCAATCAGTACATTAATATCTTTTTGTGTTCTTATTTGAAATATATTTTAATTTAATCATTAAATTAATTATATATTATTATTGTATATGTATATGTTATATCTAAGGCGCCATTGGGTGTGCGGGTAGCGAACCTGCCTCACATTCACATGGTCCCGGGTTCAAGTCCCGGGCCTGGCAAGGGGATTTCTATGGGACGGGAACAACATTGGGGAAAAGCCACTTGATAGCGCCTCCGATCAAGAAAATCAAGGTAAAGGTTTAGAGGACCCGTTCTACTGATCATAGGACACCTCATTGATATATTACCGGCTTGATAGGCCTTGTCCTTGTGTAGGACGTACAAAAGTCAGAGGGTTTTTTTATATGTTATATCTATCTATCTATCTCTGTTTTGAGTTTTTGAACTCACTGGATTTGCCAGGCCATGCTACCGCATAACTTACAATTGAAGATTGGATCTACAATTAATATTTTGCTTCGTAATTTGAACTCGCCACGGTACGCGATTAGTGATTAAAAAATTAATGAAAAACGTTATCGAAGCCACCATTTTAAATGGCAAGTTTTTTTCGAGGTGAATACATATTAATACCACGAATACCTATTATTCCCACAGATGTGCCAATTCAATTTAAGCAGTTTTATTCAATTTCCGATTAGATTGGCATTTGTAATGACTATTAATAAATCCCAAGGCCAAACAATGTCTGTTTGTGGATTAAATTTGAGCACACCATGATTTTTTCAGATGGACAATTATATCTTATACGTTGCATGCTCCCGAGTGGGTAAACCATCAAGTTTATTTGTTTTAGTTAAAGATGGCCTAACAAAATATATTGTTCACGCTGTAGCATTAAGAGATTAATATTTTGTAACTTGTGAATTAATGATATAAATAATTGTTACTTACAATAAATTATAATAAATTAAAACAAATGTTATGTTTGGTGTGTTTTGTTATTTTTATATTCCCTCTCATCGTTCGTTCACAGCGCTCCCTGCCTTTTTCACTCATATACCACATCTTTACACACTTCCACAATAAGTTAGTTATTATTTTCTACACTAGAAATACCTACTCTAGAAATTATTTACATGACAATACAACGTTTGCCGGATCAGCTAGTATTTTACATCAAAAACAAAATAAGTTGACCTGTGGCCAGGTCCGAACCGACCGACGGTTTGAAGTAAATTAATTTCCAGCTACAGAAACAATTTCAAATAATTTTAATATATCTATTAATGTAATAAAAAACAGATATGAATACATAAATAATAAATATAAACATTTTTAATTTTATTTTATTTATAATATCTATGCAAGACCAGGCTGTGACGTCATGAATGGCTGGATGACGTCATATAATTTTAAATCAAGAAAAAACTAATAAATTTGATTTTTCTCGAGGATAAAACCAATACAAAGTGCATGATTCGTGGTGATATATAAAAAAATCTCCTCATGTTAAATTTGGTGTGAAAATAACCCTTCCCTTCCTATCGTCGATCGCAAATACTACGACTTCCGGTTTCCGGAATTGCACCAAAAGTTGATCAATTCATCCCACTGATGCATTAAGTAAATATACCAAATTTCATCAAAATCGGTTGAGCCGTTCAGGCTGTACACATCTATACGGACGGACAGACGGACGGACGGACAGACGGACAGACATCATGCTAAAAATACTTTTTTCTGTTTAGAAAATGCATGATTCGTGGAGATATGTAAAAATCTCCACATGTGAAATTTGGTGTGAAACCAATACCTCCCTTACTATCGTCGGTCGGTAAAAATTACATCTTGTATGTAGGAGTAAATAATAAAAAAAATACAAACTATCTTTTTAATTTATTTATTTATTTTAATTTATTTAAAAATTATAAGATAAGAAAAGAAATAGTTTTGACTTTGGAAAATAATATAAATAAATAATAAAGTTTGAAATATTATTAGGGTGAGATAAAAGAGAGAAAATGAAGAGAAGGGAAAAAAGATAAAACCAACACACACACATATACAATGACCTGAATTATTAATATATCTTATTTATTATTATTATTATTATTATTATTATTACATTGGATCACAAAGAAAAGTTTGATTTTTTTTTTTATTTATTTAAAAAAAAAATGAGAGGGTGAGTTCAGTTTGTGATAACTTTTATTATATGTACAATAACATGACTAGAAATAAAGAATTACGAGTATTTATCGTCATCTTGAAAAAAAAAAATACTATAAATAAATGAAATCAATTATATAAATAAGGTATATATTCTTAAAATTTTAATAAGATTTTATGATGAAAAAATATTTTTTATTTGGATATTCAAGTAAAATCATGATATTAGATTGTTTTTGTTTTATACGCTTTTTATTAACTTGACTTTTCTGTCTGTCTGTCTGTCTGTAATGTTAAAAATTTGTAATTGGATTTTAACCCACTTGTAGTTGAACGTCAAATTGAATTTGAAACGTATATTGCAAGTCGATGACACATCAATAATCAAAAAGAAATATTTTGAATATTTCAAAAATACCGATATTTAAAATTTGTGAATATAAATGATTGATGTTAATATAATGTTATATTTATATTTACAATTTTTTTATATTTAATATTTTCAATATGTTTTCTATTCAATGTGTTGGTGTTGTTCTGTGATTCTGAAAAGAACTCAGTGTCGCAGAGTACACGGAAGTATGCACATGGCTTAATAAGCCATTTGATTAGTCAATGTCATCTAGAAAAGGCATAGAAACTTCCCGAAGAATCTAATATATTTTCGAGAATAACAGATTAAAATAGTAGTCAATAGTGTAATGTTTAACATCTGGCAAGCAAAAAATTAAATATTAAAAAACTAAAAACTTGAAAATAAATTAATAAAAAAAAATCTTTTTAATCAAAAATACCCTAAAAAACAAAAAATAATATATTAATTAAACCTTGGATATTATCCTTTATATCATATATACCCTACAAAAATGGATACTATTCAAGGTTTAATTAATATTTTATTTTTTGTTTTTAGGGCATTTTTTATTAAAAAGCGTGTATATTAAAAAGTTGTTTTTTATTAATTTTTTTCTAAATTACGAGTAAAATCATTTATTTCAATAATAAATGAAAATAAAAAAAATACCCACAAATATAATAATCTGAAATTCTCTAGATTCAAGTGACAAGTATTAATAGTTACTATTACATAAAACATGAATTTTGTTGATAATTAAAACTGTTTTGTTCTTGCTGATGTTTTTTTTTTATTAGGAATAAAAAACATTTCTTTTTTTGGGGAGATTTATTTGAGTGGTTTCGGTTTAAACTACTCTTGATATGATTAATATTTATTAAAATATATATTAGTAATAGTTTGTTTTTTGTTAAATCACAAAAAATCTGAAGTGTCTCCACTCGACTATCTCGCAAATTTGAATTGGATTAATTAACACTCATATATTATATTTAAATTAAATTTAATTAATTATATAAATTATAAATTAAAATTAATAAAAATTATTTATTAAATCAGCACATGTTTGGTTGTTTTGTTGATGGCACCATGTCACGTGTTGGCGCGTGAGATTTGCAGTGTTAAAAAGTTAATTCTGGTACTTTCAGCGATTCAATCAAGCTCAAATTCTATATATAGCAGTTTTATACAATTTTTAATCATGTAAAAATCTATCAAACCTATATCTTTATTTTTACGGTCACTTTAGAGGAAAAAAAATCAAAACGTTGTAGGTAATGACCCTCTTCCGGTTAAGTTACATTTCTCAAAAGTTGATAGAAAACTATGAATTATGAATAATGCCCATGTGCCAAATTTCGTGATTCTAGCTCAAACCGTTTTTGAGTAATATTGTCTACTTACATACACACATACACACACATACTCAACCTTAGTGAAAATGATTCAGGGACCTTCAAAACGTATAAAAACATCAAAATCTCAACTTCGAAAATTTTCGTGATCGCAATACTTTGGCGAGATAGTAAAAAATTATAACCAGAAGGTATTATGTCTATTTTGTTTGTATCTGTTTATTTATTTATTTTTTTTTTTTTTGTTAAATTATTTATAATTAATATGATTATAGTTTAAATACCCTTTGAATTATTATTATTATTTTTTTAAGCATATTTTTTTAATTTGTTTTTTTTTTAGAGCTTAAAGGAAAATTAAGGGAAATTATTCTTAAAGTTTATGAATCTTATAAATATTAAATATCTTTGGATTGTTATTATTATTATTATTATTATTATTATTAGTATATTTAAACAACGACGAGCCAAATTCTCAAAGGATTAATTAAAAAATAAAATAAAAAAATAAAAAAAACCACAACCCACTTACTCTTTTTATTTGTCATTCATTTTCATCTTTATTCATCTAGAATTTTTAAAAAATCACAAATTAATTTCATTTGAAAACATTTAAATACTTACTTTACTTTAATATATATAGTTATATTTTAAATATTATAATTTATTGTTTATTTATGTCAATGATTTATAATAACATAAGTATCATTTAAAAAATAAAAAAAAATATATCTATTATTATTAAATACATATGAATAATAATAAGAATAATAATAATTCATATAAATAATTCAAATAATTCAATATTCAATTTAATACTTCCAAAAATTCGAATCTAGAATGAGATTGTTTTGACTGTGACATCATCAAGGATAGTACATAGGGTAAAGTATACAGTCGTTGGCCCCGAGGTATTCATTGGCCCCCTATGACTAAAACACAAATAATAAGAGATTTTTATTTTAAAAATTGCGCTATTTACTATAGTTATGTAATCGTTGGTTGTATGGTTGTATAATCTCACTATAGAATACCTATGACTTAGGCCAATAACTATAACAGGTGGCCAATAACTGTATTTTTTAGGATTTTTTTTAAAAAAGGTGCTTATTGAAAATGTAATGAGAAAATGATTTTTTTTTATTCATTCATTAAAATACTCATAGTATGTATGTTCTGCAAACCTAATTTGACACAGATTGTTCCGTAATTTGCCCAGATATGCATTAAAGAGTGCTAGGAATTGCTTAAGAGGGCCAACGACTGTATGCTTTACCCTAGTTACCTTTGTTTGAGAAAAGGCGTACTCATCAGGATTGGCAAATAAATTAAAAAAAAATCCTGATAATGATTTGGAAAAAACTTTTTATATTATTTATTATACATCTGTTCAGAAAACAAAAACAAAAAAAATATTGTTTATCCATTTTACTAAATGTTTTATTTATTTATCATATAAAACACTAAACAATATAAATTATTTAATCTTTTTATTCATTTCGTTCATTTTTCTACATTTTTTTTAATATATATTAATTATTGATTATAAAGTGCATTAAGATATAAATATATAGGTATTTATTATTGATACTCTATAGTATATTTAAATGTCAAAAAAATTGAATTAGAAAAAATACTTACCTGTAGTTTTAACTAGTGTTCCAAAAATAATCCAAAAAATGTATGTGTTTTCTGGTATATTTCAATAACTGCAACAAAAATACAAATAAGTAAATAAATTTTTATTACATGAGTATTATTACAACTAAAAAAATGAGGAGATAATAGGAGAATATCAATGCTGGTTTAGGCCAAATCGATCAACTTTAGATCAGATATTTTCATTAAGGCGGATATTAGATAAGAAACGAGAATTCAATATTTCTGTTCACCAATTTTTTGTAGACTTAACAAAAGCATATGATATATGACTCACTAGACAGGGAAAAACTTTTTCAAATTTTGATCTTAATGGGAATTCCAAAAAAAAGTAGTACATATGATTCAAATTTGTCTTGTAGGTAGTAAAGGAAGAGTAAGATGTGGGAATCAACTGTCAAAAACTTTCGAAATTCGGAAAGGGTTAAAACAAGGAGACGCATTATCACCAATTTTATTTAATTTAGTTCTGGAATATGTAATTAGACAAATTGGGGAAAAATCAAACGGAATTGAATTAAACAAAAAAAGTTCAAATATTAGGTTACGCAGACGATTTAAATCTAATAGGAGATTCGGCAATTGCAATTATAGATAGCGTAGAAAAATTAATTGAAGCAGGAAAAGAGGTGGGACTAGAAATTAATAATGCTAAGACAAAGTATTTAGTAACAGAGAGGAATAGTATTAACACACGAATTCTTAACATACAAGATATAGAATATGAAAATGTAGAAAAATTCAAATACTTAGGTTCTGTGATAACGAAAGATAATAATATTCAAGATGAGTTTAAAACGAGTTTACAATCAGGAAACGCCTGTTATCATGCAATAAAGGGGCTTATAATTATTATCAAAGGGGATAAAAGTTAAAATATATAAAACAATTATTTTGTCGGTTGTATTATATGGGTGTGAGGCATGGTCTATGACCTTAGGGGACGAGAGTAGATTTAGAGTATTTGAGAATTGGATTCTTCGCAGCATTATGGGCCAAAGAAAGATGAGGTCACCGGGGAGTGGCGGATATTGCATATTGAGGAATTGCATAACCTCTATGCATCTCCATAGATAGTTAGATTGATAAAATCCAGAAGACTACGGTGGGCAGGACGGGAGAAGGTAGAATGGCGAAAAATATATTGTTAGGGAGACCGAGTGGGAAACGTCCACGCGGTGGGTGGATAATGTAGGAAAGAACGTAAGAGAAATGGGATTCGAGGGTTGTGACCCAGAATAGGAATACTTGGAGAAGTGTGGTTGCTGCGGCCAAGAACTTTCGTAAACTACCACGTCCGGTTTCCGGATATACACCAAAAATTGATCAATTCATGCTATTGATGCATTAAATAAAGATACCAAATTTTATCAAAATCCGTTAAGCCGTTCAACCTGTACACGTCTACACGAACGGAGACACAGACGGAGAGACGGACACACACTGTTTTCTGTTGACAAAATGCATGAGTCGTGGAGGTAGGTATATAATAATTTCCACATGCGACACATTTGCTGTGAAAACACAATACTTTTCCTTCTTATTCGGTCGGTAAAAATATAAAAACATTTAATAAAACTTGAAGAAATTTGGTAATTTTATGAAAATATTCAATATTTTATTAAAAATAAGCTCAAGTGTCTTCACTCGACTATCTCGCAATTTAAATTGGATTAAATAACATAATATATTATATTTAATTTAAATTTTATTAATTATATAAATTATAAATTAAAATTAATAAATAATATTTATTAAATCAGCGCATGTTTGGTTGTTTTGTTGATGGCACCATGTCACGTGTTGGCGCGTGAGATTTGCAGTGTTAAAAAGTTAATGCTGGTACTTTCAGCGATTCAATCAAGCTGAAATTTTATACATAGCAGTTTTATACAATTTTTAATCAAGTGAAAAACTATCAAACATATATCTTTATTTTTACGGTCACTTTAGATTAGAGGAAAAAAAAATCAAAACGTTGAAGGTAATGACCCACTTCCGGTTGAGCTACATTTCTCAAAAGTTGATAGAAAAACTATAAATTTTGAATAATGCCCGTATAACAAATTTCATGATTCTAGCTCAAACTGTTTTTGCGTAATCTTGTCTACATACATACACACATATTCAGACATACAGACATTTTTCTCAACCTTATTGTTAGTGAAACTTACTCAGGAACCTTCAAAACGTATAAAAACATCAAAATTTCGACATCGAAAATTTTCGTGATCGCAATACTATCTGTGGCGAGATATTAACAAAGATTTAACAAAGATTTACCCACTTCTTCTAATTGTACACAAATAAAGCTTCCCAATTTTGATCACGTCACGATTAGATTAGTTTGTTTTTTTTTGCAAATTAATAAATTTCAACATTGATTAAAATTAAATAGTGTAATATGTATATATACTTAATAATTACAATTCAAAATAAATCAAAATAAGCTTTATAAACTATTTTAATGATATAAACTAAAATAAACATTAAAGTTTTTGTCTGTAAGAATTTATCCACGAAATCTTACTAAATTATTTATTCAATTATTTAATGAATCACACTCAAGACGAGATAATATGTTTAGAAACAAAACAAAACAAAAATAAGGATTTCGATCATTAACGACTAGTAAATATTCCAGTACTTTAATAATTTAACTATTCAGTAAAATACTATTATTATGATTTCTGAATTGGTCAGTTTTTAAATTATTCAACTTATATATATATATATATATTTCGTATATTTAACGATCGATACCCAAAAAAAGATTTATATTTTCTAATATACCTATCTACTAGTAGATATAGTAATAAAAAGAACAACTTTATATAGTCAGTAACTTATAATAAACGGTAGAAAAAAAAAAAAAAGAAAAAAAGGAAGATATTTTAGAGATGGACCAATAGTTTATTTTTATCCTTTAGGAAGGAAAAAAAATAAAATTTTATTACTTGTGATGTTGGAAAGTGAAAAAAAACCAATTGGAGAACTCTTTAAAATAAAAAAAAAAAAAAAAATAGAAAAAAAGAAAGAAAGAAATCGAGAACGAAAGTGGAGGATTAAAATAATGAAAATTCTACCAGAGTAAAATGTCAAAAAATAAATTGACATTATTAATAATCTTCTCTGGTATGACTAATATTTAAATATTTCAATATATATAATATTAGTAATAAATAATAAAATATTTTTCCTTATAATAATTGAATATTACTCTTATTAAAGAAATATTTATATACATATTACATATTATTATTACTTTTATATTATATTGTATTGATCAATATTATTTATTGATTTTTTTGAAAAAAATGAATAAAATCAAAATGTATATTGAAAAATAGTTTTTAAAGTGATTCCCTATTACTTTAAAAATGTTTTTTATTTTTCAGAAAATTTCAAAATTTATTCATTTCATTCTATTGCCACAAACACAAACAACTAACACAAAAAAAAAATGTTTGTTGATTTTTATTTTAAACGTTCAACTAAAATAGAAATTAATTGTTTTCATGGAAACATTTACAAATTGATCGTCTCCCTTGTCTGTTGTTGTTATTAATCTCATTTTCTCCTTCTCTCTCTCTCGGATTGCTTGTTCTTGTATAATATGCATAATAAAAATAAAAAAACAAAAAAACTATGTCTCTTTTTCTCTTTACTTCAATGTTATTTAATGTTTAATAAACAAGGAATCATCTCTTCTTTACAAATGATCACTGCTTTCACTACGTTATGTAAACACATCAATCATCATGTGCAAATAGAACCTTCTCTTCATCCAGATTGTATTAAAGATTGTCATTGGTCGACATTCCATGAAATTTTCATTTTTACCTCTTCTCTTTATATTATATATATATTATATTATCTATCACTCATTTTTATTCATTTCTATTGACGAGTTTAAAAAAAATAAAAAAATAATAAAAAATTGATTATTTTCTATTCCTAAAAATAAATTAATGTTATTATATATATATATATATATATAAATCAAAGAGAGAGAGAGAGAGAGTATTAACAGAGAGCATTAATTTTTCAAATTGAATGGGAAATGATTTCACATCCGCCATATAACTCAGACCTGGCACCAATTATTTATCGTCCTTTCAAGAATTTACAAAATTTCCTTGATTATAGTTTATTTGTTTTTTTACCGTTAAAAACGAATATTTCTTCAATCGAGAAATTATGAAATTGTGTCCAAATTGAAAGAAAGTCAAGATTCAAAATGGAGCATATTTAATTTGAAAAAATCTTAACTTTAATTATTTTCATTCTTGAATATTTATTATTAAAGTATCTAAATATAATGTAGGTACGTGTAAATCAAAAGCAAAAATAGTTATTTTTATTTATAATTTTCGTTCTCTATTATGTGTATCCTCCAGTAGTGTATTGGGAGGGGAACGCGGGGGAACGACGTTCCCTTACCTTTTTTCAGAACCGGAACGCGTTCCAGTACTTTTTCATGTCCCGACAACTCCCACTTAAATCTACTGTTAGACTTTCTTTTTTTGTGTTCGTAAATATTTTGTATAGTAAGAATAAGAAAAAATAAAAACTTATATAAAAAAAAAGTCGAATTGGCAGTCGTGGGACTGGCCGACAGAAGTGAAAACTTGTGCGTAAGAAATTTGAAAGCAGACGGAATGCGCACCAGCTTCACGAGAAAAATGAAATTTATATACGTATATATATATATATATATATATATATAAAATTCATAATTATTTTTTTCAGCAAACTGATTATTATTACAAAAATATTAAAAATACGATGTGTATGAATATATATATATATATGTCTGTCTGTCTGTCTGTCTGTGTGTGTGTCTGTCAAATACTCAAAAACTACCCGTCCGATTGCGATGAAACTTTCAGGGATTGTTGTGGGCGTCCCAGGGAAGGTTTTAGTGTAGTTAAATCCAAAATTAATTTATCCAAAATTAATTTAATTAGTAATATTTTGGTAAAAGTCTATTTATGGTTACCATGGTTACATTGAAAAATTTACAATAAATAAATAAAAATAATTGGAAATCTTTTCAACTTATTATTTTGATAAATTTTATTAATATTTTTAATTTTTTTTAAACTGCCAAAAATAACATACCCATAATAATAGTTGTAATAAAAATAAAAATATAAATCACAATGTAAGTAAAATATTGAATCGTTTTATTTATATTGTTTCAATTATTGTTTGAATATTTATTAAATTTATATATAGATTAATTTACATGTTTAAATGTATATTTAATAAATTTATTTATTGATTCTTAATATTAATAATTCCAATTACTTTCTTGAAATTTTTTTTTATTTAAAAGCATATTCAGCATATCTCGCAAATTTGAATTGGATTAAATAACATATATTAATTTAAATTAAATTAAATTAATTCAATTATAAATTAAAATTAATAAATAATATTTATTAAACCAGCGAAAGTTTGGCTCTTTTTTGATGGCACCACGTCACATGTTGGCGCGTGAGATTTCCAGTGTTAAAAAAATTAATTCTGGTACTTTCAGCAATTCAATTTTCGATGTTGAGATTTTGATGTTTTTGATGTTATAAATAATATTTATTAAATTATAATTTAATTAATTTAATTTAATTTAAATTAATAAATATTATTTAATCAAATTCAAATTTGCGAGATAGTCGAGTGGATAGTGGAGTGTTTGGCTCTTTGTTGATGGCACCACGTCACGTGTTGGCGCGTGAGATTTCCAGTGTTAAAAAATTAATTCTGGTACTTTCAGCGATTCTATCAAGCTCAAATTCTATATATAGCAGTTTTATACAATTATTAATCCTGTGAAAAATTATCAAACATATATCTTTATTTTTACGGTCACACACACACACACACACACATATTTAAAAATTAATTTATTAAAATATATATTATATAATATATTATATATAGTATATAATTTAATATATATATATATATATATATATATATTCAGAAATTAATTTTAAATTATATAAATATATTAGAAATTAATTTAATATAATTTAACACATAATAATATATTAAAATATTTTATTTTATATATACATAATTTAGTAATACTGATTATTAATGTAAATATAAATAATAATATTTAATATGGCAAATATGTAAAATTTTGTAAAGAATGTATCAGAAGTTTAGTGTCTAACATTCTGGCGTATTGCGCATGCGTATATCGGTCGGGTCGGTGTCGTTTTGGAATCTCACGCGAAATCTATATTTTTTCCCCATCCGCAAAAGTGCTCAACGCCGCTAAAGAAGTTTTCACTTCAATAATTTAAAGATACAACTCGTTGAGAAATGAACTTATAATTAACATTAATAAAAATAATTTAAAGTTACAACTTGTTGAGAAATGAACATTTCCTTTAAAACTGTTTAAAACCCCAGAGTGGACGCTGACAATTTGGGTTTTTCCCTCCCCTGGTTTTCCCCAATAACGAAGTTAAAGAAAATTCCTTTATATGGCCTCCCCTTCCGAGCCCCTAAGCGGGGTTATTTTAAAGGAACAATCGAAAAATGATTTTAAATGAATGAATGGATGAAAATTCAAATTTTATATATAGTTTTTTATATATGTTTATTTATTCACAAAAAATTAATTGACATAATTATCAATTTAATAAAATAAAATAGTATTATTAATAGTATTAAATTATAGCCGTAATGTGAATGTTTTCAAAGTTTAAAAGGCCAATAAGATCAATTGAGATATTGTAAATATCATTAGATATATAAAAAGATTTTTATCTGCACATTGCTCAGAATTTAAATTACCAACATATATCTTTATTTTTACGATCACACACACACACACATATTTAAAAATTAATTTATTAAAATATATATTATATAATATATTATATATAGTATATAATTTAATATATATATATATATATATATATATTCTGAAATTAATTTTAAATTATATAAATATATTAGAAATTAATTTAATATAATTTAACACATAATAATATATTAAAATATTTTATTTTATATATACATAATTTAGTGATACTGATTATTAATGTAAATATAAATAATAATATTTAATATGGCAAATATGTAAAATTTTGTAAAGAATGTATCAGAAGTTTAGTGTCTAACATTCTGGCGTATTGCGCATGCGTATATCGGTCGGGTCGGTGTCGTTTTGGAATCTCACGCGAAATCTATATTTTTTCCCCATCCGCAAAAGTGCTCAACGCCGCTAAAGAAGTTTTCACTTCAAAAATTAATTCTGGTACTTTCAGCAATTCAATTTTCGATGTTGAGATTTTGATGTTTTTGATGTTATAAATAATATTTATTAAATTATAATTTAATTAATTTAATTTAATTTAAATTAATAAATATTATTTAATCAAATTCAAATTTGCAAGATAGTCGAGTGGATAGTGGAGTGTTTGGCTCTTTGTTGATGGCACCACGTCACGTGTTGGCGCGTGAGATTTCCAGTGTAAAAAAATTAATTCTGGTACTTTCAGCGATTCTATCAGGCTGAAATTCTATATATAGCAGTTTTATACAATTATTAATCATGTGAAAAATTATCAAACATATATCTTTATTTTTACGGTCACACACACACACACACACATATTTAAAAATTAATTTATTAAAATATATATTATATAATATATTATATATAGTATATAATTTAATATATATATATATATATATATTCTGAAATTAATTTTAAATTATATAAATATATTAGAAATTAATTTAATATAATTTAACACATAATAATATATTAAAATATTTTATTTTATATATACATAATTTAGTGATACTGATTATTAATGTAAATATAAATAATAATATTTAATATGGCAAATATGTAAAATTTTGTAAAGAATGTATCAGAAGTTTAGTGTCTAACATTCTGGCGTATTGCGCATGCGTATATCGGTCGGGTCGGTGTCGTTTTGGAATCTCACGCGAAATCTATATTTTTTCCCCATCCGCAAAAGTGCTCAACGCCGCTAAAGAAGTTTTCACTTCAAAAATTAATTCTGGTACTTTCAGCAATTCAATTTTCGATGTTGAGATTTTGATGTTTTTGATGTTATAAATAATATTTATTAAATTATAATTTAATTAATTTAATTTAATTTAAATTAATAAATATTATTTAATCAAATTCAAATTTGCAAGATAGTCGAGTGGATAGTGGAGTGTTTGGCTCTTTGTTGATGGCACCACGTCACGTGTTGGCGCGTGAGATTTCCAGTGTAAAAAAATTAATTCTGGTACTTTCAGCGATTCTATCAGGCTGAAATTCTATATATAGCAGTTTTATACAATTATTAATCATGTGAAAAATTATCAAACATATATCTTTATTTTTACGGTCACACACACACACACACACATATTTAAAAATTAATTTATTAAAATATATATTATATAATATATTATATATAGTATATAATTTAATATATATATATATATATATATTCTGAAATTAATTTTAAATTATATAAATATATTAGAAATTAATTTAATATAATTTAACACATAATAATATATTAAAATATTTTATTTTATATATACATAATTTAGTAATACTGATTATTAATGTAAATATAAATAATAATATTTAATATGGCAAATATGTAAAATTTCGTAAAGAATGTATCAGAAGTTTAGTGTCTAACATTCTGGCGTATTGCGCATGCGTATATCGGTCGGTCAGTCGGGTCGGTGTTCAGTCGGGTCGGTGTTCAGTCGGGTCGGTGTCGTTTTGGAATCTCACGCGAAATCTATATTTTTTCCCCATCCGCAAAAGTGCTCAACGCCGCTAAAGAAGTTTTCACTTCAAAAATAATTTGCTGAAAATAGGACTTTTTTTTGCTCCCACTATGCGTTCCCTTACTTCTTATTTTACCAATACATCCCTGGTATCCTCTTTATAATATGTTAAACATATTATATAGATATTTATTTATATTATTAATATTTTCTTTATAGAATAAAAATATACTAATACACAAATACGTAGTTCCCTTACATTTTTTTTTCTTCTTCTTTTCTCTCTCTTTCTTCTCTCTTTCAAGTACACATATATTATACTTTTAAAAATAAAATAAATTTATATTTATTTATATATTTATAAATTTAATTGAAATTCTTACCTTATTTTGCTGTTATAAAAAAAAATTGAATTATTTTTAAATAATAATAATAATATAATAATAAATCAATTGAATATAATATATTTATTATATTTTGCAGACAATATTTATTCTATTTATACAAAACTTATGATAATTATACTTTTTAATAAGATATAAATAAATAAATATTCCAAGGAAACAGAGAGAGAGAGAGAGAGAGTGTGTGTGTGTGTGTGTGTAAAATACCTTCCTTATATACTCTGAACGAATCATTAAACAAGAAACTAATCTTCTTCACTTCATTATTCAAACAGGAAGACTCTTAAAGTATCATGAGTGGTGTATGTACGTCATTCACAAAACTTAAGTCCTTCTATGATTTAAGATGAAAATGAAATTTATAATATTACATGCATTTTACAAATATTGAAATATTAATGATTTCATTAGAATATAAATAAAATTTAATAAATAAAAAAACAAGAGTAAATTTTAGTTATTTATTTACTCTCTTTAACAATTTTAAACCAATTTTAACAATAACTACTGTCAATAAAGCATTGTAAATTATTTTAATTAATATGTGAATCAAAATTAAAGAAATTAATTTTAAATGATTGACAGTTTAATATTTTTCTGACTTTTAAGGAATGAAAATTCAGGGAATAAATACACAGTTTGTAAATATGTTATTAAAATAGGAAGATTGCCTGGATTCAAGGCGAATGTAGCCCAAAATATTTTTCCTATAAAGTCCATAGTAAGAAAGAAAGATGAGAAAATGTTTTTATTTTGTTTTATTATTAATTATTATTCCTATTTTCCTATTAAATTGAGATTAAAGGTAGCAGTATCTGACAGTGAACCTGTGTACGACAATTGGTTAAAAGTCCTTCTAATATAAGACTCTAATATATTTTTGGCTTTTGTCTGCCATAAAATTAAGCAGGAGACATTTGCTAACTGTAATGGCAGACAAAACATCAAGATTATTGAAGACTTTTAAGAATAAGAAAATAAAATCTGAAAACTGTCAAGTTTATAAACAGTTATTATCAAAAGTCATAAGATGAATTAAATTGTAGATTCACATTGTATTTATTTTTTACTTGATTCGTTTGTAATCTGCACATAGATATATAAATAAGTAAGTAGATGGTTATTCTTTTAATTATGTGCTTCAATATTTTGTTTTTCTCTCTCAATTTGAGAAAAATAAAAACTAATTTATATTCTCATTGACAGTCATTTATTGGAAATCAAAAGCAGAAAAACTCCAGTTTTGGACAGTTAGTTACATTTATTTCTGGAAAACTGTTTTAGAATTTATAGATAATGTAACGACCCATTATTTAGAGAGCAGCTAAGTTTGCCCTTTAGAAGATGGAAGACAAAAGGGCTATATACTGGTGACTGATGGTTATTTATTTCTGTACGTTTGTTGTCATAAAATGAAGAATTTATATGAAGAAAAATCAATTATAACGCGTCAAAAGTGGTCAGTCTTGGAAAAAATTAGTCAGAATTGAAAGAAAGAATGTCGGTGTCTGCACCAGTTGGACGACTGTAGAAAAACCTCTAATTTTGATCTTCTAAAAGAAAAAGAATTTTTGTTGAAACTCTAAAGAGCAAACTTTGTCATTTCACATCTTTCATGGAAATACATGGAATAATAATCATCACAAAACGTCGTAAAAAGTCCGTTCGATTACGTTGCAACAACGCCAAACCGGCCGTTGAATCATCAACGCGCTGCTGTTTTTGTTCGATGGTCAGTAAACGCGGCACCACCGATAAACTGTTGTTCTCCAAGGAGCAGATGTGGAATAACATTCCTGCAACCTCTGCAATGATGGTTCACAAGTTTTTCCAATTAAAAAACAATGTTTAATCAAGACGCGATATTCCTATTTTTCCATTTTTCTTATGAAGGCGAAAGTTGAGTCACTCAAACGATTGTAGCTTGTAAACGAATGGACAAAATGTCATGATACTTCATACATAAACTAGTGACAGATGAGCCTCTCGAAATGAGTCATGTTCATTTTCTAGTGGCGTCACCTATTGAAAAATCCCGAGACTTTTCAGCCCATGTGGTACTTTCAATTTCTAAAAATTATGAACTTAGATTTCTTCAAGTTTAACAATAAATTCCATTTAACAAGATATTCTCTGTTTATATGTTTACCTATAAGTTGGGTAGATCTCTGTGGCCAAAAGCAAGAGATCATTTCTAAGAACACAAAAAGATATGAATGATTTAATATACTGATTGAAATAAAATGAATGAAAATTTTTTGCATACAGATTTTCAACCAAATACTATGTATCACTTTGGGGGTACAGGGGGCAGAGACCCATGTCTATGTGCGACGAAGATCGCCGAAGGCGTTTTGAATAGCTACTATTATATAAATATAAATAATTATCAAACACCTCTCTATTCATATTTCCAATAAAATTATTTGAAAATTTAAATGCAAATGAAATGAAAAGTTCAAATAAAATACACGTAGATACGTTATATTTTTAAGAGATTAATTTCAAATTCATATGTTAATAGCTATACATATTGTAAAGTTTATTTTGAATATAAATATTATTTATATGGAATGTTTTTTCATTTCTTTTTTTAAATGAATATTATTATCCTATTATCTGTTGGTGTGATCGATAGTTTGGAATATCAATAAGGTGTGTGGTATTCTCTCTTTGAATAATTCAATAATAAAATGAAGCTGAAGCTGAAACCACCTCTGTCCGCATTTCATATGTAACACACACACACACACACACACTTTCTCTCCTTCTCTCTCTCTCTCTCTCTCTCTCTCTCTCTCTCTCTCTCATGGATGGATAGAAAGATATTGATGTATATTTTAAATATCAAATAAAATAAGTTGACCTGTGGCCAGGTCCGAACCGACCGACTGTTTGAAATAAATTAATTTCCAGCTACAGAAACAATTTCAAATAATTTTAATATATCTATTAATGTAATAAAAAACAGATGGATACATAAATAATAAATATAAACATTTTTAATTTTATTTTATTTATAATATATATGCAAGACCAGGCTGTGACGTCATGAATGGCTGGATGACGTCATATAATTTTGAATCAAGAAAAATCTAATAAATATGATTTTTCTCGAGGATAAAACCAATACAAAGTGCATGATTCGTGGTGATATATAAAAAAATCTCATAAAATAAAGTGAAATTTGGTGTGAAAATAACCCTTCCCATCCTATCGTCGATCGCTAATACTACCACTTCCGGTTTCCGGATTTGCACCAAAAGTTGATCAATTCATCCCACTGATGCAATAAGTAAATATACCAAATTTCATCAAAATCGGTTGAGCCGTTCAGGCTGTACACATCTATACGGACGGACAGACGGACAGACGGACGGACAGACGGACGGACGGACAGACATCATGCTAAAAATACTTTTTTCTGTTTAGAAAATGCATGATTCGTGGAGATATGTAAAAATCTCCACATGTGAAATTTGGTGTGAAAACAATACCTCCCTTACTATCGTCGGTCGGTAAAAAATGTAAGAATTATAGAAAATTAGGTAAATTAATTGAAATTATACGGAGACCGATTTACGTTCATGAGGAAATTATTAAAATTAGTGAGATGAGATGATAGTAAAGATGTAAAGCAATTTTCATTAAACAATCAGTAATTTCTATTTCAAATAATGTCTATAATCACTCGGTTATGAGTGGAAGTGGAATTTTAAACGGCCATCTTTTGTTTACAATTAAAGTAGTAGAAATAGTTAAGGATTTTCCTAATGAACCGGATGTGAACAGTGTTTTTTTTTTGTTTTTGTTTTTTTAATAGTGAGTTTTGTTTCTTTGCCTCGGAAAAAAATTATAAAATTATTCTACTTTTGAATACCTAAGCGAAAAATATTGTTGAAGAATTTTCCAGTCTTTTTTTTATCTATTTACTTTTAAATATATGTAGGATAATTAATTTAATTTTTATTTTTGATTTATATTTATATATTTATAATTTCAAGTAGAAGTCGCAGTTGTTTTTGGTGTTTCGTAAGTGGAAGTTATAATTGGAGGGTATATAAAAGTTCTATAAAAATCTCTGGAGTTATTCTTATTGAAACTCTTTGCATCCGATTCAACTGAAGTTAAAGATAAAGAAGATCCGTTATACTGATCATACAATACCTCTATCCCACTTTTTCTTTTTGACATTTCATATATTTAATTAAATCAGAAATCTATCAAATAACTTTAATATAATTAACGATTTGTTTCTTATATTGTATTGTATATATATATATAGTTAATTATATTTTTATTATATTATTCATTTTGATAGTATGGTGTGCCAAATAATGAAAACTAAACAAATAAGACAAAAAAAAAAACTTAATAAAATTTATTTGTTTATATTGAAAAGAAAAATAACATTTCTTCTCTTTCAACTAATATTATTTTTAAATCTTTGAAAAATCTATTTTTATTGATTTATTTTATAAAAAAAAAAAAAAATGAAGACGAGAAAAAAGAAGAAAATATATATTACTAGGTGACCCGGAAAACATTGTTCTGTGCTATAAAATATTTCTAGTGAATATATTTTGGTTGTTAAAGATAAAGTAATCAATATACTTGTTAAATATATTTGTATATTATTATTATACATTAAATGGTGGGAATGGGATTGCCAGTCAACTTGTTAGAAAATTAATTCCGGTACTTTCAGCAATTCAATCAAGCTGAAATTCTATATATAGCAGTTTTATACAATCGTAAATCATGTGGGAAAAACTATCAAACATATATCTTTATTTTTATGGTTAGTTTAGAGGGAAAAAAATCAAAACACGTTGTAGGTAATGACCCTCTTCCGGATGAGCTACATTTCTCAAAAGTTGATAGAAAACTACGAATTTCGAATAATGCCCGTATACCAAATTTCAAATCTAATGAAGAAATTAATAATATTTTTAGTGTTCTGTTCAACGTCTCAAAAGAATGTTTGTGTGTCATATTGCATTCCTCCCAAATGATAATTTTATATTGTTTCAGTACCGTGGCCATGAAGGATCGTTTTTTGTTTTTTTTTTATGATGCTCTCTGTGTCTGAGTTATTTTGAATATTCAATAACATCCTAAGATCTGAATGAGTTGTTCTGCCTTCATCCAATAAATTGGCTGCAATGACGTCAAAGACCAATATTAGATCGTATTTCGGCGATAATTAGCGAAGTAAGAAACGTTTTGCCAGTTCCACTTGTGCATCAAAAAAAAAAAAAGAATCCACCTTATTCCACCGAAACTACCAAAATAATGTGTTCGTAAATGATTTTTCGTTCATGCTTTAATAGTAGGATATTGCGAGTAACAATCGTTGTCAATTCTAAAATATCATACTGCATTTCATGATTAAATTTGGTGCCGATTAATTCAAATGTAATTCGATTTGGCAAACTCATACCAAAAAATGACTGGGTAGTGATAATGCAAAGATTTTCAAAAGCAATCAAAGCTACATTAATAATTACATAACATCATTCAATGTAAACATTAGATCAGGCCTGGCCAACCTGTGGCCCTGGGGCCGCATGCGGTCCATCGTATAAAATTGTGCGGCCCGCCAGTTAACTTTATATTTCTTTTGTAATTTTCATTTCTCGTCTGTATAAGTATTCAAAACAGAGAATATAATTGAAATAATTATAATTAATTAATTTTTTACCGACCGACGATAGTAAGGGAGGTATTGTTTTCACACCAAATTTCACATGTGGAGATTTTTACATATCTCCACGAATCATGCATTTTCTTAACAGAAAAAAGTATTTTTAGCATGATGTCTGTCCGTCCGTCCGTCTGTCCGTGTACATTTGACATGTGTAATTTTGATGAAATTTGGTATATTTACTTAATGCATCAGTGGGATGAATGGATCAACTTTTGGTGCAAATCCGGAAACCGAAAGTGGTAGTATTAGCGATCGACGATAGGAAGGGAAGGGTTATTTTCACACCAAATTTAACATGAGGAGATTTTTTTATATATCACCACGAATCATGCACTTTGTATTGGTTTTATCCTCGAGAAAAATCAAATTTATTAGTTTTTTCTTGATTTAAAATTATATGACGTCATCCAGCCATTCATGACGTCACAGCCTGGTCTTGCATAGATATTATAAATAAAATAAAATTAAAAATGTTTATATTTATTATTTATGTATCCATATCTGTTTTTTATTACATTAATAGATATATTAAAATTATTTGAAATTGTTTCTGTAGCTTGAAATTAATTTACTTCAAACCGTCGGTCGGTTCGGACCTGGCCACAGGTCAACTTATTTAATATGTGGCGGTGATTAGTATCAGAATCGCCGTGGAAATTAATTAATTAATTTGACTCTTCTAAGCAAATTATATGAGTATATAATTTAATTATAATCAATTTAACGAGTCCTCTCAACCTTTACTTTGATTTTCTTGATCGGAGGCGCTATCAAGTAGCTTTTCCCCAAGGTTGTTCCCGGAGGCTGGGTTGACTCCGTCCCAGCTAGGGAAATTCCCTTGCAAGGCCCGGGACTTGAACCCAGGACCATACCGGGTGAATGTGATGCAGGTTCGCTACCCACACACCCAATGGCGCCTTCTAACGTAACATCTGAGTTGTTTAAATTTAGCGTAAATGATTTTGCGTTATTATCAATAATTCTTGGACGATATATGAGATATCCGTCAACATTTATGATTATATCGTTAATAAAAACTTTAGAAAAATCATTTGTAACATTTTTCATCTTTTATTCAAGGCGATAAACAATTCAGATTCCCGCATGGGTCATGAAATATGGTTTGTAGTGTAGTAACAATATCAAATAGTAGTTGATGGATCTGGATCTTCATTTATATATTATATTGCTAGGAAGAATTAATCTTATAATCCAAGATTTTGAAATTGGATTGTTTCTTACAATTTATAGAAAGAAAATAAAACATTGGAACGAATTCTAAAGAAAAGTTTATCAAAATCTCGATTTCGAAAATTTTCGTGATCGCAATACTATCTTTGGCGAGATAATAATAATTGAAGAGTGCACAATGTTTATCATAAGTATTATATGTATATTTATAAAATAAAAGTAATAAAAATAATAAAATAAATTAAAATCAGAATTAAAAAGTTTTATGTATCTGAATCTGTTCCGTTATATATGATAAGTATTAAATATTTCACTTTGAATTAAAAAAATATTTAAAATATTTGATTTATAAATAAATATAAAAATTGAATTATTAAATTCAAACATAAAACTAAAAAAAATAATTCAATTAAAATTAAAATTAATTGAAGATAATTTATGATAATAAATTTTTTTTTTATAATTTTTATATAGGAATTTTTGTAAAATTAATTTTTTTTTTAGAGATTTCAAGGGTAATCCACATATGAACGACGTAAAGTTTTGTTAAATTTGATATAAACTTTAAAAAATTATTTGTTTTTTTTTTTGGTTTAGATATTGATAAAATCCATAGCCTATATTTATAATTTAATAATAAAAATTAAATTACATAAAAATAAAGATGAAACATACTTGTAATATTTATTCATTGAGAGAAATAATTTAAACGTTAAAAAATAAATTTCTATCTCTATTAATGATTAGTTGAAAATGAGAAAGAAAGAGAGAGAGAGAGAGAGAGAGAGATAGAAACAAATGTGGAAAGCGAACTGAAAGATTGGTGATCCTTTGAAGAGAGATGAACCTCTTTGATCAAATCATATTTACTAACAATCCTCTTAACTTTTGCGACCTCATCAATTCTCTTTTGTAAACATCAATTCAATTGGCCAAATCACCAACTTTCAATCTATCTTATTCATTCTTACATATATATATAGATATATATATATATACATACAGGGTTATCATAAAAGAATGGTGCGTTTTCGAACATTGTTTAAAGAAAAACAGAATTACTTACAGTTAATGTTGATTATTAATCTAATTTGTCGTCTCATACAGTTTTTTTACATAAATTTTTAATAAATTTCAATATGGGCGTCCTTAGTCGCTCGAGGCGAATCACGTTTTCAGAGCCCCATATTCGTGAATTGTGTCTATTAACACATCCACTCACATGGAAAGGAACTTCGTCTGTAAAAATTATATCATCTAAAAAAAGATTCGTTTTCACTTATTCTGTCCAAAATTTTAAAAGCGTAATTGTAACGGTTTACACCATCATTGGGTTTCAATTCCTGGAGTATCTGAATTTTATAAGCGTGTAATTTGAGTTTTTTATGTAAAACTGAATGAACTTCCCAGAACTTCTAATTGCCGATTGTCTAATTAGTTCAACCGTTTCGTCAGGTACACTTGGTCTGCCGGTTGATTTCCTTTTCTGAACTGATCCAGTTTCTTCAAATTGTTTAAACCAGCGTGTTATGTTATTTTTGTGTGGTGGATCTCTTCCAAATTCACGTCGGAACGCACGTTGAACTAAAATTACGGATTTTAATTCAGCCATCAATAAAACACACTTTGCTCTTTATCTTTAACAGAGAAAATAGTAACTCACTAAACTCACCGCAACAACAGTACAAGAACTGATGTTGAGGTTAGAACAGCTTATAAACAAACTTTTGGGTTGTAGGCTTTCAGAGATACCAATATAACATTTAGAAATTTCCTTACAATCTTCCTACGAATTACTGAAACCGCACCATTCTTTTATGATATCTTTTTTTTTTTTGTTTATTTTTGTTCATTTTAGTTGTTGAGGGAGAATTTAATATTTCTCGAAACGGATATGAGTTGAATACAGTTTCACTATGATAGCCGAATAGATGATCATTTTCTATTTTTCTGCAATAACAATTTTACTTTTTACCGACCGATGATAGGAAGGAAAGGTATTGTGTTTTCACGTAAAAATTTCACATGTGAAGATTTTTACATATCTCCACAAATCATGCATTTGGTTAACAGAAAAAAGTATTTTTAGCATGATGTCTGTCCGTCCGTCCGTCTGTGTGTCCGTATTGATGTGTATAGCTTGAACAGCTCAACGGATTTCGATAAAATTTCGTAGCTATATTTACTTAATGCATAAGTGTAATGAATTAATTAACTTTTGGTGTATATCCGGAAACCGTAAGTGATTGTTTATAAAGGATTAATTTTATATTCATTGTCAGAAAATATTTCACTTATAACATAGTAGTCATAAATAATTGATTAAGTAAACTAAAAATAAAAACCAAGATAATTTTTTAATCATTTTAATTCAAAATTTAAAAATATTTTTTTTTATACTTTTTATATTGATTTTTTGTAGTGATTTTTTTTAGAAAAGGGGACTTGAGGGAATGGCAACAGTGTTCCTGTCAGAAGTCAACTAAATATCAGATGACACCTGTCGAAATTTGAACCAGCTGGGTCTTTTAGTTTTTGTTTGACATTCATTAATAACAGATTACCTCCCTCATTCTCCCTATTCTCCGGATTTATCTACGAGTGATTATTTTTTGTTTCCAAATTTGAAGAAATGGCTCAGTGGAAAGAGATTTGACTTGATTTTGGAAACGCAATCAATTTACATTATCAATAGTTTCACATAATATTAAAGAACTAATCTCGGATTAAAATAAATACTCGTAATAATTGCAAATGTTGTAAAATTTCAACACTATGCAGACAAATGGAATAAATATACAAATGAAGAGCAATATATATTAATATTTTTTTAATTTAAATTGATAATAAATGAAATAAAATAACATATTTGGTTGTTTACGTTACAATATTGAGAAAGGAGATTATTGTTGATAATGTAGACAGACAAAAGCTGTTGTTGTTGTTGTTGTATTTACTTTATGTTCAAGGGCAAAGGTTTGGACAAGGGTTGAATTTTCAATTAGTTTTGTTTCTGCATTGCAAATTTCCGTTATCTTAAATTTTCAAGGCGACTTTAATATATTTGTATTTCATTCGATGGGATAGATTGATAGTAAACTACCAGTATTTATCGAAAAATGTAAAATATTTATTTTTAATTAAATCTACACCTATATTCATACATATATATTTAGTTTTACGGTCACTTGAGAGGAAATAAAATCAAAACGTTGTAGGTAATGACCCTCTTCCGGTTGACCTACATTTCTTTAAAAGTTGATAGAAAACTACGAATTTTGAATAATTCCCTTATACCAAATTTCATGATTCTAGCTCAAACCTTTTTTACGTAATCTTGTCTACACACACACACACACACACACACACACAGAGAGAGAGAGAGGGACAGTCAGACATTTTTCTCAACCTTAGTGAAAATGACTCACGGACCTTCAAACCTCTGGCGATATAGTAAAAATTTGAGTTATTGAGTTATTTTTTTTTTTTATTTTTTTTTTTTTGAAATCTGTATTTTATTAATATATAATTCAATTCTTGTCTTTTTTTTCTTGTTTTATAAGATTAATTATTATAAAAATAGATAAACAAATTTATATACCTAAATAGAAATTTTATATGTGAAAAGTATTCAAATTTAATTTTTATTAATAAATATTTTTTTTTTATTTTATTTTTCAATCGTCCAAACTATTAGTATTATATATTATTATAAGAGTATACTAACTATGTAACTACGTTTAAGAGAAAATTTTGAATATTTATTTATAGAAATTAATATTTGTAGTAAAAATAAAATAGTACTCTTCTCTCTTTAGAGGGTATGTTTACTTAAATTTTCATGTCCAATATTTCTTTGATATTATTTGATTGTAAAGATAAATAAAATTTGAATATTTAAAATAAACTTTTTTTATAGTATACTATATACTTGTATATATATATATAAATATAAATTTGAATGAAAGATGCAAGAATGATAATAATCGTTTGAATTTTCACTTTTCCATTTAAAGTTCTGCTTTCTTTCTTCTTCCACCGGAATGCCACCACTCCACTCTCCATTATATATTTCATCTTGTCTCTCTCTTGGATTTTCTTTTATTTTTTTTTTTTTTTATTTTTATTATTTTGTTTTCATCTTTTGACGATGAAAATTTTTCAATTTATCCATTCGCTAAGGGATAAGAGAAGTGGGATATATACCTATGTTATATCCCATTGGAGCATTTTAGTCAAAATGTTTCCAAGAAAAAATTAGCTGGAGTGTCTCCACTCGACTATCTCGCAATTTGAATTGGATTAAATAACATAATATATTATATTTAAATTAAATTTAATTAATTATAAATTATAAATAATAAATAATAAATATTAAACCAGCGCATGTTTGGCTTTTTGTTGATGGCACCACGTCACGTGTTGACGCGTGAGATTTTCAGTGTTAAAAAATTAATTCTGGTAATTTCAGCGAATCAATCAAGCTGAAATTCTATATATAGCAGTTTTATATAATTATTAATCATGTGAAAAATTATCAAACATATATCTTTATTTTTACGGTCACTTTAGAGGAAAAAAAATCAAAACGTTGTAGGTAATGACCCTCTTCCGGTTGAGCTACATTTCTCAAAAGTTGATAGAAAACTATGAATTTTGAATAATGTCCATGTACCAAATTTCATCATTCTAGCTCAAACCGTTTTTGCGTGATCTTGCCTACATACATACACACATACACACATACACACATACACACACACATACACACACACAGACATTTTTCTCAACCTTAGTGAAAATGATTCAGGAACCTTCAAAACGTATAAAAACATCAAAATCTCAACATCGAAAATTTTCATGATCGCAATACTATCTCTGGCGAGATAGTAATTAGCTGGAGTGTCTCCACTCGACTATCTCGCAATTTGAATTGGATTAAATAACATAATATATTATATTTAAATTAAATTTAATTAATTATAAATTATAAATAATAAATAATAAATATTAAACCAGCGCATGTTTGGCTTTTTGTTGATGGCACCACGTCACGTGTTGACGCGTGAGATTTTCAGTGTTAAAAAATTAATTCTGGTAATTTCAGCGAATCAATCAAGCTGAAATTCTATATATAGCAGTTTTATATAATTATTAATCATGTGAAAAATTATCAAACATATATCTTTATTTTTACGGTCACTTTAGAGGAAAAAAAATCAAAACGTTGTAGGTAATGACCCTCTTCCGGTTGAGCTACATTTCTCAAAAGTTGATAGAAAACTATGAATTTTGAATAATGTCCATGTACCAAATTTCATCATTCTAGCTCAAACCGTTTTTGCGTAATCTTGCCTACATACATACACACACACATACACACATACACACACACATACACACACACATACACACACACAGACATTTTTCTCAACCTTAGTGAAAATGATTCAGGAACCTTCAAAACGTATAAAAACATCAAAATCTCAACATCGAAAATTTTCATGATCGCAATACTATCTCTGGCGAGATAGTAACAAAAAACAATTACAAATTTTATTTATTTGATATACTAATAGTAGTAATAGTTGACCGTAAAAATAAAGATATATGTTTGATAATTTTTCACATGATTCAAAATTGTATAAAACTGCTATATATAGAATTTCAGCTGGATTGAATGGCTGAAAGTACCAGAATTCATTTTTTTAACACTTCAAATCTCACTCGCCAACACGTGACGTGGTGCCATTCACAAAGAGCCAAACATGCGCTGGTTTAATAAATATTATTTATTAATTTTAATTTATAATTTATAATTAAATGAATTTTTAATTTAAATATAATATATTATGTTATTGAATCCAATTCAATTTGTTAATCTGATATAATATTAATATTTAATTTATAATTATACTAAATAAGTGTTAAGTAGGAATACCAAGTTTTTTTGTTTTTTTTTTTTTGGTATTATTATTAAATGGCAGATGATATATATAATACAAGAGAGAGAGAGAGAGAGAGAGATTGGTAGAGGTGCTATATAATAAACCCAACCATGTTCTCCTCCTCTCTTCGATTAATATAAATTGCCTGCCTGTCTATGAAAAAAAACAAAACAATGCCGTTGTGTTTTATGTGTTTCTCTCTCAACCATTTCATGTGTGTATGGATGCATGGTAGTTCCTATGGGATATTGGGTATATGGAAGAGGGATGGGAAAGGAGTGATTGGCAAATAAAAAAAAAACAAAAAAAAACTCTTTTTTTTCTAACATTAAGGGATGGAAAATAGTGAGTGAGACATGAATGATTGACATTTGTATAATTATGCTTTTTTTTTCCTTTCCTACTCAATTATCTTCAAGATTCAAAGAGTCGATAATAATTAATATCATCATCATCATTCCATTACGACAAACTATTAAAAAAAAACATAGGTCTAATAACTGCTACATTCTTTTATTTTTTTATTCAATGGATGGCTAATATTCAAGTTACAAGTAACATTTCATTTTTTCAATAAAAAAAACAAAAACCTCTGACTTTGTACGTCCTACGCAAGGACAACGCCTATCAAGCCGATTATATCAATGAGGTGTCCTATGATCAGTAAAACGGGTCCTCTCAACCTTTACCTTGATTTTCTTGATCGCTATCAAGTAGCTTTTCCCCAAAGTTGTTCCCGGAGGCTGGGTTGACTCCGTCCCATAGACCCCAGTTAGGGAAATTCCCTTGCCAGGCCCGGGACTTGAACTCGGGACCATGTGAATGTGTGGCAGGTTTGCTACCCACATACCCAATGGCGCCTTCCTCTTTTCAATAAAATGTGTTTTGTTTTGTTGTTGTTGTTGTTGTTGTTGTTGTTGTTGTTGTTAAATTAAATTTAAATCTCTTTCATTTGCTTATCTTTTAATAAGTTATTGATAGTATAGGTTAATATAATTATAATAATATAAGAAATAAAAAAAATAATCAATTTAATAAAAATAACAATTTCGAACAAAAAAAAAATGAAAAATAAATGTTATTAGTATAGTTACTATTATATTAAAACTATAAAAATTTATATAAATATTTATTGTTTCTCTAATAAAAATCTAAATCTCTGATACCAGAATTAATTTTTTAACACTGCAAATCTCACGCGCCAACACGTGACGTGGTGCCATCAACAAAGAGCCAAACATGCGCTGATTTAATAAATATTATTTATTAATTGTAATTTATAATTTATAATTAACTAAATTTAATTTAAATATAATATGTTTGTTAATTAATCCAATTCAATTTGCGAGATAGTCGAGTGGAGACACTCCAGTTAATTATTTGTTTGGTTAATTTTTGTTGACCCCCTACCGTCTACCACCTACCCGTCAATGTCAAAATCTGATCATCTTAGTTATAAATTTATTTATCTATTCATGTTATCTTTCTCTGTGGTTCTACGGATCTCGAAAGTTCTTGGCCTCAGTAACCACACTTCTCCAAGTATTCATAAGTATTCTGAGCCACACAACCCTCCAATCCCTACCCTCTCCTTCGTGATTAGAGATCCTAAGTACAATATTTAAAATTTATTTATTTACAATAAAATTTATTAATTAAAGTTTAAATCTATTATAAACTTTTATATATGATATATATTTTTTTTTGTAGTTTGTTAATTTTGATGACATCAACCTGGTGTCTGGGTCTTGGATAGTATCCTCCAGGGCCCCCTAACTCCTCGGTGAAACCATTTTTTTTTGAATATGATGTGTCTATGTGGCACCGCTAAGAGGCGTTGCATGCGCATAACCGATAACTCTGCATGCATAAACAAACACACAAGCCCGATTATTTTTTCATTTAGTTACTGTCTGCACTCGCATGGTGGCGCCAAAAACTGTGTTTCAGCAAAAACAATAGAGTTTACTAGACTTATAGATGGTCTGTGGTATCCTCGCTGAGAGGCTGGCTATCTGCTGTCAAATGTTACCTTTGACAGGCCCCCTCGTCTCCATTATTCCCAGAGAGGGGTGGTTATCCTCAGACAACCCCACAAAAGTCTGCACTATTGCCCAAAGGAGCCAGGCAGACAATGAGTAGGAGTTTTGAATTCTTGAAATAAATCATTTAACATTTCACTGTATTATTAGAAATAGGAGTTATTTTTTTTTCTTTATTTTTTTTTTTTGTATTTAAAAAATCAATATTTGCTTTTTTTAATTGATTTTCAATGAATTCAACTTTTAAATATCAATTTCTCACTTTCTCTTTCATTTATTTTCTTTATCAAATAATATTTTTAGATATTAAAGTTCACTAAAACAGAATTTTAAGGAGAGAGATGGAGAATTGATGGATGGAGTTGTGTAGAATAATGTTTGAGTTAATGTGATTGGTGGTAATTATGATTAAAAGGTCATACTGCTTGATTTATCCAGAAAAATCACCGTATAGATTATTCAGTGTAAAATAAATATAGATATTAAAACAAAAAAAAAGATAAAGTAAAAAATAAAATGAAACATAACATTTTTTTTTTTTATTAAATTACGCCCCTCCCTCCGCTTCACTCTCTCTCTCTCTCTCTCTCCTAATCACTGCAAATAACTTTTTAATTATTTAATAACATGAAATGACAACATTCTATCTATATAGTCAATTTATTTATTTATTATTTTTTTTTATTTAAGAACAAGAATTTAATTTTTAAATTGAAGAAACGTTTATAAATTTGTACCTAAATATACCTAACTATATAATATATATATATATAAAAGTTTTGTATTTTTATTTTTTTTTTCTTAATTAGAAAAGAACTAAAAACAATTATATCAAGTAATAATTATCGAAAGGGTAATTTCTTGGGTGAAACAGTGGCTGTTGAGAAGAAACCTATTGGAAAGTTTATAATAAATAGCTTCAAGTAATGTGTTAGAATGATGCAAAAGTTATTTTTTCTAGATGAAAGTACAGCTACAATAGTCAGATATTTGCTTAATGACGAATAATAAGAAAAATAGGTAGCTAAGTTATTTTATTAAATAATATGTATAACACTTCGAGGGCAGGTCAATAAGTCCGTGGCTTTTTGAATGAAACCCAGGTTTTTCAATAAAAAAATTATTTTATTTTTCAACGTAGTCTCCTTTGAGCTCTAGACACTTTGACCAACGTTTCTCCAATTTTTTTATCCCATCTTCCAAAAAAAAACAAGATTTGTCAAGAACATTAAATTAGGTATTTGTTTGAGAGATGATTTGATGATTTGAGCAAATGGCTCACATTTGTTCAGGTTTGGAAATAAGAAGAAATAGTCACTCGGGGCTAAATCCAGAGAATAAGGCCGTTGAGGGAGCAATTCGTTTCCCATTCATGGATTTTCATGGAAATTCACTTTTTTAACTTTCTTCTCCAAATCACAAAGTAGTCTGCTATTAAAAGATGTCAAACAAAAATTAAAAGAGACAGTTGGTTCCAACTTCAACAGGAGTCAGCTGATCGTTGCCTGCTGACAGGAGTAGTGTAGCCATTTTATTTAAGAGACGAGAAATTCAAAAAGTCACGGACTTATTGACTTACGCTAGTATGTATATAATATATAATTAACGTCACCATTTATTTTTTTCCTAAAAACGGGACATTTTTTAATTTTCGGTAATAGTTTGGGGAGGCTATTTAGAAAACGTATATTTTTCATTATTTCTGTTTATTATAATGAAAATAACTGAAAAATATAGTAAATAATGGTGTAACAATAACTTAATATAATAATAAATTTAAAATAAGGGACAAGCTACCTGAAAACGGGACTGATCCCTTTCAAAATGGGACGTATGTGTGCTCACTTTATATATAATCAATTCTTTAATCTTTTGAATTCGTAAATATTTACGATATATATATATATATTCATATTTAAAATGTAAAATATTAAATAAAAAGTTTATAATAATAATAATAATAATAATAATAATAAAATGATATTAGAGTATTGAAAATTGTTCATTCTAATCAGCAGCACAATTTTACTGATAAATTATCAATCGTTTCTTTTTTCTAATTGACATTTTTATCTGTTTTAAGAAAGTGAGTTAGATAAATCAATTATGTACTTTTATTCTATTTTTTTTTACGAAGAATCATACTAGAGGAAGAAAAAATCCACCTGAAAGTTAGGCAATGCAATCAAAAAATCAAGAAAGATTATTTTATTTACATTCAGACTATTTGAAACTGAAATGGAATGGAATATAAGCTTAAATAAGTTGGCATGTGGCCAGGCACAGAACCGATCGACGGTTTGAAGTAAATTAATTTCCAGCTACAGAAACAATTTCAAATAATTTAAATATGTATCTATTATTAATGCAATACAAAACAGATATGGATATAACATAAATATTTTTAATTTTATTTTATTTATAATATATAAGTAGGAGCTGGCTGTGACGTCATATAATTTTAAATTAAGAAAAAACGAATGAAGATGATTTTTCTCGAGGATAAAACCAATATAAAGTGCATGATTCGTGGAGATATGTAAAAAATTTGGTGTGAAAATAATCCTTCCCTTCCTATCGTCGATCGCTAATACTACCACTTCCGGTTTCCGGATATTCGCCAAAAGTGGATCCATTCATCATACTGATGCATTAAGTAAATATACCAAATTTTATCAAAATCCGTTGAGCCGTTCAAGCTGTACACATCTATACGGACACACAGACGGGCGGACAGACGGACAGACATGATGCTAAAAATACATTTTTCTGTTAAGAAAATGCATGATTCGTGGAGATATGTAAAAATCCCGACATGTGAAATTTGATGTGAAAACAATACCTCCCTTACTATCGTAAGTCGGTAAAAAAAGATGATCTCAAAATCAATGGTAAAATTTACAAAGTTTGAGTTGTAAAATTAAAGAGAGCGATGTGTGCAACTAACAAGAAGAATACCAATTGGGAAAAGTTTTATTGGTAGATCGATGTATACCCAATCATATTTATTCCAATTGAAAAGTGAATTCAATTTAGTTTATTTATTTATTTTATTTTTAAACTTATTTTGTATTACTAATAGAATTTCGTCAAAATACTTTTTTTTTCTTTTTAATTGGATGGTTTCGTATGAATAAAAAAAAACTCCAGAGGATATAATATAACGAGATAAATATTTATAAATATTTTTTTTATTGTTGTTATAATACTTTTAAGAGATAATAATTTGCAAAATAAGACAACATGTCTTCTCTCTCTCTCTCTCTCTCTTTCTATTTATGGATGAAATATATGATTACATGAGAGCTCAACTAATAACTTTCAAAATAAGAAAATCATATTAAAATAATATAATATAATATTTTGTAAATTATACAATATAATCTGTTATTACTTTATCCCATATTATTATAATTGTATTATTATTACTATTAATAATAATTATAATATTAATTCTATACTTTATAATTATAAAGTACAGCATATTTGTCTGTAATACGAAATTGAAATCTGCTCTTTCATTTTGGGACACCCTGTACTTTATAATTTAAGATATAACTTATATGGTATATCTATCTATCTATCTATCTCTGTGGCTCTACGAAACTGGAAAGTTCTTGACCGCAGCAACCACACCCCTCCAAATATTCCTATTCTGATTGTGAGCCATAACTCTCCAATCCCAAACCTCTCCCATCTCTCTCACGTCCCTTCCTATACTGTCCACCCACCGCGTCCTTGGTCTTCCAAGCGGACGTTTCCCCTATTCTTTCTTAAGATACATATAACATACATATATATATATATATTGTAACATATAAGCATATAAATGCCTTTAATACACAATGATGGGAAAATTCTAGAATTTTATTTATAACAAACATTGACATCCGCATGTGCTCACCCTCATAAATTAAATATGCAAAAGATCTTCTAATTGAGAAAGACAAACAAACAAAAATTGAAGCATTGAATGATTGAATTACGTAAAATAATTATAAAACTATTACATTTGAACTTTGGACAAAATATGTATTACAATGAGCAGAGATAAATTCTTTACATTTGATAAGTGTTAATTATGGTACAACGGATACTATTGGAAATAATATGAGACAGAGAGGTGGGGGGGGGTTAACTGTGATGGGTAATTTTTCTCTAAACAAACGCCTTGGAGATAGGCAACCTAAACATGCAAATTATTTATCTGGCAATACCAAAAAAAAATTAATTGACCTGTGGCCAGGCGCAGAACCGACCGACTATTTGAACTAAATTAATTTTCAGCTACAGAAACAATTTCAAATAATTTATATTTATCTATTAATGCAATAAAAAACAGATATGGATATAAAATAAATATTTTTTATTTATAATATATAAGGAGGAGCTGGCTGTGACGTCATGAAGAACTGGATGACGTCATATAATTTTAAATTAAGAAAAAACTAATGAAGATATGTAAAAATCTCCACATGTGAAATTTGGTGTGAAAACAATGCCTTCCCTTTACTATCGTCGGTCGGTAAAAATACACCTATCAATCAATTTGTTTACATATGTATATCATGTATAAATATAAATTAATTGATATTTAATAGAATGTGGGATGTTTATTGTGTATAACGTATTTATAAGAAAATATATTATAAGAATGGTGTTGTGAATTGATTTCTCTCCATAATTTTTGTATATATATATATATATTATTTATTTATTTATGTAAGAATGTGAAAAAATTCTCTTTTTACTTTATTTATTACCTTTAGGTTTTAGCTATTCAAAATAAATCAACGAACAAAACTAAATAAAATCAAAGATTTATGAAGTGCACAAAAACATTAAAATGACAAAATATTAATAAATACAAATAAAAAAAAAATATTTTTTTTTAATAGTAGGTACGAGATCAACTCTTAAGTTGATAAGATACGAACAATTTACTGGTAGCTTTCATTCTTTTTACATTTAATTTTTTTTCTCACATCATTTTTCAATTTTTTCTCTAACTTTTTCTAATGATTTCAACTGATTGCATTTCTTTGTATAAAGTTTACTTCATTCATTCTCTCTCTCTCTCTCTCTCTCTCTTTCTCTTTCTGTATATAACGAACGAAGATACAAAGAAACAAATGAATGAGTTGAGTGAAATACGTGTGTACAAATAAAATATTTTATATAACATCATATATTTCTAGTTGAACATTTTATTCGCATTTTGATAATTTAAATTTGTTAAAATTAGCTGGAGTATCTCCACTCGACTATCTCTGAATTGGATTCAAAAACAATATATTATATATTTAGATTAAATTTAATTAATTATAAATTAAAATTATTTTTTTTATTAATATTTTATTAATCAAAATTTTCAAAATATTTTTTAAATAAAAATAATTAAGATTTCATGTATTGACAAATGTAATTCATCCGAATACTTGATTATAAATTATAAAAAAATATATTTTCATTAAGTAAAACTAAAACAAACATTTCTATTAAATATTGAGAAGAAGAAAAAAAATCTCGACTATCTCGCAATTTAAATTGGATTAAATAACATAATATATTATATTTAGATTAAATTTAATTAATTATAAATTATAAATTAAATTAATAAATTATGTTTGGCTCTTTGTTGATGGCACCACATCACTTATTGGCGCGTGATTTGCAGTCGTGTGAAAAAATTAATTCTGGTACTTTCAGCGATTCAATCAAGCTGAAATTCTATATATAGCAGTTTTATACAATTTTTAATCATGTGAATATCTTTATTTTTACGGTCACTTTAGAGGAAAAAATCACAAAACGTTGCAGGTATGAAATGACCTTCTTCCGGTTGAGCTACATTTCTCAAAAGTTAATAGAAAACTACGAATTTTGAATGGTTTTTGCGTAATCTTGTCTACACACACACACACATACACACAGAGAGAGACATTTTTCTCAACCTTAGTGAAAATGATTCAGGAACCTTCAAAACGTATAAAAACATCAAAATCTCGACATCGAAAATTTTTGTGATCGCAATACTATCTCTGACGAGAGTAAAAATGAAAAAATGAATTTAAAATTGAAGAAAAATGTTTATTAATGTGTGTGTGGGGGGGAGAGAGAGAGAGAGAGAGAGAGAAAATGTGCAATAGGCTTTTTCTCATTTGCCTTTTTCAATCTCTTTTGGTTACTGAATAGTGCCGTTGAGAATTTATTTAAGAAAAGGTTTCAGATGTCGTCGCCAAGGGCATTTTCATTGAATGAAATAAAATAAAAAAAAAATAAAAAAAAAATAAACTAAAGATAAAAATTGCTAACCCCAAAATGTTTTAAGGTCAAACTTTGTTTGACTTTATAAAAACCAATTGAATTTTTTATACAAAAACAAATTTATTTTATTTATAAAGAGTAAGTATTTTAATAGTATATTTAAAAAAAAAAAAAAAAAAAAAAAGTAAAAATAATTTTAAATTTAACAAAAGAATGAATTAAGTATTTGATTTAATGTATGTTTAATTATATAATAGAATAATCCTAATAATAATATTAGCTCCACATTGGTATACTCGTATATTTAATATATATTCACAATACGAGTATATATATTTGAATTAAATATTATTTATTTTAATAGCAATTTTATTTTTGTTATTTGAAAAAATATTTTTTATTAAGTACATAGATAGTATAAATATATAAAATAAAAAACCCGGTTTACAAACTCCTCGGTATATAAGTATACAACTTTTTGAATTAAAATTTGAATTTATTATGATACTGAAAATCGATATATATATATATACAAAAAAAGGTTATTGTCTGCACATTGCTCAGAATTGAAAATTTTTTGCATATCTTCGCGTTTCATGTGATCTCTAGAATCCAAAAGTGACTAGAATTTTTCATGTCTGTCTGTCCGCATATTGTGACCATATAGACTCAAAATTGACTAAACATTTCGATGAAATTACATCACAATATTCTTGCATATCGCTATTTGAATATAGGCTATATATTATATCAATATCTATTCAATAAACGCAGAAATTAATTTTTAAAAATCTGATATATAGATGTTCTTTTTATTGTATTCTTTGCACTGATGGACAATGTAGGAAGGGACGTGAGAGAGATGGGATAGGGTAGGATTTAGATAGAACTTTCGAGTAACGTAGAGCCAGAGCCCAGAGGTAGATAGATAGATAGACAAAACATATACAAGAACACAAAAAAATGATTGTTTTATGTAATATACTGATTGAAACAAAATAGATGAAAACCTTTTACATACAGACTTTCAACCAAATGTATCAATCGGGGGAACAGGGGGCCGAGCCCACGTCGAGATGTGAAGAGCACCGAAATTAATTATTTTTTTTTAAACTTAATTAACTATTTGAAATAGAGAAAATGATGATGATTTAAATATCTTTTTCTTTATTTGTATTTGTAAGTTAAATAGTAATATTTAGTTTAGTTGTAAATTATCATCAATTCTTAACATTCATTTTGAGATTTAATTAATTTTAATTTAAACTTTAAGTGAATGTAAGTAATCATGAGTACAAATGAAGGTATTTGTCTTTGTCACATAATTACATTTGTTTTAACATTTAAAAAAAGGAGGTATTAATTTTATATGCACTTTCATTAAAATTTATTAAACGAAAGCAACATAGATATCGATATGATTTTAACATTTAAACATTATCCATCGTTTATTTATTTATCTATTTATTTATTTTTGAAATATAATTTGTCTTTTTTGCTATAAGAATTTTTACTATCTTGTTGAGATTTTGATGTTTTTATGTTTTGAAAGTTCCTAAATCATTTTTAGATTACGCAAAAACGGTTTGAGCTAGAATCATGAAATTTGGTATACGGACATTATTCAAATTTTGTAGTTTTCTATCAACTTTTGTAAAATGTTTTGATTTTTTTTTCCTCTAAAGTGACCGTAAAAATAAAGATATATGATTGATCATTTTTCACATGATTAAAAATTGTATAAAACTGCTATATATAAAATTTCAGCTTGATTGAATCGCTGAAAGTACCGGAATTAATTTTTTAACACTGCAAATCTCACGCGCCAACACGTGATGTGGTGAGCCAAACATGCGCCTGATTTAATAAATATTATTTATTAGTTTTAATTTATAATTAATTAAATTTAATTTAAATATAACATATGTTAATTAATCCAATTCAAATTTGCGAGATAGTCTAGTGGAGACACTCCAGCTTTTTTTATTTTTCTCAATTTTTCCTTTGAGTACAAATTATGATGTTACCCATGAAATCAATATTGACAGGTGTTTTATTAGAAAATTAATTTATAATACATATATACGAAATAAAAATATAATCATAATTTTTCCCTATCTATCCAATAAAAAGTATTATTACTCTAATAAGAATTAAATTAATTAGTAAGTACTCAAATATTTAAGAAAAAAGAATAATGACAAAAGAAAGATTGTTATTAAAATGAATAAAAATTGAGAGAAACAATTTGATTTTTCTATTCTATTTGTGAATCTCTCACGTTACAAATATTATGGTAAACAAACATCAAACAAGAATTAATTAAGTGATGACAAACATTAAGTAGTATTATAGATTGTATAAGAGTTGACTCTATTTTTTTTTTATTTTCTTTTATTTTGAAAATTTATTTTATTTACAATCTACAAGTAGATATGTTGATAGTAGATATTTTTCATTTCTCAACTTAATATACTTTTATACATTTTAATTCTTATTTTGGTAATAATTTGTTTTATAAAATAATTTTAATTCTATTACATATCATTAAAAATTGTTTTTGATATTTACTTTTTCTTTTTTAAATAATTTAAACAATTAACTAAATTATACAATATATTTATTTATTTATTTTCTATTTAAGTTTATTTATCTAGCAATTAATTAATTATATTTGTACTTTATTATATCTAAGTACATATTATATTATTCGTATGTATAATCATTATTTTCTTTTTTTTTATTTTTCTACATATATTTATTTATTTATTTATTAAATGAATATTTTATCAAATATTTCATCTGGTCTCTTGCTGTGATTATGATAATTATTAGTATTATTATATATTATATTTAACAATTTTGTTTGTTTGTATGTTTGTTTGTTTTAGTTAAACTAAGAAGAATGAGATGAAGAGAGAATTAATCCCACCTAACCAAGAACATCCTTTATTTTTCCTTTATGGCATTAGAACTTTTCTTAAAATACATTTTGCAAATTTGGAGTGCTTTGAACTGCTTTTTGGATAGTGATGGGAAGTTTATCCAATAGTCCTAACACATTTCATTTTTTTTTTCTTTAACTTTTACTGGAGATATTCCATCAATCGAAGATGACATAAGACATTGGAACTATATATATATAGTACCAATGTATGCTATATATATATATAGAAACGATAAGGCGCCATTGGGTGTATGGGTAGCGAACCTGCCTCACATTCCCATGGTCCCGGGTTCAAGTCCCGGGCCTGGCAAGGGGATTTCTCTAGCTGGGGTCTATGGGACGGAGTCAACCCAGCCTCCGGGAACAACTTTGGGGAAAAGCTACTGGATAGCGCCTCCGATCAAGAAAATCAAAGTAAAGGTTAAGAGGACCCGTTCTACTGATCATAGGCCACCTCATTGAAATAACCGACTTGATAGCCGTTGTGCTTGCGTAGGGCGTACAAAAGTCAGAGGTTAGAACAAAAGTAGGTTAGATTGTAAGTAAATGTGATTAAATAGAATTTAAATGTTTTTCTTTTTCTTTTATATGAGTATAATATCAATTTTATAATATCTACATAATATTCTATTAGAATTGTAAAAATTTAGGCACTTGCAAATATGTTACTTGTACAAGAAGTTGAGCCTTTAAAATAGGCAACCATTTTATCTTACTAATAAATTTACAGATTGTGTGTTTATTGACTGAAAGGACGGAGGGTTGATCCAACCTTTACAGGTCAGAAAAAAACATAACACTGTCAATCATTTAAAATTCAATTGGTATTAAAAATTATTTTTTTTTTAAATTTTGATTCACATATTAATTAAAATAATTGCAAGGTTTTATTTATCAAAAAAAAGCTGGAGTGACTCCACTCGACTATTTCGCAATTTGAATTGGATTAAATAACATAATATAATATATTTAAGTTAAATTTAATTAATTATAAATTAAAATTAATAAATAATATCGTATTTATTAAACCAGCGCATGTTTGGCTCTTTGTTGATGGCACCACATCACTTATTGGCGCGTGATTTGCAGGCGTGTTAAAAAATTGATTCTGGTACTTTCAGCGATTCAATCAAGCTGAATTATGAATAATGCCCATGTACCAAATTTCATGATTCTAGCTCAAACCGTTTTTGCGTAATCTTGTCTACATTCCCACACCCACACATACACACATCCACAGACATGTTTCTCAATCTTAGTGAAAATGATTCAGGAACCTTCAAAACGTATAAAAACATCAAAATCTCGACATCGAAAATTTTCGTGAACTCAATACTATCTCTGACGAGATAATAAAAAACAAAAAACAAATAAACAAACTAGGTTGAGATTTTGAACAAAATCTCTAGATGAATTTGAACTGTTTTTAATAAATGTTGGATTTAAAACACATGTCACATGTCTCATATTTCCACTTCCAAAACAAAACAAGACCTTAGAACAGGTGGTCGTCAAAGTGGTCTCCGTACATATGGTAGACCCCCAGGGGTCAATCTCTCCCAAGGGGTCGAATGGGTGTCGATTGGGACCTAACTCTGCGTATGTAAAATTTTAAATTTTTTTTATAATTGACTTAATACATCTTATCATTTTCTATATAGAATAATAATATTTATTCGGGTGAAAAAAAGTAAAAAATCTGTAGCTATGTTACTTTACTTATTGTTTCTGATTTACATATTTATTTTAATTACCTAAAAATTATCTTTCTGGGAGTCGATAGAGATTTCGAAAAATTAAAAATTATTAGAACATTTATGAAATTTCCTATTATATAAATTAATGATAAAACGAAAAAAAAAACAATTTCAAAGTTATTTTTTAAGAATATTATTATTAAAAATTTTACACAATTATTCTAACATAAATTGTTTTGTTTGTTTTTTTACATGCGCCTGATTTAATAAATATTATTTATTAATTTATAATTATTAATTAATTAATTTAATTTAATTTAAATATAATATATTATGTTATTTAATGCAATTTAAATTGCGAGATAGACGAGTGGAGACACTCCAGCTTATTTTAAATATTTTTTCCTTTTGCTCTTCTTTTCAGTGCTTTGTCAAGTCTCCTTCACGTTACCGATCAATTTGTGAAACGCCTCCCGATTGGTTCCCAAAATGAAACAACTCGTCTGCATTTCTGTTCTTCTTGTTAGTCCATTCTCTTATAAGTAATTTTTAACCAGGAAAGTTGCCTTCTACCGATTTTCTACCCTTCTTATCTCTACCTAACCGTTCAAAATAAGCTGAAATAATTGATAACGCTCTCCCCTCTAAACGTGTCCTAGATATCCTAGCTTTTTACATTTAATCTCTTTCACAAACCCCAATTCTTCTTAAGACTTGTTTATTCATCTGCCTGGCAAACCAACCAAGGAAATCTCAGCATGTGTCTGTCTGTCTGTTTGTGTATCAATATTTCTAGAGCCTCAAATTTTGTTTATTGTTGATAATAATATTTTCAGGGTTCAAATTCTCTCTCTCACTCTCTCTTCTCTCTCTCTCTCTTTTTTTTTTAAACTAAGGTTGAGATTATCATTACACAACTCCTATCCTTTCCCATCTCTCTCACGTCCCTTCCTACATTGTCCATCAGCGTAAAGAATACAATAAAAAGAACGTCTCTATATCAAATTTTTAAAAATTTCTGGGGTTATTGAATAGATATTGATATAATATATAGCTTATATTAAAATCGAGATATGCAAGAATATTATGATGTAATTTAATCGAAATCTGTTCAGTCAATTTTGAGTCTATATGGTCAACATTTCAGCTATTCAGAGTATATGAATCTTGCTGATCAGTGATCATATTTCTCAAGTATGCAAGCCCCTGGACTCTTTCTTTCTTTCTATTGGTTGTTCATTTCAATGTGTGTCCCGACTAAAGATCTGATTTTCTCTTCTTTGAATTGATTTGGATTCGTTTCCCAAATTCGATTCAATATTACTGACGATTTTTGCTGCTATTGAATAAAATAGTTCTCATTTTTTTTTAAATACATAATACAATCCGAGTAAAGAATGAATAATGTTGGGTTTAATGGAATTAAAGTTTAATAAATATTTAAAACATGATGATATTGATATAATTGTATAAATATATAAATATTATATAAATACTTATTATTATTATTATATCTTTTTAAATGAACTAAACTACTACATATTTCATTTATAATTAAATTTATTGATTATTGTAAATAATAAATATTTGTATAAAATTAAATTTGTAAATAGAGATATATGTAGGTTATATATGGGTAGGATGACCAAACCGAGACAAATGATCTACCTTTTGTTTACTTTTTTTTAATCAAATTGAAAAAAAGTACGTCCTAAATATTTAAAAAAAAACGAGACAATAGGCTGTCCCGAAGACTTTTTTCGGGGTGCCGGGACAGAGCACCTAAAAACGGGACTTTTTGTTACCCTATATATGGGATATACAATATATCTATAAATATTGAATTTTATTCTTTTTTTGAAGTGAAAACTTCTTTAGCGGCGTTGAGCACTTTTGCGGGATGGGGAAAAAGTATAGAACTCGCGTGAGATTCCAAAACGACCGACCGAACGACCGACCGACCGACCGACCCGACCGATATACGCATGCGCAATACGCCAGAATGTTAGACACTAACCTTCTGATACATTCTTTACAAAATTTTACATATTTGCCATATTAAATATTATTATTTATATTTACATTAATAATCAGTATTACTAAATTATGTATATATAAAATAAAATATTTTAATATATTATTATGTGTTAAATTATATTAAATTAATTTCTAATATATTTATATAATTTAAAATTAATTTCAGAATATATATATATATATATTAAATTATATACTATATATAATATATTATATAATATATATTTTAATAAATTAATTTTTAAATGTGTGTGTGTGCGTGTGTGTGTGTGACCGTAAAAATAAAGATATATGTTTGATAATTTTTCACATGATTAATAATTGTATAAAACTGCTATATATAGAATTTCAGCTTGATAGAATCGCTGAAAGTACCAGAATTAATTTTTTAACACTGGAAATCTCACGCGCCAACACGTGACGTGGTGCCATCAACAAAGAGCCAAACACTCCACTATCCACTCGACTATCTCGCAAATTTGAATTTGATTAAATAATATTTATTAATTTAAATTACATTATAATTTAATAAATATTATTTATAACATCAAAAACATCAAAATCTCAACATCGAAAATTGAATTGCTGAAAGTACCAGAATTAATTTTTTAACACTGGAAATCTCACGCGCCAACACGTGATGTGGTGCCATCAAAAAAGAGCCAAACTTTCGCTGGTTTAATAAATATTATTTATTAATTTTAATTTATAATTGAATTAATTTAATTTAATTTAAATTAATATATGTTATTTAATCCAATTCAAATTTGCGAGATATGCTGAATATGCTTTTAAATAAAAAAAAATTTCAAGAAAGTAATTGGAATTATTAATATTAAGAATCAATAAATAAATTTATTAAATATACATTTAAACATGTAAATTAATATATATATATAAATTTAATAAATATTCAAACAATAATTGAAACAATATAAATTAAACGATTCAATATTTTACTTACATTGTGATTTATATTTTTATTTTTATTACAACTATTATTATGGGTATGTTATTTTTGGCAGTTTAAAAAAAATTAAAAATATTAATAAAATTTATCAAAATAATAAGTTGAAAAGATTTCCAATTATTTTTATTTATTTATTGTAAATTTTTCAATGTAACCATGGTAACCATAAATAGACTTTTACCAAAATATTACTAATTAAATTAATTTTGGATTTAACTACACTAAAACCTTCCCTGGGACGCCCACAACAATCCCTGAAAGTTTCATCGCAATCGGACGGGTAGTTTTTGAGTATTTGACAGACACACACACAGACAGACAGACAGACATATATATATATATTCATACACATCGTATTTTTAATATTTTTGTAATAATAATCAGTTTGCTGAAAAAAATAATTATAAATTTTATATATATATATACGTATATAAATTTCATTTTTCTCGTGAAGCTGGTGCGCATTCAAATTTCTTACGCACAAGTTTTCACTTCTGTCGGCCAGTCCCAAGACTGCCAATTCGACTTTTTTTTTGTAATTACATTTTATAATATTTATTTCATTCTTCAAAAATAATCCAAATTTTATTTATAAGAAAATAATAATTAAATAAATAAATATATATATATATATATATATAAATATTTTGATTATTATTTGTTTAATTTAATTTAAGATGAAAGGGATTCATTTATTTATTTTCAAGGTGGTGTTTAATTTTTACTATCTCACACATTTTCATTTTTTCACACGATTAAAAATTAATTATATAAAACTGCTACTGGAATAGAATTTCATAATAGTTCGAATCGCTGAAAATACCGGAATTAATTTTTTTAAATTTTGACTTAAGAATAAAGATAAGAAAGGTTTTATTTACGTTGAAAAAAATCAAAACAATGTTGATATGTTATTATTTGATTGTCTTCTTATTTTAATAAAATGTTATCAGTGAAAATTTTGTTAAAAACCTTAAATCCTATGAACGGATAAAATAAAATTTTAATTAAATTTCAAATAAAGAAAAAAAGTTTTATTATCCAATTCAAATTTACGAGATTGGTGAGTGGAGACACTCCAGATTTTTCTACTGAATCACATGCCTGTTCAATAATTTCCATATAACAATTTTTCAGGGCCTTAATAATTTTCTATAAATTCTTAGACACAAAGATGAATTTTATTTATAATATATTTGAAACGATCTATATTTAATGTTAGTCTCTCTCTCTCTCTTTTGATAAATTCGCAACACCCACCTGATACTATTTGATAAAACAATTTAAAATGAATTGGTGATAATAAAAAAAAATAATTCACTCCAGCGATGATGATTCATGGATTTATTCATTTATTTATTGTCTGTTTAAGTATTCTAAGCTGAAGTGAAAATTTTGACAGTTAGTAGTGTTTATAATTACACATATCGCACTGAAACCTTAGATTTTAGTTATAGGAATATGAAAATTAAATGTTAGTACTAACATTCGATTAGTGACGTTCTGTCCCAGAATTAATTATTATTATTATTATTATTATTACTTATTATTATTTAGGGATTTGAAACACTATGGATCACTTTAAACTTCTTACATCACTTGTTACTTTTTATTTATTGGTGGTTGCTATGCTGATTTTCTTGATCTTGAATTTTATATACGAATACGAATACCCGTTGTACGTTGTTGGGGGGTGGGCTTTTGATCATCTCTCTGAGGGTACTTTTCTGTTAAAATACTTCTTGTGTTTATATTAAATTTAATAACAAATTCGTACTTGAAGTTGGCTGGTTTAGAATCCGCGTTGTTAAGCTTGAAATTTTTTGCTTTCACGACTACCGGTACCCTTTATTTGTAATTATTATTATTATTACTATTATTATTATATTAATTGAATGTGATTATGAATGAAGTTGAATGAATGGATTATTATTATTATTATTATTATTATTACTATCTCGCCAGAGATAGTATTGCGATCACGAAAATTTTCGATGTTGAGATTTTGATGTTTTTATACGTTTTGAAGGTTCCTGAATCATTTTCACTAAGGTTGAGAAAAATGTCTGTGTGTGTGTGTGTGTGTATGTGTGTGTATGTATGTAGGCAAGATTACGCAAAAACGGTTTGAGCTAGAATGATGAAATTTGGTACATGGACATTATTCAAAATTCATAGTTTTCTATCAACTTTTGAGAAATGTAGCTCAACCGGAAGAGGGTCATTACCTACAACGTTTTGGTTTTTTTTCCTCTAAAGTGACCGTAAAAATAAAGATATATGTTTGATAATTTTTCACATGATTAATAATTGTATAAAACTGCTAAATATAGAATTTCAGCTTGATTGAATCGCTGAAAGTACCAGAATTAATTTTTTAACGCTGCAAATCTCACGCGCCAACACGTGACGTGGTGCCATCTACAAAGAGCCAAACATGCGCTGATTTAATAAATATTATTTATTAATTTATTATTTATAATAAATTAAATTTAATTTAAATATATAATATATTATGTTATTTAATCCAATTCAAATTGCGAGATAGTCGAGTGGAGACACTCCAGCTTATTTTTAAACTTAAGTTAATTTTTACGTTTCAGCCACATTCGTCAGTCATAATAGTTTGTTTGTTTGTTTTTTTTCTTAAAAGAAACTGGCAAGACAAGAGATGTTTGTGTCAAAATGGAAGCGTTTTAGTGTAAAATTTTTTATTTTGACAACTCACTCAAAAACAAGACCAACAGGTCATCTTAGTGTTTTCTAGACTTTTTTCTAAAATTAAGGAGACAACATACGAATATATAGTAGAAAGTTCCCCAATTGGTATATTGGTAAATTTTCTCATCATTGTGTCCAATAATAAAATAAAATTTTACATCCGATGAACTCAAACATCAACCATTTTATTTATAAAAGAGTAAAATAAAAAAAATATCATTTGTATTGGAAAAACATAATAACATTCTTAAATAAATTACAAATAAAAAAATCTGAAGTATCTCCAATTTTAAAATTAATAAATAATATTTATTAAACCAGCCCTTGTTTGGCTCTTTGTAGATGACACCACGTCACATGCTGGCGCGTGATTGAAAGTCAACGTGTTAAAAAATTAATTCCGGTATTTTCAGCGATTCAATCAAACTGAAATTCTATATGTAGCACTTTTATACAATTTTTAATTATGTGAAAAACTATCAAACATATATCTTTATTTTTACGGTCACTTTTGAGGAAAAAAATTTAAAACGTGGTAGGTAATGATCCACTACATTTCACAAAAGTTGATAGAAAAACTACAAATTTTGAATAATGCCCGTTTACCAAATTTCATTATTCTAGCTCAAACCGTTTTTGCGTAAACTTGTCTTCATAAATACACACATACACACAGACATTTTTCTCAACCTTAGTGAGAAAATGACTCAGGGGACTTTAAAACGTATAAAAACATCAAAATCTCGACATCGAAAATTTTCGTGATCGCAATACTATCTCTGACGCGATAGTAAAAAGAAAGAAACAAAAAAAAACAATTTTATTGTATACTATATACATGCTTCTTGTATTATATACGAGGTATGTTCAAAAGAAAAGGTGAATTTTGAATTTTTGCGGGCTGTGTACATTCGATTATCGAAATATTTTTTGTTATATTGGTACACATATGTTTCTCACATGTTGATATTATCACCCATTTTAGATTAGTAGTTTGTTTTTGATAACTGAATAAGTTAGTCACGTTTTGTGTGTTCGATTATGCAACGTTCGTGTAGTAATACGGCTCAAACGATCGGAATTGTGGAAAAACAAATCATGGATTCTGCATCACGATAATGCACCAGCCCACACCTTATTGTTTGTTTGTGATTTTTTGACCAAAAACAGCATCGTAATCATGCCTCAACCACCGTACTCACCAGATTTGGCTCCCTTTCCTATTTCCAAAACTGAAGAGACCAATTAAAGGAAAGCGTTTTGCCACAATGGATGAGATAAAGTCGTAATCGAAGAACGAGCTGATGGCCATTTCAGAAGTGCTTCGACAATTGGATTGGAGAAAGCGCTGGCATAAGTGCATGCTAAATATCTGAGGAGAATTACTTTGAAGGGGATAAAATAAATATTGATGAATAAATAAATACTTTTCGAAATAATTCAAAATTCACCTTTTCTTTTAAACATACCTAGTATATATGAGAGGGGTGGTCCAGATGGGTCCAGCGTAAATATAATATAATTAAGAAAAATAAATAATTTATTAATAAATATATGTTATTATAAGTATATATATGTTCGTATTTTAGAAAATGGTTTATATATATATTTATACGAAGGTGGGGTGAAAAGTTTCCGGCCTGACCAAGAAAAACGATGTTTTTAAATTTTTTTTGCTTTATTTTTCATCATAATCAAATATTTCGCACATGTTCAGCTAACATCGTACAGGTCTCAGTTATCTTGAATGTTGAAAAATAAAGCAAAAAAAAAATTTAAAAACATCGTTTTTCTTGGTCAGGCCGGAAACTTTTCACCCCACCCTCGTATAAATATATATATATATATATATATATATATAATAGCATTACCTGATAAAAGAGACAGGAACTTTGAACTTGTTTCTGTTTTCAGTCACATTTTACACTTACACACGGATTCATGTTTCTAATTAACATTGATAGATTGATAACAAATGAGTGATAGTGATTAGCCAATAATAAAAATTATAATCCAGTAAGAGAGAGATTGTTCTATTTATTATGATAATGATGATAATTATTATTATTATTCTATGGAGGACCGTTTCGTTGGAGTGGCGCGCACAGACTGATCGTCCAAATGCCAATCTCAAACGACGCGCAGCCGCCTTTCAACTCTCATCTTGTTTCAGATCCCCTTTTTACTTATCTACATAATAATAAAGTCTAATGTCTAGAGCAGTGGTTTCCAACCTTTCTGTACCGGCTTCCCCCTTTTTTAAAAAAAATTCTTGCGCCCCCCTTAATTTTTTTAATAATCTAATTTCATAAATACTCACATAATATAGTAATTTATTTAATGAACTATAAAACAACACATACACATTACACACCCACACACACTCAATTAAAGAAAAATTTAAATTATAGATTATTATAGATTTTAGAAATGGGGGGGGGGGGGGCACGGGGTGGTCCGGTGGTCTCCCCAGGAAAAATTTTGACAAAATAATTTATTTATTTATTCATAACATTTAGACTATACTTATACGTAATTTAAAGATGTTTTTTTTCTTTTGGGTTCTCAGTTTCACAAAACAAATCAATTTTAAATTTTTTTTTGCTCAATGTTTGGGGGGCACGTTAGGAATTTTAATAATAAAATAAGCTGGAGTGTCTCCAGTCGACTATCTCGCAAATTTCAATTGGATTAAATAACATAATATATTATATTTAAATTAAATTTAATTAATTATAAATTATAAATTAAAATTAATCAATAATATTTATTAAACCAGCGCATGTTTGGCTCTTTGTTGATGGCACCACGTCACGTGTTGGCGCGTGAGATTTGCAGTGTAAAAAAATTAATGCTGGTACTTTCAGCGATTCAATCAAGCTGAAATTCTATATATAGCAGTTTTATACAATTTTTAATCATGTGAAAAACTATCAAACCTATATCTTTATTTTTACGGTCACTTTAGAGGAAAAAAATCAAAACGGTGTAGGTAATGACTCTCTTCCGGTGGAGCTACATTTCTCAAAAGTTGATAGAAAACTACAAAATTTGAATAGTGGCCGTTTACAAAATTTCATGATTCTAGCTCAAACCGTTTTTACGTTTGTCTACATACATACACACATTCACACAAACATACACACACAGAGAGATTTTTCTCAACTTTAGTCCTTAGTGAAAATGATTCATGAACTTTCAAAACGTATAAAAACATCAAAATCTCGCCATCGAAAAATTTCGTGATCGCAATACTATCTCTGGCGAGATAATAAAAATATTTATTTTAATAATAATTACAATTAATCCAATTACGAAATATACGATGTTATGTTATATCCACATGCCATACGTTTCCATATATTTTGTTGTTTATTTGTTTTAAATAATAATTTTAATTTTAAATATATTCATAGTTCATAAGGAATATTTTTTTTAAAAGATCGGTGGACCAGGTTATGACATATAAAAGGGAGAGAATTTCGATTTCGATTTGTAGAATTTAAATAAAATGGAACATGAAGCACATTGAACAATGAAAAAGGATAGTAATTTGAATTTAGTAGTGTGACATTGCAAATTTAAGATAATAACTAATATACCATACAATGTTTAGTTTTACTAAATTATTAGATAGAGACATTTTCAATTTGGAGAAGTCGATGGGTTTTGAAACAATTTTTGTTTGTATTTTAATTAATATTTGAAGTCATATGAGTAATGATGTATTCAATATTGGGTTGATTAATTAATTAACGATATGTCGACTTAAAATAAGCTGGAGTGTCTCTACTCGACTATCTCGCAAATTTTAATTGGATTAAATAACATGATATATTATATTTAAATTAAATTTATTTAATTATAAATTAAAATTATTAGATAATATTTATTAAACCATAATGGATATTTGTAATGAATTAATTAATATATTCCAAAGATGATGATGAGAGCATTAAAAAATGAAAAATAAAATCAATGATCCAAAAGTAGATAACGTTTAGTCGAAAAAACCAAATAATTTAATCCAAAAAAAAAACTTAAATAATTAATTAAAATATTCATATTAAAATAGAAAGTGTGGATAGAAAACAAATAAATAAATAATATTTCTAATTAAAGAGAATGAATAAAATACTTATTAATGAATTAATTACCTGGCAAGGAGGACAGACACACATCTCAACCAATCATATTCACTTTGTAATGCAAACTGAACTAAACTGTATTTTATTAAAAGAATAAATTTTAATTCTATTTTTATTTATATTCTGTTTTTCTATGAAATTTGGCTGAGTTGCTTATCACACGATTAGAAAAAAAAATCATTCCCTTTTACTTTTTATTTAAAACAAAATAATATTATCTCGATATTATAAGAATAATTTATTATATTTATTAAAAAAATAATTTAAAAAAGAATATTGACTGATAATCATTTACTAAAAATCAGATATTTATTAAATAAAATAAATAAATTATAAAATATATTATATTTATAATATATATTAATATATAAATCTGGCGAGATAGTAAAAAAGAGGCTTCTAGATAATATAATAAATTTACAAATTCCTTCTTTTTTTTCTTCTTCTCAATATTTAATAGAAATGTTTGTTTTAGTTTTACCTAATGAAAATATATTTTTTTATAATTTATAATCAAGTACTTATTCGAATGAATTACTTTAATAAAATAAGATTTGTCAATACATGAAATCTTAATTATTTTTATTTAAAAAATATTATAAAAATTTTGATTAATAAAATATTAATAAAAAAAATAAGATAAATTGTAGTTTACTTTGAAAGAAATAATAGAATGGATGTAAATATTTAATCAAAATAATGTAAATATTTACATCAAAAAAGGATAAATAGAAAGATTAAAGATAAGAATAAATTTAGTAATTTTGCCCTTAAATATCTTCTATACTTTATACTTGTTCATGGATTCGTAACGGAGTCTAGACGGACCCCCCCCCCCCCCCCTTGGGGGTCTATAGATTTCCTCTTTCATTCCTTTATGTAATAAATACTAAATAAAAAATCTGGAGTGTCTCCACTCGACTATCTCTCAAATTTGAATTGGATTAATTAACACATATATATTATATTTATAAATTAAATTTAATTAATTATATAAATTATAAATTAAGTATAATTAAATTGGAAAAATTAATTAATTAATTTTAAAAAAAAATTACAGTATAGTATTGTTATTCAATTAAATTAATTAATTAATTAACATATATTAAGTATATTTATATTTATAAAACCTTTACCTTCATTTTTAAGTCAAAATTTAAAAATTTAAAAAATGAATTCCGGTACTTACACCGATTCAATTATACTGAATTTCTATATATGTACTTATAACAGAAATCATATATCTTTATTTTTACGGTCAGTATAGAGCATACGTTCCCAAAGTGGTCTATATGGACCCCTGACCCCTGGGGGGGTCTGTTTTAACCTCCACAGCAGCGAATAACAAATTTGGGGGTCGATGAAATGAAAATGGGGATCTACGGGGGTCCACGGGGTCCACGTGTTTTCCGACATGGATTTTTGAATATGTCTCTAAAAAAAACGGTAAATGGATTATAAAAAATCAAAATCAATTTAGGGGGTCTACCCAAAACCGAAAAACATGACATGGGGTCCACGACAAAAAAAAGTTTGGGAACCTATGGTTTAGACCAAGGATGTCCAACCTTTTAATTTAATGGGCCACATCGCAAACCTAAATATTTAACTGGGCCGCAAAATTACCAGAATATGTTAAGCCTAGCTAGTGAATGTCTCAAAACTTATGGAGATTTTTTGGGATAGAGGTGTTTTTTTGTTTTTGAATGTTGCAGCCTTTTTTTTATAGCCTCGAAGTTATAGGTCGCTTGCCGGACTTTAAAATTTAACTCCAAAATGAGTCGATAGTGGGCCGCATCAAAACTTTAAGTGGGCCGCGATGCGACCCGCGGGCCGCGAGTTGGACATCCCTGGTTTAGACTGTTTAGAGGAAAAAAAAGAAAACGTGGTAGGTAATGACCCTTTTCCAAAAGAGCTAAATTTCTCAAATGTTGATCGAAAACTACAAATTTTCAATAATACCCGTTTAGCAAATTTCATTATTCTAGTTCCAACCGTTTTTGCGTAATCTTGTCTACACACACACTCACACACATACACACAAACATTTTTCCTCAACCTTTTGTTAGTAAAAATAACTCAGGGACCTTCAAAACGTATAAAATCTCCAAAATCGAATATTTTTATGATCGCAATACTATCTCTGGCGAGATAGTAAAAAGTGAATAGAAACAATTGCCAATGGATACTGCTAGTCCTTCTAATAGTAGCATTTATTAACGTTATATTTATTGCACTTTTATTTATTTATTTATATAATCGTCCATTTGTTTTTTAAGCAATTTTCCATTGGAATTTTTGTTTGAATTTACAATCTAAATAAATATCATTTAATTATTTTTTTTTATATGGGTTAATTTTTTTTTTAAATTAATATTTTCCAATAAAATTTTTATTTAATATAAATATTTGATAATATTCCCATTAGGTTGGTTCATTATAGCATGCAAAAGATGTGAAATTTATTATTAATCAAAATTTGAAACAGCCTCAACCAGCCTTATTTATATTAATTTTATTAACTAGATAATAATATTAATAATTAGTATATTTTAAAAGTAGATAGAAAAGTAATTAGAATCTAAAAATTATACTCTATAATTTATTAACAGATATAAAAGTAAAAAATATAAATGAATATTATAATTCACTACTTTTGAACGTCGTAAAAAAGATCAAAAAATAAATATAATATTAATATAAATAAACGATATAAAAATAAATAGTAAAATATAAAAAATGAGAAAAACTATTACTAGATATATATATAATATTAATAAATAATTAAAATAAAATTGTAAATTTATTATTAAATTATATTCGTTTTACTTACACAGCAGCCCACATTTGGTGTCTTGTCTTATTCACTGTACAAAGCAAACTAAATAATAACTAACTAACTTATAATAATAATAATAATAATAATAATAAATAAATCGTTGACTTTTTATTTATCCTTTTTCAAAGAATTTGATTGAATGGCTTATCGTTCGAATTCTTCTAGAAAGACTCGTTTTTTTTTTTAATAAAAATTTAACAAATGATTTATATTTGTAATCTTTTTGGTATACCTATAATTTAAAAAAATAAAAAAAAAATCAATATTATATTAATAAATTATTTCAAATAATTTCATTTAATCAATAACATTTTTAATTTAATTTTAATATTAAAACAATTAAATTCAAAAAAAAGAAAAGATAAATAAAATATAATTTATTATTTATATTATATACATTCAATATATACAGGGTGCTTCAAAAAAACACACTTTAAACTATTGTAGTTTTCCCGCTCTACAAGGCTACTGTTGTGGAACTGTTTCAAATCTTCAAGGCAAGGGGCACGTGAAAGTGATGTAAGTGCTAGCAGCGTGCTACGCATTCTGAAGAGAGGCAAGAATCAGTAATTATTTCTTCCAGTTTCCAGCACGCTCTCCAGACCTTACACCACTGGATTTCTTCTTGTGGGGCACAGTAAAAGATGAGGTGTACAAACGTAAACCACGTAACTTAGACATTCTTTGGAATGAGATTCAAGCAGTGTGTAGAGAAATCTCATTGGACGTTTTGATACGATGTACAGAATCAGTGGTGACTCGTACTCAGAATTGTATTGATGCTGCAGGTCACCAATTTGAACAGTATTAACAATTGTTCTTTATATGTTTCATTTACATTGGACTTTCAGTTTTCTATTTTCCTGAAATTTAACTTTGTAAAACGGTAAATAAATTTTCTATGGAAGTTCAAAGTGTGTATACATTTTTTTGAAGCACCCTGTATATATATATAAATTATTAAAATAAATAAATAAATAAATGATGATGAAAAACGATTAAATTTCCGTATTAATTATATTATAATAATATTATAAAATTATTAACTTGTTGATTTAAAATAAAAAAAAAACAATTTATTTTAAATCTCTCTTCCTCTCTCTCTTTAGATATTTATCTATTATATATACAATTAATTATATTATTATATTAATTGTGATAAAAAAGCATTTAAATATTCTTAAAAAAAATCAAATAAACAATTTCAGTGGTGCAACACATTCTCTTAGAAGTCATTCCCTCTATCAAAAACAATAAAATAATATTCATAAAACAAAATCGTACTATAACATCTGATAAATTGGATGTTAAATACAAGATGATTCGATATAATCTCACTAAATTTTGCATGATTTTCAATAAGTAAAAAAATAAATCTCTTCAGAACTCGAAAGTTCTTGGCCCCGCAGCAACCACATTCCAAAAATCATCCATATCCTGAGCTGCATCCATCAAACTCCTATTTTTCTCCATCTCTGTTACGTCCCTTCCTATATCATCCATCCACAACGTCCTATTCTCAAATACTCTAAATCTACTCTCGTCCCCTAATGTCATAGACCATGCCTCACACCCATATAATACAACCGGCAGGATAATTGTTTTATATATTTTAAGTTTTAACCCCTTTATTGCATGATAACAGGCGTTTTCTGATTGTAACCTCGCTTTAAACTCACCTCGAATATTATTATCTTTCGTTATCACAGAACCTAATTATTTGAATTTTTCTACACATTTTCAAATTCTATATTTTGTATGTTAAGAATTTGTATGTTACTAAATACTTTGTCTTAGCATTATTAATTTCCAGTCCAACCTCTTTTCCTGCTTCAATTAATTTTTTTACGCTATCTATAATAATTTCCGAATCTCCTATTATATTTAACTCGTCTGCGTAACCTAATACTTGAATTTTTTTTTCTTTAATTCGATTCCGTTTGACCTCTCCCCAATTTATCTAATTACATATTCCAGAACTAAATTAAATAAAATTGGTGATAGTGCGTCACCCATTCCGAATTTCGAAAGTTTGTGACAGTTGATTCCCGGATCTTACTCTTTCTTTACTACCTTCAAGACAAATTTGAATCATACGCACTAGTTTTTTGGGAATTCCCATTAAGATCAAAATTTGAAAAAGTTTTTCTCAGTCTATTGAGTCATATGCTTCTCTAAAGTCTACAACTAAAATAAGTTTTACCATTAAATATTTTTTCTAGTTTCTAAAAAATTTTTAGTTTTGAAATAAAAAGAAATTTCATTGAAAATTCAAACTATTTATGGGAGAGAGGACGGTAAATGTGGAATCTGTCCCGGGTGGAAGAAACTTATGTCTCGCCACGGTATCAAATGTCAATTAAAATCATAAAAACTTGAATAGAAGAAACAAATTGATAATCTCAAATTAATATATAATGATTGAGATTGTTATTGTTATATTTAGTTAAAATTTTTGAGGAAGATAGAAATAGAAAATTGATTCTTCAAGAACTTCTGATCTAAGAATTCATTCAAAAAAAAAAAAAACTTAATATTGATATTTTTTTGAATAAATTTACAATAACAAATATCAATATGTGGTTTTATTAACAAAATTCCCTTATAAATAAAAACAACCACCAAAGCTTTAATAATTTAAAAACTTAATGATAATAAATAAGGAAGAAATGAATTAAAATATTTTTTTTTTAAAAATGAAATATTTTTTTTATTAAAAATTTGTGACAATTGGAAAAAAAGAACATTAATTAATAAATTTTTTATAAAATTAAATTAACAGTCTTGAAAAAGATTTTTTTAAAAAAAAAAGAAAAAAGGAAGACATTATCAGATGGAATAGTTGTTTCCTTCTCTATCTCTCTTAAATCAATTATTAAATACAGATATAATGATTTAAAAACAAACAAAGAGATACAAGAAGTAAAAATATTACCAATAATTAAAAAAATTATCAGCTTGCTAATAGATTTATTTTGTTTTAATAAGTTTAATAATTTACATATATAAACTATATATATACTATTATGAATAGAAGAACATTTTATAAAATAAATTTGTAATAAATTCAAAAGAAATAAAAATATTTATATACATTTCTTTTAAAATAAAAATTATCTATAAATAAGATTAACTGACATAAGAAAGAACTCAAAATAAATTAAATTAAAATTTATAAGATAAAGATTTTTTTTATTTTAACCGTTTATTATAAATTTTCTTTAATAATTTTCAAAAAACTAATAGATAAAGGTATCAATATTAAAAATAAATAAGTAAATTATAAAACAAGCAATGTTAATTTATTGTAATTAGGGTTTGATTATTTTAATTTATGGCAATGCTTTCAACTGAATAAAATAAATATAAAATGAATTGTATATTTTTTATGAAATGAAAAATTTTAAAACTCTTTTATCGTCCAATTCGAACGCCACTTTGGTCAACAAATTTGATTTCAAATTTATTTTATTTTATTTTAATAATATTGAGGGTTCGAATGGAAGCATTAATTCAAAATTATTTCACTCGTGTCATTTATTAGAAAATACATTATTATTCTAAATTATATTCTAAGAGGAGTATTAAGTTTTATATTATATATAAAAATATTTTTAAAAAAAGATGCATGGAACTTGTTTTTTGTCCATCTCTAATATTTACTATTAAGTCTTTTCGATCCAAGTTTAAACTAAATATTTTTTTTTCATGTTTCAGATATGTTGACGTTTTTGTTGACGCAACATATTTGCATAAAGCTATTTCAAAAATGAAGATAAGCATTTAAGACCATTAATGCTTAATGATGCCAAATTAAAAGTATTAATTAAAATTGTTTAAAGATTTTTTATGTACAATGAAGTTCGATTAAAAAAGAAAAGAAAATTTACTTGAACCCTTAAAATTATTAAATTAAAGAATTCATAAAAAAAAAATTTGTTTGATGAAAATTATTTATTCTATATAAAATTAATATTTTTCTCTGAAAGACATTTTTTTTTGTTTTAAGACTAGTATATCATATATGGAATATCATAATATATTATCTATTTAATATATTATCATATCTAATGTAATTTTATAAATATATTTATTTTTTCCTTTACTTTTAAATAATTTAAAGTAATTTATTTTCAAATTAAAAGTCTATATATTCACAGTTTAATTTATTTAATTTACTAATTAAAATTTTATATTATTTTTATTTTTATGTATCTTCTTTGTCGATATCACCAAGTCCATCAAATCCGTAACGACCTATTTTAGCTCCAGCTAAACGGCAACCACGATTTAATGCTCTATCGAGAGGCATGCCAGATTCAAGTGAAGCAATTACACCCGAAATAAATGTATCTCCTGCACCAAGTGTATCAACAACCTTTAAAAAAAATGTAAGAAAGTAAAATAAAAAAATTTAAAAAAATTATTGAAATGGATAGAATTATTCAATATTTCCATTTTTACCATATTATAATGTTAATTATTTTAAACTCATAATAGATTATTAAAAAATTTGAGATTATTAATATATATGAAATAGAATAGATTTGATAAAATGATTGTATTTATTCATAAATTATTACTTTATTACTTAGTGATAGTCAATGAACTCTTTTTGTTGGATACATTATAAAGAAAGAAGATCTCAAAGAAAACCTGGAGATTTAAAAAGTAATTTAGTCATTTATTTAAATATAGATAAATATACAATGGTATATTTATGAAGGTTTATTTCAATAGATTTTTAATGGTTTTTATTAGACTGACAATGTCTGTTGTTTTGTAAGTATTAAAAAATAAAAAAAACATATTTCAATCCGTTTTCTAGTTTTTATTTTTTTTATTTAAAATATATTTATAATAAGCATTGTGGAAGAAACTCAACACCAGCATAGATAGGTTGAAATAAATTAAATGTTATAAAAGCTCCTGAAAGGGAATAGATCATCTAGAAAGTTCAACCTCCCTAGAAAATAGATTATTTAAAATTTATTGGAATCCTCTAAATTAGAATGAGATAAGTTTAATTGAAATTTAGTCCAAGGAAAACAAATTATATTAAAACCCTTTAAATTAGTGATTCTCATCCTGGGCGATCGACATCTTAAAGGAAGCGATTATTTGAGTATACGATTTTTTTTTTTTTTTTGGGGGGGCGAAATCATTTTCAACTCTAAAAAAAGGTAAGATGATTTTGCGAATAGGCTTTTAAACATTTCCGCTTTTTTTCAATTTTTTTCAATATGGTTCTAAAAAAAAAGAGGTAAGATGATTTTGCGATCAGGTTCTGAAACTCGATTTTTCAACATGTGTACCTACCTTATATTATCATGTAATTTTCATCTGTTAAAATTTATAGGCGGCGAATTATGAATCCGGCCTTACGAAGTGGGGGTTTGGTCCAAAAAGGTTTAGAAACACTACTTTAAATTATTAAAAAATGTTATTTAAAGCAAAAGCTATTAAGCTATGCCTTTTGGATGATTGTTGGAACTATAACGAATTGCTTTCTATTTTAACTATTTTAACTATCAGAGCAAGAATTGAAATTCTTGAGAGATGTCATATCTTTAAAATGTACCCAAAAAAAGAGTCAATTCTTCATCATTTTATAATATTATATTCTTATTATTGCTCCTCTCTCTCTTTCTCTCTCTCTCTCACAAACACACAAACATTCTTTCAATTCAAAAAAACTTTGTAGAGAGATAAATAAAAAAAAAACATGCTTGTTAATTTTAATCTGATGGAAATGTACTTCCTCCTGTAGCACAGACGTACTATAAAATATAAGTACCTTAATATGATTACAATATTAAACAGTAGATTATTTATTAAAAATACAATATAATAAATAAAATAATAGAAAAAATATACCTTTAATGGTGGATATGCAGGAGATTGTACCAATCCTAATTCTGGACAAAGTCCCATCGCTCCTCGATCAGCCCAAGCTACAATTACTTTGGCACTGAAAAGATAAATTAAACAAATTAAAAGGTAAATTTATCTCTATAAAATTATATTTATATAATTTTTAAATATGAAATAAAATTAAATAATTTTATTTTATTTATAAATATGTAAGCTTTCAGAGACATGCACATTACTACGAGTATTGTTATCTAATATTATGAATAATATCAAATAAATCAAGCAAAATATTTGGAAAACACCGCATGTGTGGATGGGTTGTTTGCCCTGCGCTTGGTATATGCCGAGCACAAACATTCGGGTGGTCGCTAGTTCGCTATTATAGCGAGCACAAGACGAATATTTGAGAATATTTATATCCACAATAAATAATAATAAATAATATTGTTTCTCTAACATTTCCTTTTTTTATATAATAAATTAACAATTCCAAATAAATAATTTATTTATAAAGTATTACATTACAATTATTATGATTAATTGAATTCAATTAATTAAATTATTCAATTAAATTCAATAAACCAAATTAAGGAGGTTATATGTATATATTAATAATATTAACAAGACGAATATTCAATACAAGCACCTAATTTTGGTGCTCGGTATTTGGTAAATATTCGTTATTTGACAAACACCGCATGTGTGGAGCCTGCTTTAGATTTATTAAAATATAACTGATTTTCAAAGTGTGACTGCAAAAATGCCTTTTGTGTCAGGGATTTAATATCCCCTACATAAACCATTCCATGTTTTAGCTTTTATTTTATTTTATTTTTTTAAACTAATAAATATATTTTTAAATGTAAGTGTTATATATATATGATTTCATAATTAAAAATGTAATTTTCTATACCTACCGAACTTTTATATTAAAGAAATATTCTATACAAGTAAAAATAAATTGGCAACCATTGATTTAAAAATTTGAGACATTCAAATATTTGAAATATTTAATAATTTTAATATTTACTCTTTTTTTGCATGTTCAGCAATATTTCTAAGCGCTTCAGACATATTCACACAACCACGAAATTGAGCAAAATCTTTTCCCACAAAAATAACATCAGCAAGTGGAATTAAATCTTGCAGGTCCGCTCGTGGCTTTTCTAATTCCACACTAATTGTTATTTGATGTTCATTGCCTTCTGCTTGATTCCAATTTTCAATTGATTCCATCATAGAGACAACTTCAAAATCATTCCGTCCCTTAAAAAAAAATAATAAATTAAATTATTAAATCATATAAACAAAATGTTTTATATAAATAATATTTATAAAATACTAAACTTTAATAAAATAAATATTTATTTATAAAAATATATAAAAAATTACAACAATAAATTGTCTTATTATTTAATTTTAAAAATGTTTTTTTATATATTATATTTCTTTATTTCTTAAATAGATTTCCAATAGAGATAAATTTTAATTGAACTTAAATGAAAAAAAATTATTAACAATAAAATTAATTCATTTTAATTTAAATAAAATTAAAAAAAAAATAATTTAAAAAAACAATTAGATATCATATAATTGATGCTTAATTTAGGGTAAAATTCTTAATTCCTATTGTTTATTATTTAATATCTTAAACATTGTTTTATTAATTAATACGGTTTAACAACAAAACTATTTTTTTATATTTACTTCAAAATGAATCCAAGAATATTCAGAAAGATCAAGTTTTGTAAAATCTGTGTAATCTAAATCTGGTAAATTCTTATTTATATGTAGTATTGTTCTACTTCCATTTTGCATATTAACAATAACAGTAGAAATAGGAGTTTCCGCTTCTGGTACATAAACACAATGATCAATATTTATTCCTTTTCTGTGAAAATCATTCAATATAAATGATTGATGATCCCCCTGAAAAAAAAATGGCAAAAATATCTCTTTGTTAATATATAAGTTATAGACCCAGCAGAATTCATGACGTCATGATTTCTGCAAGCGCAGCACTAGATTATATTAGAAAAGACGGCTTCTCGACCCATTTGAAGGCCGAAGGCTCTGCCCTTTTGCACAGGGATTCATTGAGAATCACCTGCATTTGCTTTACTAGGAATCATTGATTGATTACCTACATTTATTCGGTTACCTGTATAAATGTTCAACTACAACAATTGTTATAGGTTTTGTAAAAGCCGTTGTATTTTCTTTATTAAAATAAATAAATATAAAATTCAAGAAAAAGTAACTTCATACATTTTCTTTCGAAACGTTTTTTTTTAAACGACAACCCACGGCTCAAAACTTTAACTTATATAAAATACATGAAATAAATGTTATTAAAATAAAATTTTAATCATACCTGAGCAATTGTTCCAAAAAATTCACAGGGTACATTAAGTTGTTTAAGGACAGTACAATTATTGGATGCATTGCCACCTCTTTGCCAACGAGAATCGAGACAACGAGTGTCAGTATCTTCTTGTGGGAATTGTTGAACAAAATGAACGATATCTATACAGGCAAGACCAACACAAAGAATTTTTCGTCGACCAGCATTTATATCTGGACATGGGGAAGAGCTCAAATGACTAACGACACTTCTCAAGGTGCTAATCATGTCTAAAAATTGAAAATCAATACAGAATTTCTAGATTTTTAATTTTTTCTAAAATTAAAATTTTTAATTTATTTTAAAAATCAAAAGTTAAAACAATCATTGAATAAAGAAAGCTTAACTTCTAAATGGATATCAACATTTTTTAAATTTTTTATTTACATCTTTGTTGATGCATTAGAATAAAATTTAGACTGCCCAAAATAAAAATAATTATAATAGTGATAATAAACTAAACATTTGTGGATATATATACAAATAATGCAATAAAAAATAAAATAAATATTTAATGTATTGTTTAGTTTATATTTTTAATATAGTATAGTCTGGTATAAATATATTATTACTTGAATAAAAATTTAAAAATTACCCAAGAGAACTTGATGAAAAACAACATTCACTAAACGTTAAAATGGTTTTATGCAATTATTAAATTAATAGATTTCAAAAACAATCTCAACATTAAATATTCTATTGTATTTGGTTGTGACAAAAAATTTGCCTATAAATACAATTCATAATTTATTTATTACTTCTCTCCTCCTCACTAAGTTCAACAAAAAGAATAATTCTAAAAAAGTTCACTAATTCATAAGGACTTATGATTTATCATTATCAAAATATAACCTTGAAATAATATAAATACAGATAATAATTCAATAAATAATAATGATAAATATTGTCAAATAGAAAAAAGTGTTCAAAAATATATATCTTTATAATATATAGATAGATATATCTTACCTAATTAAGTGTAATGAAAATTAAGAAAAATATCAAATAAATGACTCATCTATGAATGAATATAATTTAATTGATTAGTATAAATGATTAGTATAAATGATAATGATATATATATATATATTGAAAATTCCAAAACGTCAAGCAAATTCTTAGATCATAATAGAGCGGTAACTCAAATATTTCAATTGACAGATTTTTTGCTTGCGATTCTAGCACAACCTGTGGTAATAAAAGTAATCATAATTATAGTATTTGTTCATCTTATTCTTTAAGTCTACGACTATTGATAATTATTTTATATACTTAAATGTTTCTAATTAGAAAATTTATCAAATCAATAAAATAATGTATATATTATCATATTCTAGTCTATTTTTGAGAAGAGTTGCTCTTAATTAAGCGCAATCGAATATTCACCTTATTTAGAGTTCAGATCAATACGAAAATAAGTAACCACATTTTAATAGAAAAAAAAAATAAGTCGCTTCATTATTGGGGAAGCTTTTAAAAATCTGTAAATCGTCATTTTATTCTTTACTTATTTAATTTATATTTTAATTTCTAGTTCTATTATTGCAAGATTTTGTAATCTTAGATTGAATTAATTTAAAAATTAATTTAAAAAAAACTGACAACACGGATAACAATCGTTATATAATTCTTATAAAAATTACAAGAATTTTCAATCTGACTATTGAATAAATTTTAGTACTATTGAGTATCTTCTTTGTATTCGTTCTAAAATTTTTAAATGATAACTAATCTTTCATATGATGCAGACTTGACGACATGGAAAAAATATTCGAAAACATATAATAATACATAATTTGTGAAAATCGATTAATAAACTTATGAAGTAACAAGTTTTTTTACAACTATGTACAAAAAATTAAAATGTCGGGTGCGGACCACATTCAAATATCCAAAATTTCAATATTGAATGTCTTTATCCAATAGATTTGGATATTTATATAATTATAAACATACTTGTTCATTATTGTTTTACTCTTCAAATCTAGATATAGATTGAATTGATTCCAATAAAAATAATTAAAAATAATTTAATATTTAAATATATAAATTGTTTTATATCAATGTAACATGTAAATGAGTATTAAATTTTCATAAATCTTAAACAATTCAATACTTATAATAAAAATTTACATTAATAATATTTCTTAATTAAATGTAATATTGTAATTATAAATATTTATATATATATATAGTTGTAAATAAATTCTTTTTAAAGAGGAAATAATATTCAAAAGAGGTATTTTTTTATGCAAAATCGACTCCTGTATCTAAAAGTTGACGTAATCTTATCGAAGCTTTTCTTGGTAATATTCTAGGAAAAAAAAATGATAAGTTAAATTTATAATAATAAATTATTTTTCAAGATTTTTTTACCTTGCAAAAACTCTCAAATAAATAAGATATCCTGGAACACTTAATTCAGAATAATTACGACGCATTCCACTAATAATTTGTTTTGCTACTTCAGAAGCATCCATTGTACCAAAATAACTTGGAATTCTAAATAATAGATATATATATATATATATAATTTTAATTAAATATTAAATTAAATATTATCAAATTTTACCTTAATCGAATATCATGAGCAGTATCAGCAGTTAATACAAACGGATAAATATGTGCAAGTGTGAGTTTAATCTCAGTTCCGTCTCTGGATGTTCTTAATTCATCTGAAACGGCTTCAATAAAACCTTGGACAGCAAATTGACTAGAGCAGAGAGCAATTTGACTTCTTAAACCAGATAGTCCTGCCACAGAAGAAAGAGCTACAATATGACCTCTTCGTTGTTTTAACATTCCAGGTAAAAATGCTTCTAAGATCTAAAAAGTACATATAATTTATAATTATTATAAAAGTTTTAAATTTAAAATGATTTTCCAACTTACCCAGAAATGTGAGATAAAACTAAGATCCATAGTTTTTCTTACATCTTGATTTTTTGAGATTAATGCTCGTGCACTTGGGACACCACAACAATGAATCATAATAGTAACATCCCCAACTTCTTCTTGAATCTTTTTCGAAACTTGTAATACCTAGGAAGTTTAATATTAATTTTTCTATTAGATTTCCAAAAATGGTACAATTTTAGAGATTAATGAATATATATATATTGTAATATATAAATATAAAGATGCCTTTTTTTATGCTTATATATTGGATGTATTATGATACTGAAATATAGAAAGTAATTTGTTTGAGCACATGGCAGAGTGTATAAAAGGTGACTTTCTAAAAATGATTGTTTTAAAAAGAAACCCATGAAATACACACAGATGGATATACCTCTTCGTTACCCCAAAAGGGAGAGAGGGGTGGACATTTTGCCAAGTGGCATAGGAGGGGAGAATGACCAGCTACATGTTTAGACATTTTTTGGTCATTCTTGGATTGAGTGTAAGGGAAGCGACTTCATCTGACTAAGTGAGAACAAATACAAGGATCATCGAGTGGAGCTGGAAGCTGTGCCTGCCCTGATAAGACGACATGATACCTTAAGGAAAATATCCAAGCATCATCTTACTTGAAGTCCCAGTGTTCCCCGAACTCATTATTAATTTGAATAACAGCTAAGTAGTCGACTATCTATATAAATAATTGCAATTATTCTATGAACTCAATTCCATTCAATTTATACTCCTCTTAATTTTTTACGGTACCATTAAATTTATTCAATTTCTTATTAATTTCATTATTATCAATTGTATCAAATAAATTCTTCTATTCTTAGTAAATAAATAATTTTTAGTTGTAATTTAAATAAGCATTTTTAATTGAACCTATTCAATTTTATTATTTCCCATATCAACCTACGCGGATTCAATATAACCCCTTGTTTTATGCAAAATTCAATCCAGAGTGCTACCTATTAATTAAACTAATTTTATAACCCATTTTTTCTCATAAAATACCTTACCCATTTTCCTCTTATATACGACAATATATATATATATATATATATATATATATATATATATAATGATTTTTTCACAAAGGATGAAATGAATTCAAAATTTCGCTGTAAAGAAACAATACAGTTGTTACAATGTATGAAGTTGGTAAATTTTTAGTTCTAATAATGCATTTTTTGTAGAAATTTCAGAGGAGCTTGCCAGCACTGCAATATTTATTAAAAGAGGTAGTACAACATTTATGGCAATTTGGTAAAACTATCTTTTAGAAAAATATATTATTAATTAATAAGATTGAATCATATTTTCTGAGGTTCAATCATTAGGAAAGATCATGGCAAGACCAAGTTTTATGATTATCGAGATTACTCAGTATCGCCACAGCACAGAAATGGAAAGATTAAATTCATAAATTAAACAAGTTTTAGATTATATAGATAAAATGAAAATATCATAATTATGAATGCAAAGATAAGATTTATAAATTGAGATAACAACAAAGAATTTATAATGATGAGTAGAAAGTTCAAAATGATATTCGAAATTTTTATACCTGATTTTGATCAGTAACATCACATGTATAGGCATAAGCTTTAGCAAGACCCCCTTTAGCTTTCCGACATTGTTTCACAGTCTCTTCATTTCCTCCCGTGTTTATATCCAAACATACGACTTCTGCTCCCAATTTAGTAGTTTGAATTGCAAGCTCCTGACCAATTCCTCGACTAGCACCGACAATCTAAAGTTAAATTAATAAATAATAATAATGTTTTTTTTAAGGCTAATTTGTTGTAAATTTTGAATAAGTAATTTCAATATTTAAATAATATATATATATTAATCATTTCTTTTATTATTAATTAATTATTAATTAGATTAGAAGTATAAAAAGATAATAAAGGAAAATATCTATACAAACCAATACTATATCTCCAACAATAGATTTCTCTTTGGGTGGACTAAAAAAATGGAAGAATGATTCAAGAATTGATAAAAATGTACAAATTAATAATAAATTAATATCCCAAAATAAGACAAAACAAGAATATATTCGTAAAATCATAGTGAACCTAAAATTAAAAAAAAAGTATGATATATAGTTTAGGAAATATAATACAGAATATAATAGTGAATGTATAATATATGTGTCCTTTGTATTCTAATTAGTTAATAAAAAATCTCTTTCCTCCCCCCACCCGCTGAAACATACAATAATATAATTAAGAAAACAATTTATAATAAATATTAATTCTAACATAAAAATCATATTTAAACTAAAATAGATATTTTATTTAATTATTTATTTCAATGAATTCATTACTTAAGTATTAGAAAGTAGTTAAAACAGTTAATTATAAATATTTTATATATTAATTTTAAATTAAAATGAAAAAGGATTATAAAATTTACAAAAAAAAAATAAATAAAATAATATATTATTTTATTTAATAATTATATAATTTTAGAAAATGTTTAAATATTTCTTTGTATTATTATTTTTAAAAAACTATGATAATGAAATAATATATTGATTTAAAATGAAACTTACAATGTGAAGTAAAGTTTTTTAAAAAGATATATGATTGACATTTTATTGTTTAAATTAAAAATATTTTCTTAATATTTTAAAATATTAATTTGTGGTTAATCATACATTCACAAGATAATATTTATGTATATACAAATCATTCATTTAATGATTAAATAAATTTATTTGGAAAATATTACAATATTGATTAGATTAGATATTGGAATTTAAAATATATTTTAAATAGAGAATTTTTGTTTTGAAATAACAAATGCGTGATTTCGTTTATCCTCAAAAAAACTATATTATAATTTTTGAATTATATAATAAGCTATCTATTTTTCTAAATTTAATTCAATTATAATAAAAATATTAAATATTTAACTAACCTTGAATGTTTTTTTAAATAAAAATGAAATCGCAAGAGTCAACAGGTGATCTTTTCGTTTCCAATGATTTACTAATATTAAATGTAAAATTTAGTTTTGTTTTTCCTAAAAATTCAAAATTACTTTAAGTACTTATATTTACATATTTGATATTATGGTGTAGATTATAATAGAATGAAGTTGATTTAAAAAAAATAAATGGAAGTTTAAAATTTTAAATATTTCATGGAATGCAAATAATTTAAAATAACTATTATTAATATAGAAAATATACTTTATTAATTTTTAATTATTTATTTAAAAAAAAATATGAAATAAAATTTAATAAATAAATTCCCCGCGTATTAAAAATTATAAAAGGAATTATTTTAATAATAATTGTATTTTAATTTAAATTTACTATTCATATGATTTTATTTTGAACTTAATAAAAATTCCTAAATCTAAAATAAATATTTATTTTTTATATATTTTAAGCAATATTATTATAATGACAGTTTATCACTTGTCAATATTTCTATTAAAGGTTAAACTTTAAAAATATTAAAAAGGTCTATCATAATTTCATTTATTTAATTTAATATTTTCTAACATATACATCCATATATATATATATATGGATATATATTAATCTATTTGTTAAACTTACCCAGAATGACTTTTTCCTATTCAAAAAAATATTTAAGAAAAAATTTAAATTTTCTTATATCAAGAAATATTCAAGGATTTATTGGTTCTATTGGAAATAAACATAAAGAATATTATGGGAAGAAATTAATAGGGTAAGGCATTAAAATTAATGTTTGTTTCTGTTTAATTATAAAATAAATAGAATTAAAATATATGTATATATATATAAAAATTTCATAAATAGAAACTACTTACTTTGGGAATTTTGACAGACAGTAGTATCTATTTATTTGACTTGAACTATTCATCTAAAGTAAAAGTGCCTTTAATGTTGTTATTAATATCCCTACAAAAACATGTTTTTGTAGACAAATCTTTTATATTTATATTATCTTTCATTATGAAACTAAATAAGGACTTTATGAATTGTATTGTATTCTATTTATTATTTATTAATGATTTTACTTAAGATATAAGAATTTTAAAATTTAATATCAAAGAATAAACATTTTAATTCTTAAATAAATTGTTATTATTATTTTATTAAAAAAAATATTTTTAATTTCAGATATTCTATGGACCAAATGTTTCAAGTTGTTTCCGATGTAGAAAACTATAAAAACTTTGTGCCATTTTGCAAAAAATCAAATGTTATATCAAGAAAATCGGATCATTTACGAGCCAGTCTTGTAATTGGTTTTCCACCAGTAATAGAGAGTTATACATCGTATGTTCAATTAGTACGACCAAATCTTGTGAAGGCTGTTTGTAAAGATGGACAACTTTTTGAACATTTAGTATCATCTTGGAAATTTTCTCCAGGTCTTCGAACAATATCACAAAGTTGTTTATTAGATTTTTATGTTTCGTTTCAATTTAAATCATTGCTTCATTCACATTTGGCTCAAATATTTTTTAATGAAATTATAAACAAAATGGAAGGTGCTTTTATAAATGAAGCAGAACGAAGATTTGGCAAACCCTCAATAAATAGCAAACAAATTCCTATTTCTTGACAATAGATAAATATTATACATTAATTGTACATATACTAGAATTAATTTAAGATTTATGAAAATAAAAATAATTTTATTTTATTTTTTTCTTTTAATTTAATAAAGAGTAATAAGAATAATAATTTTTATTGTACAATAACATTCAGAATTATTTATAATGTTAATTGTTTTTTAAGTCCCATGCCAACATACGGCCTCAAAAAATTTTCAATATTAGCATTAAACCTTGTAATTAATATGAAGAGGAAGAAAATTTTTATTTTTATAAAATACAATAATTAAAAAAATAAATAAGTTGACCTGTGGCCAGGTCCGAACCGACCGACGGTTTGAAGTAAATTAATCTCCAACTACAGAAACAATTTCAAATAATTTTAATATATCTATTAATGTAATAAAAAAGAGATATGGATAGAACATAAATATTTTTAATTTTATTTTATTTATAAAATATAGCTGAAGTAGCCGGCGTTACCCGAGGCTGTGACGTCATGAAATTTTAAATTAAGAAAAACATAATGAAGATGATTTTTCCCGAGGATAAAACCAATACATTCGTGGTGATATGTAAAAAAATCTCCTCATGTGAAATTTGGTGTGAAAATAACCCTTCCCTTCCTATCGTCGATCGCTAATACTACCACTTCCGGTTTCCGGATTTGTACCAAAAGTTGATCAATTCATCCCACTGATGCATTAAGTAAATATACCAAATTTCATCAAAATCGGATGAGCCGTTCAGGCTGTACACATCTATACGGACAGACGGAAGGACGGACAGACATCATGCTAAAAATACTTTTTTCTGTTAAGAAAATGCATGATTCGTGGTGATATATAAAAAAATCTCCTCATGTGAAATTTGGTGTGAAAATAACCCTTCCCTTCCTATCGTCGATCGCTAATACTACCACTTCCGGTTTCCGGATTTGCACCAAAAGTTGATCAATTCATTCCACTGATGCATTAAGTAAATATACCAAATTTCATCAAAATCGGTTGAGCCGTTCAGGCTGTACACATCTATACGGACGGACGGACGGACAGACATCATGCTAAAAATACTATTTTCTGTTAAGAAAATGCATGATTCGTGGAGATATGTAAAAATCTCCACATGTGAAATTTGGTGTGAAAACAATACCTCCCTTACTATCGTCGGTCGGTAAAAATGAGGAAATTTAAAAACATCTATGAAGAAGTATTTATTAATCTAGCTATTTTCAATCTGTGGACCATGAGAATATCCAAGAGAAATTATTACATAATATTTGATTAAGTTAGTGATAGAAAAAACTGGAGGAACAAATGCAGCAGTATTGGGATTAATCATTGTTGAATTAATTGTGCACGATTCTTTTTGTCGGCGATCATGTGTTGATTATTCAAAATCAAGAGGGAAATCAGGGAAAAATATGAAAATTGGGAACTCTAAATAAATACAAAAAACTGAATACTTGGTTCTCAGAAAGGAGGAAATGACTTTGTGGAAACTCCATCAGGAATGTGTCTTAGGCGATCAATAAACCAATTTAACCCATAATCTTATATATAAAATTCTCGTGTCACAAAACTTTGACAGAATACTCCTCCGAAACGGCTGGACCGATTCTTATGAAATTTTTTATGTATATTCAGTAGGTCTCAGGGCATGTCAGACTTCCTTTAGAAAACCGCTAATTGGTAAGGTGTGTCCAGGAGATGCTAATTAATTAAAGATAGTTTAGTTACCATACTAGCTCATAGAGGCGCTGGTGGCGATAATTTGACATGTATATAAATTCTAAAAGAAGAATTGCAAACAAAAGCGGTTCCTGGCCGAGGGAGCTAGCGCGTCTTCTTATGACTTTGCACCCTGAGTTCGAAACTTGCAAAGGCACATTTTTTTCTTTAAGTATTATATATTTTTTTTTTAAATTTATTAATTTTTATTATTTTAATATTTTATATTAAATTAAATTTTATTATTAAATTTTATTTTATTTTATTAAATTTTATTTTTTATTAAATTATAAAATTAAATTTTATTTTATTAAATTATAAAATTAAATTTTATTTTATTAAATTAATAATTATGTCAATTAATTTTTTCTGCATAAATAAACATATATAAAAAACTATATAAAATTTGAATTTTCATTCATTCATTTAAAATGATAGTACCGGGACCCCGAGCCTCGGCTCGGTACTTAAGTTAAAAAAAATGATTCATTATTATTGGATTTGGCTGGTAATATTAATACCTGGGACACCGAGCTCTCGCTCTACCCTTTAAAAAATATTGATACACAATTCTTTAATTATTTATTACAATTATTAAATGTTACACATTTGCATCAATCTGATTAAAATTAATGAACTTGTGCTCCTCAATAATACATAAATATATAATATATAGGTACATATATTTTTTTTCTATAGTGTTTTTTTGAAAAACTGTTTAGCGCCCCAAGTGGTTATAAAACAAACTAAAGACAAAAAAACGTGCTTTGCAGCTTTTCGGAATTAAAAAAGCAAAATTGGCAGTCGTGGGACTGGCCGACAGAAGTGAAAACTTCTGCGTAAGAAATTTTAAAACAGACGAAATTCGCGCTATTTCACGAGAAAGATGAATTTCATATGCATGTATATATATATAACTTATATATTATTTTAAACATATATTTTAAACAAATTTGTAACTTATATTTATATATATATAAATACACAACTTTGTTTAAAATATTGCAATACGAACTGTTTTATAATTCTTATCTCTAACATAAAATATATATTTATTATGTGAAGTTCATTTCGTATAATTTTGATTATATATGTATATATGAAATGAACTTTACATAATAAATATATATTTATATGTTAGAGATAATTTATAAAACAGTTCTAATGACAATTCAAATTTCGCGCTCTGTTATAAGAAATTTGAAAGCAGATGGTTTCATGGTGTTGGTCACGATCACGCGAGTTCTATACTTTTTCCCCATCCCGCAAAAGTGCTCAACGCCGCTAAAGAAGTTTTCACTTCAAAAATTATTTAATATTTGGAAATATATCTGACTTATAGAAAAAATGAATATTAATTAAAGAAAGAAATAGTTTTTAAAATATCCTGAATAATATGTAACAATTTTCAAGATAGAAATTTATTACAATATTACAATTATTAACTGTTGCATCATTGCATCAATCTGATTAAAATGAATGGAACTTCGGGTACTCAATAATAATAAATAAAATAATATTAATAAATATATTGAATAATATTTTATTGAAAAAATATTAAAACTTATAAAACTATCTAAAACTTTATTAATAAAAGAACAATGAATAAATAAATATAGAATAGTAATTTATTAAAAAGTAAACAATAGATAAAAAGAAAAAAAAATAACAAAATCATTATTTTCATTTTTAAATAACGATTCACCCGGCGAGTTTCGAACCGACGAAATCCACTCGTTAAAACATCAGTCCAACCGCTGGACTATATGTATTTAGATAAAAAATTGTCATTTTTTTACTGTCTTAGCAGGCAGTATTAAAAATTTTGACGTTTTCCATATATAATTTTCAATTAAGAAATTAATAATGAAGCTGTATGTTTCAAGAGATATCATCAATAAAGCTTAATTTTTCTTTATAAATACTATATCTAGTGTGAATTTGAAAAAAATCGTTAGAGCGGTTTTTGAGAACCAATATATATAGATAAATACATATATACAATTTTAGCTAGCATAATAAGATAAGATTAAAATATTCCTTTGAAATATAATAAATAATTAAATTAATCCCTACTAGGGCCTCGGGGGGGGGGGGGGGGGAGGTAACTTTCTCTTTTTGGAAAAACCCATATTGCCATCCCCAGCTCGACTATCTATATATAAAAAAAAGGTTTTTGTCTGCATATTGCTCAGAATTTAAAAATTATTATAATATTTCACTTTTTATTTTAAATTCTAATATTTAAATATCAATTAAATTAAATAATTTATTCTAAAAGTTCTCATTTAAATTTATTTAATAAAATATTTAGATCATATTTAACTTAATTTTTATTTATTCTTTCTATATAATTGAATATTTCTTCTTTTCTATTTGAAAGTGAAAGCTTAAAAAAACTGAATATATTATTTTTAAACTTTTATCAATACAAAAATATTTTCAATATTAATTGAAAAATGACTAAATTATATTAATATTGTTTTTGTTTTAATTATTAATTACAAATATATTTTAAGTGCAAAAATGATTTCTTGGTTATATAAAATTAAAATATGATTTTTTAGACAAATGATATAAACGAGATGTTTTAAATTTATGTCTTTTTTATATTGCGTATTTTTTTAAAATTAAAATTTGTTTTAAATCAAAATTATTGTATTCTATTATATTTTTTTATTAATAGGCTTCTTTTTTTATTTTTAATTTTTAATAAATTCTCTTTTTTGATATGATATTAATAAAAAATAATATTCAATTGTATTTAAATTTAAAAATTAGAATATTTGAATTTTTTTAAATTTTAACATATGTAATCAATCATATGGATAACGAATGGAACATTTTGAAAATCAAGTTGGTATTAAATTCAGAAAAAAATACTGATATATAGAATATAATAGACCATTCGAATATAATTTAAAACTATTTATCTCCTTTTATTTTAAATTTAAAAAAACGGAGTGTTAAGAAATTAAGATGCCTGGATAGGTAAATGGACTGGAAGAGGAGGTAATTTATAATTTTCTTCTAATTCAGATTGAAATTAATGGTGATAAGAAAAAATATTTAGTAACAAAATCTATATACAAAATGTAGAATTTGAATATGTAGAAAAATTGAATCTAATCACGAAGGATAATAATATTTGAGAAGAATATATATATTTAAATCGAAGTTGTAATCGGGAAACGCCTGTTATCATGCAGTAAAGAGGCTTATCTCATCAAAATTATTATCAAAAGGAATCAAAATTAAAATATATAAACCAATTATTTTGCCTGTTGTATTATATGGGTGGGACGCAAGGTCTATGACCCTGGGAGATGAGAGTAGATCCAGAGTATTCTTTCCAGCATTTATTGGCCAAAGAAAGATGAGGTCACCGGGGAATGGCGGAGACTGCACATCGAGGAATTGCATGACCTCTATGCATCTTCAGAAATAGTTAGGGTTATAAAAGCGAAAAAGCTGCGATAGGCAGGGGACGCGGCTAGAATGGGAGAGGAAAAAGATTTTGGATTGGAAAACGTCCGCTTGGAAGACCAAGGACGTGTAGGAAGGGACGTAAGAGAGATGGGACAAGGGCTCAGGATAGGGACACTTGGAGAAATGTGGTTGCTGCGGCCTAGAACTTTCGAGTTCCTTAGAGTCACATAGATAGATAGATATAACATATACAATAATAATATATATAATTAATTTAGTGATTAAATTAAAATGTATTTTAAATAAGAACACAAAAAGAAATGAATGTTTTATGTAATATACTGATTGAAACAAAATGGATGAAAACCTTTTATTCGGGGGGGTACAGGGGGCGGAGCCCCCGTCTAGGTGCGGAGAGCGCCGAAGGCGCTCGGGGCAGCTAGTATATATATATATATATAACAAACAAGAAAGATATCTAAAAATTGCCAACCTCTTTAACACTAGTTATTAAGTATATTTGTTATAACGATTGTTGTACTTTTGTAAGTTTTGCCTATTTTTTTATTTTTTTCCATTCAGGCCTGGCGACAAAAACAGCTAGCTTTTCTAAAACTTTTCCTCATGTATTTGGAAGAAACTTTTTTTTAGTAAAGAAAATTATGTTTTAAACCAATGGTTCCCAAAGTGGTCTATATCGACCCCCAACCTGGAGGCCTGCAAGGGGTCTACGCCAGCGAATAAAAATTTTGGGGGTCCAATAAATGAAAATGGGGGTCTACGGTATTAATTAAATTATACTACCTTATAATTCAATATGGTTCTAAAAAAAAGGTAAAATCTTTTTACAAAAAATCAATTTCAGGTTAAGTAGGGGGTCTACCCAAAACCAGGGCTTCGAACCGTTATTTTTTCCGTTTCGGTTTTCGTTCCGGTTCAATAAAAAAAAAAAATATCAGTTCGGTTCCGGTTTTCGTTCCGGCAAAAATAACGGTTTTTTTCGGTTTTCGGTTTTCGGTTCAGCTCCGATTAATTAATTTTAAAGACCTTTTATTTGTATTAGAAATTTAGGTCGGGGTATGCCGAGTCTGCCATAAATATATAAAAATATTTCTTGCTACCACCCTAAATCATACTGAATGAATTGATACAATATAATATAAATAATAATAATTAATTAAAGGTATAATAATTAGAAGTATATAATATAAGATGTTAATATAATAACAAATAAGTATGAATATTTTTTTACATCCTTCTACTTTCAAACACTCAACAAACGAAACAAATTCGTATATTTAATGTTAAAGTATACAGGATTCTTGGATATATTTACTTATAATTATAACTAGAATTATAAAAGATGAAAATTATACCTCTAATCATTAAAATATCTTCTAATATATTTTCATTTAAACTATTTCTATTGTCTCGTAAAATAAACTTTAAACCAGAGAAAGCTCTTTCAACACTAACTTGTGTTGCAGTATCTCCTAAAACCACCATTGCAATTTTGTTAAAATGAGGATATGTATTTTTATTTTCCTCCCAAAATTCTAAAATAAGTTTTTTACTGTCTAATCTTCGTACCTGGTCAAAGTTATTCAATATTTGTTTAAATTTATTTAATAATTTTATTTATATTTATGGATCATTTTCTTTATATCAATACATAACCCTGTAACAAATGGAATAAATAATTTAAAAAATTAATACTATCATTAAATCAAAATATCAGTATTAAACAAACGATGAAAACATTAAATTCTGTATTGCGACTACGAGACGCTGCCAACACAACCGAAGGGAGAGTATGACTAGGACACTAATTTTTGAAACAAAGTTTTTAGCGACACCATGCAGTGCGAGGCATAACTAATTGGAAAAAATTCGGGCTTGGGTGTTGCCAAAACACCTCTTGTGGCAACTCTGGATTGAACACGTACTGAACCGAAATAAACCGATATTATTTTTTTCGGTTCAGCTCCGGTTTTCGTTCCGACAAAAATACCGGTTTTTTTCGGTTTTCGGTTTTCGGTTCAGTTCCGGTTCGAAGCCCTGCCCAAAACCGAAAAACATGGCATGGGGTCTACGACACAAAAAAGTTTGGGAACCTATGTTTTGATTGATCTATTATTAAATAAAGAATTTCTCCAAAAAAATCAATTTAAAGTTTTTTTAAAATAATTCTTAGATTAAATTTAATATTTCATACATTTTTATTAATTAAAATAAATATAAAAAAATATAATTTATATAAAATTGGAAAAAAAACATTTTTTCACATTTGTCCACACTGTGAAATAACCACTGGAATTTTAGGTTTATTATTGGGTCCTGTAGGTACATTTTCTATTTTTCGCATCACTAATAATCCATCAATGACTCGTCCAAATACTACATGTTTTCCATCTAAAAAGTTACATTTTGCACAAGTTATAAAAAATTGACATCCATTTGTGTCTTTACCGCTATTTGCCTAAAATAAAAAAAATTAAATAGATTTAATGTATAAATGAATAAAGATTCTATTTGAATGAATTTTTGTGATACCATTGATAATAAGCCTGGAGAATCGTGTTTTAAAACAAAATTTTCATCATTGAATGTCCCTCCACCATAAACGCTCATGACACCTGTACCATCTCCCTAGAATCAATAATCAAATAAAGTTAAAATAATTGATATATTATTTAATAAATAAAAGAATAAATACATTGACAAAATCCCCTCCTTGAATCATAAAATCTTTAATAACTCTATGAAAAATAGCTCCTTTAAATCCAAGTGGAACTCCATCTTTTTTATATTCGCCGGTACAAAATTGTCTAAAA